>CM040400.1:67524926-67990513 GCA_022702515.1 Ilyophis sp. 1 JC-2022
TCCCTCTAGCAGCCGCTCGGGCGTCCAGGGTGTGTCCTGAGCCTCTGGTTTTTCTACCTGAGAGTAACTTGGTCATAGTCGCCGCACGTATCGTCATTGTCCGTAATGTGCCGTTACCTTCCTGACGCTGCACAGCTAACCCTGCTTTTGTTTGTCCTGGTTCCAGGGCCTTCCTGAAGCATTCGGCAGAGGTGGTGTACATGCTGGAGGGACAGCAGGCGTCCGTTATTCTGAAAGGTAGACGTGCATGCCGGCTTCCCACTGCTCTTTGAAACCATGAGAGTGTTTGATGCTGTGGGTGGAAAATTCCAGGCCGTGAAAGTGCTGTGATTTAGTTTATGGTTAATCATTTTCTGTTGTTTTTTCATATCAAAGCTTTTTTTTCTCATGGCTATACAATCCAAATTCGTCAGCATTCTGTGTGAAGAATCATTGATAAACTGGTTAAGGGTGGATAAACTGGTTAATTTTCAATAAACAACATTTTTGCTTCGGTTCTTTTAAGATTAATTTAACGTTCATTTACTTGTAATTTACTTCTGCGTACAGTCTGACCATTGCGGCATGCACGCCTGACCATACCTGTCCCCTCTGCGTGTAGAGGACCAAGGCCGGGACTTGAGCTGCGTGGTCTCCTCCCTGGTGCAGCTGATGCTGGACCCTCACTTCCGCAGCCTGACCGGGTTCCAGAGCCTGGTGCAGAAGGAGTGGGTGATGGCTGGCCATCGCTTCCTCGACCGCTGTAACCTCCTGAAGAAGAGCAACAAAGAAGAGGTAGAGTTAGCCTGGCTGTAACAGACAGTGAAGGTCACGAGTGGCTTCCTCAGGCCAGCCCTTTGATTTTGCAACGTTTTAGTGGGTCAATAACATGCTTGCCTCCCCATGCAGCACAATTCGGTTTTGGTGGTGGATGAGGTAATTGGAGACTTAATTACCTGTAGGTGTGAGTGAATGGCGTGTGTGCCCTGCGATGGTTTGACGACCTGTCCAGGATGTATTCCTGCCTCTCCCCAATGCATGATGGGATAGGCTAGTACCACCCGTGACCCTGACCAGTAATAAGCGGGTTAGATAGTGAATGGATGGGATGGATGGTGAATGAGGTTAACACACACACACACACACACACACACACACACACATATTCACTCACTGGGTGCGATTATTCATTCAGTTATGCTAAAGCACTACTGAACTTTGGTAGAACTTTGGGTGATCACCCCAGGGGAGAACAGAGCAACTAACAAACTTATTTCACCTCCATTCAGACTCATCATTGCCAGGTAACTACACAACCCAAGGTTCTACCAAAGATCAGTTGTGCTTTAAATTGCATCATATGAAAATGGCCCGAGGGGGCGATTTAAGGACCCCTCTGCTCTCCCTCTTCTCAGTGCCCCCTCTTCCTGCTGTTCCTCGACTGTGTGTGGCAGCTGCTCAACCAGTACCCGGCCGCCTTCGAGTTCACAGAGACCTACCTGACCGTGCTGAGCGACAGCATGTGGGTCCCTGTCTTCAGCACCTTCCTGTTCAACTGCTCCCGTCAGCACGCCGAGCACAGCAGGGTGAGCCCCCAAACCACCCCTTCACCCCAACCCCGCACCTTTCTCTTCAACTGTCGCGTCAGCAGGCCGAGCACAGTAGTGTGAGCCCCCAAACCACCCACCCAACACGCGAGCGCCTCAGGAACTCCGTCAATCTGTGTGGCTGAAGCCCTTTTTTCTCCCCAGGACTTTTCCAAGAGCAAAAACATCCCACTGAGGGAGGACAGGGGGCTGCGCTTCCCCCCTGTGTGGGACTGGTCCCAGCAGTTCACCCCCAAAGACCAGGCCCTCTTCAACAGCCCCCTCTATGTGGGCAAGGGTGCCCCATGTGTGCAGAACGGAGCAGTGAAGACCTTCAGGCGTACAAAGGTAGGACCCTGCGTAGTGTGTACCTGTAGGCCCCTGCGTAGTGTGTACCTGTAGGCCCCTGCGTAGTGTGTACCTGTTCTCTAATTGAATGTGAAGGTAGGTGTAATGTACAGTTACAACTGAAATTGTGGAACTGACCGTCTTTTGTGAATGAAATGCCTTGTGTGCTCTGGTGTGGTCCTCCAGAAGAACTATAGCTCCACACTGCGGGGAATGCCCTCCCTGAGGAACGGCATGCTGGGAGAGCACCACCTCTTTCCACGCCGCAACTCCCTGGTGCTAGGGTTCAAGCCAGACCCCTCCCAGCTGCGCGAGATGCTGGAGAGCCCGTTGGAGAGGTTCTTCAGGGACTGGTTCTCCCGGCCGGCAGACCTGCAGGGCCTGCTCCTGCCCCAGCTCCTGCCGTCTCACCTCCGGCTGTGGCGGCTCTACTTCCTGCGCTGGGTGGCGGAGGCGGAGATCCCGCGCGGTGGGCCCATCACTGCCTTCCGCGAGCTGTCCCTGCTGGCGGACGAGATCGAGACGCTGCGGCTCCAGCTGCGGCAGTACATGGGCGGCACCCCGCAGCCGGAGCGACGCAGGATGTACTTCAAGGCCGGCTCTCCCCGCGACCCCCCGTTGTCTCCCGAGTACCTCACCTCCTCCTTCCCCTTCTCCCCCGTGGGCAACCTGTGCCGCCGTAGCATTCTGGGCACCCCTCTGAGCAAGTTCCTCAGCGGCGCCAAGATCTGGCTCTCCACGGAAACGCTGGCCGGCGAGGCCCTCTGAGCCCCACGTCGCTCCCCGCCTCCCCAGCCTGACCACAGCATAAGCTGTAACTGCAGAAAGCTTAGGAGTTTTTTTTTGTTTGTTTGTTTTTTTGTTTTTTGAAGACTTGAAGTCGCTCAAATCGCACATTTTCCTGAGTAAGCTTGTCATGTACCTGGTTTACAGGGTCCAACTCCCCTTTGCCCTTGGCAGACATTGAGGCGTGAGATGTACAGGTATTAACACGCAGACATTTTGTATAGAAAGAGTAGGGAAGGGAAGGGATTGTATAGAGCAGGGGTGCACAAACTTTTACAGGGATGACCCAAGGATATCAGTCCATATTTTTTGTGACTCAAACTAATCTAATTTTCATTAATTAACAATTCATTGTTAAACTGCTGACAATAGCCATGTTTTTAATACATAAAAGCTAAATGGGTCAAAGTTACTGAAGCTAGCAGGCAATTAAACACAAAAAGCAGTGAAACAAACAGAATTTGATGCCCTATTCGCACTGGACTAGTATTACCTGGGCACAGCATGTGATTGACCCCCCCCCAGCTGTGTTTCGCGCAGAGCATATTCGCACAGGATAAACATCCCAAGGATTTTCACTGGATTATGATTGAAACGTGATATTACTTTTACATTACATTAGTCATTTGGCAGGCACTTTTATCCAAAACGACGTACAGTAAGTGCATACTGAAGGTCATTGAAGCGACAACGAAGCAGATCCGACAAAGCACAACTTTCTCATAACGTAGGAGCTGTCCCTAGTAATGAACATAGAATAATACACACAGTCACCTATACATTCTGAACTATAAAATAACCCAAAAATACAAGTTAAATGGAAAACAAGCAAAAAACAGGAAGTAAGTACTATGGAATTGGCCCTAGATGGGTAGTTTAGTCGAGGTGGAGTCTGAAAGTGCATTTTCAGACCATGACGGAAAACAGGCCATGTTTGAGCTGCCCATGGCGGAGTTGGTAGTTCGTTCCACCACTGGGGAGCTAGGGTGGAAAAGCTCCGCAGTCGGGACGAGCGAGAGCCGTTAACACGGAGGGAGGGAATTGCAAGTCGCCCTGCAGCAGGGCGAAGCGGTCGAGCAGGAGCGTAGTGCTGGATCATGTCCTCTAGGTAGGAGTGGCCTGACCTTTTGGCTGTAGTGTAGGCCAGGGTCAGAACTTTAAACCTGATCCTGGCCACGACTGGCAGCCAGTGGGAGTGACCTCGGCAGGGGGGTGAGTGGAGAACTTCGGGAGGTTGAACACAAGCCGAGCAGCCGCGTTATGGACCAGAGGCAGAGGGGCAGAATGGTGCAGGCTGGTAGGCTTGTGAGAAGGGAGTTGCAGTAGTCCAGACGTAAGGTGACCATAGTCTGGACAAGAAGCTGGGTGGAGTAGGTGGTCAGGTATGGCCGAATTTCCCTGATGTTGTACAGGAGGAACCTACAGGACCATGCCGTTGCCCTGATGTGTTCTTTGAAGTCCAGCTGGTCGTCCAGGATCACCCCCAGGTTCTTTGCAGAGCAGGAGGCAGTCACTATGGTTCTGTCGATCATGATGGACAGGTCTTGTATGGCATGAAGAGCGGCTCCATCTTGTCGAGGTTGAGCTTCAGAGATGTCAGCCAGGCAAGCGGATATCCTCTCCTTAACCTGTGGGGTAGAGGGAGGGAAAGAGAGGAAGAGTTGAGTTTCATCAGCATAACTTTGGTAAGAGAAGCCATGTGAATTAATAACCGAACCAAGGGACTTAGTGTAAATGGAGAACAGCAGAGGACCCAGTACAGATCCCTGTGGGACTCCTGTAAAAAGTGGATGAGGTGCAGAGACAAAGCCCTTCCAGGAGACTTGGTAGGATCTATCTGTGAGATGGGATACAAACTAAGAGAGAGCAGTTCCAGAAATGCCATTCTCAGCCAGTGTGAAATGTCCCAGACAAACCACAACCATGAACGAAGGGGAACTACGGCAAACTGAAAATAAAAACCAGCAGCAGTAGGCTATAGTTAACGTTAGCTAGCTAATAACATTTGGGCTACAGTAAGCGAATTTACTGAAAACGATTATCATCTATTTTGTCGAACAATGATAGATATCAACGGTAAATAGCAATTATCTAGTTAATTAACAGTGACTTGATAGCTTTGTCGCTACGTAGGCTACTAGGTGAATATTGTCTCATCCTGGATTACAATGCTCACAAAGCAAGGATCAACGAATGGACCTGCATTTAGAATACGCAAAAATTAAAGCGCATTACGACGGGATTGCTACAGCCTGGACCTAGACTCGCTCGGCTGTCTGCGGCTCTGCCTGCCGCCCTGCTCATCCTCTCCGCTGCCTGGCCTGCTGCCTGGGTCTGCCGTCCTGCCTGCGGCCCTGCTCCTCCAAGCTCTCCCCCCCCTGCCTGCTGCCAGCTCACCTCAGCCTCAGGTTCCTTCCCCCCCCTTTCCGCCCTCTTTCCATAACCGACAGACACACATACAAACAAAATACTCTATAAACTGAACTGATCCATCTCATACACCGAATCGGTGTTTCGAACAATGAACTGCCCGCTCGCGCTGCTTATTGCGTTCTCGCTCTGGTACATTGAGCAAACGGACCTCCGGCGGGAGAGTGTACCAGGTAAGGTGCACTCTCCACCGGCTGCGCCCAGTCGCGGAACAAACTTTATCTGCTCTTGCCTACATAGAGACGCTGACTCCCTTTTTATTACAAGGGTTTTCGGCGTAAATTCAAACAGCACTCTCCCGCCGTCGCTATTATCATGCTACATTTTAAGACTGTTTTTTAACACGATTGTATTACCATCTGCGCTAAAATACGTTATTAAAAAACGCCAATATAGCGTTCTCACTATTCTCTGCCGCACATTGATTGTTTTACTGCTTATTATTTCAGGAAATGTACATGTCAACCCTGGCCCTGCTGCAAATGTTGCTCTCCCCAATACCCTTACTGGTTTGATTACAAATGATCTCTGTTTTGGTGATTTTTGTGCCCGGAAAAATATGGGTCTTTTACACATCAATGCAAGAAGTTTAATTCCTAAAATAGATCAGTTATCAGTCTGGGTAAACGGTTCCAATCCTGAGGTACTAGTAATCACTGAGTCATGGTTAAGAAAGTCCATTTCCTATCCTGAAGTACACCTGCCAGGCTACAATCTGTTTAGGCAGGATAGGTCTTCTAAGGGTGGGGGGGTGGCAATCTTTACCAAAGAACACCTGCAGTGCTCTATTGCCCTAGCAAAATCCATCCCAAAACAGTTTGATCTATTAGTTCTTAACATCAAGCTATCAAATAGTTACTCACTGTCGGTGGCTGGTTGTTATCGTCCTCCATCAGCACCAGTGTGTGCTCTAGAAGCCTTAAGCAGCGCCTTGGCCCCCTTTACTAGATCAGAGCTCGTTCTACTAGGCGATCTTAACTGGGACATGCTCAAGCCACCTGACAAAGTACTACAGCAATTTGACTCCCTAAATCTTCAGCAAATCATATCCTGCCCTACCAGGTATGACCCCCAAAATCCTGAAAAGGCAACTTTAATTGATATTATCCTCACAAACTCCCCACATATGTACCAGTCTGGTGTGTTCTGCAACGATATCAGCGACCACTGTTTCATTGCCTGTGTTAGAACTAACTGTTCTGTTAAACAACCTGTTTTGATCAGTCATAAACGAATGCTAAAAAATTTCAATGCTCAAGCCTTTCTCCATGACCTGGCCAATGTGAAATGGTTTAGAGTCAGCCTGATCCCCTCTGTAAACGATGCGTGGACCTTGTTTTATGACCTGTTCAATGCTATTGTCAACAGGCATGCTCCTGTCAAAAAAATAAGAATAAAAAATCGCCTCAGCCCCTGGTTTGACCGTGAGCTTACATTGATCCTCCAACAAAAAAACGCTGCCTGGCGCAAGGCGCGCCTGTCTAGATCCCATACTGACTGGCTGGCGTTTAGGCAAATTAGGAATAAGGCCTTGCAAGCTGTTCGAAAAACAAAAGTCAGCTATTTCAAAGAAAAATTCTCCCTCTGTGGTTCAGACCCAAAAAGATTCTGGAAAACCGTGAGAGAGCTTGAAAATAAACCCCCCACTCAGCTGCCTCAGTCACTCAACGTGGACAACATCATTGTCTCTGATAAGGTGCGGATGGCCGACATTTTTAACCAGCATTTTATAAAGTCCGGTTTTATTTTTGAGTCTGTTAACCTCCCCTGCAGCCCACCCCTACACCCCTGTCATCCTACCCCCCCCCCCCCCCCCCCCAGGCCCTCACTCCCATTACCTAGCTTCACCTTACAGGCTGTCTCAGAGAGTGAGGTCTTGAATGAGCTGCTTAGGCTAGACCCCAAAAAGCCAGCTGGGTCTGATGAGCTGGACCCTTTCTTTTTTAAGACTGCGGCCCCCATCATAGCAGCTCCCCTCGCAGACCTTTTTAACCTGTCCTTTCACACAGCTGAAATCCCACGAGCATGGAAAGCAGCGGTAGTGCGCCCCCTGTTCAAGGGAGGAGATCAGGCTGACCCAAACTGTTATAGGCCCATCTCTATACTGCCGTGTCTATCAAAAGTACTGGAGAAACTTGTTAATAAGCAACTTACTGGATACCTGGATGCTCATAATGTTCTTTCAAATGTTCAATCTGGTTTTCGTTCTGGTTATGGCTGTATCACTGCAACCCTGAAAGTCCTGAATGACATTACATTGGCTTTAGACTCCAAACAACACTGTGCTGCAATCTTTATTGATTTAGCTAAGGCCTTTGACACCGTCGACCACAACATCCTTGCTGCCAGGTTAGGCAGCATTGGGGTCTCGGGGCACTCACTGGTGTGGTTCTCAAACTACCTCACTGACAGGGTGCAACGGGTGAAATCTGAGGACCTTCTCTCACAGCCCCTCCCTGTCACTAAAGGTGTTCCCCAGGGCTCAATCTTAGCTCCTACTCTTTTTTCCATTTACATCAATAATATAGCCTGTTCTGTTATAGACTCATCTATCCACTTCTACGCCAATGACACAGTCCTTTATGCAGTTGGCCCCTCCCCAGATATAGTACTGGCATCACTTAAAGATAGTTTCTGCAAGGTCCAGCAGGCCTTCTCCTCCCTAAACCTCCTGCTTAACACCAGCAAGACCAAGGTCATGTGGTTTGGGAGGAAGGGCTCTGCTACACCCCCACCAGGCCCAGATATCACTACCCTTGATGGGGCTGTCTTAGACCAGGTCACTGAATACAAATATTTAGGTATCTGGCTAGACAGCACCCTATCCTTCTCACACCACATAAACAGGTTACAATCTAAGGTAAAATCTAAACTTGGTTTTCTGTACAGAATGCGTTCCACCTTCACTCACTCTGCTAAATTAACTCTTGTCCAAATGACAATCCTCCCCATGTTAGACTATGGGGATGTCGTATATAGGACAGCATGCAAGGTCGCACTCCAAAAGCTGGATGTTCTCTACCACTCTGCTATCCGGTTTGCCACTAATGCCCCTTTCAAATGCACACCCGTCGTAATATCCACTGGCTCATGCTCATCTACAAAACCCTCCTTGGTCTGTCCCCCCCCTACCTGTGTCACTTGCTGCAAATTAAATCTGCTGCCCACAACACCCGGTCCGCTCACCATATTCTCCTAAAAATTCCAAAAACAAACACTGCACAAGGTAGATCTTCTTTCAGGGCTGCTGCAGCCAATGACTGGAACAATTTACAAAAGTCACTCAAACTGGACACTCTTATTTCCAAATCAGCTTTTAAGGTCTCTATCATGGCCATTCTCACTGACACATGCAACTGTTTCTCAACCCTCTAGTGTTTTTCCAAACCCTCCTTGTTGGCTGCTTACTGTCTGTCCCATGTCCAAATCTGCATATTGTATTCTGTTAGTGTGCTCTCTGTTGTGCTTAATGTTGTGCGGGTTTATGTGGATGTGTGACGCTGTACTCTTAACTTATAACTGATGTAAGTGGAGGAGGTGTGGAGATGTCTGTATGTTTTTATATTTTAACTGTGCTGGAAATGCTTGGATGTGTGCCTCTGTTATGTGTGTTTTTTGTTTTTAACATGTAACCTGATTTCTTTTTAGCCCCTCCCCCCCTCCCCTCAAGAGGCTTTTGTCTTTTGCCAGGCCGCCAATGCAAATAAGAATTTGTTCTTATTGGCCTGCCTGGTTAAATAAAGGTTAAATTAAAAAAAATTAAAAAAAAAGGAGTTTGTGGTTGACCGTGTCGAACGCTGCAGACAGGTCAAGGAGAATCAGGACAGAGGAGAGGGAAGAGGCTCTAGCAATGGCGAGTGCCGCGGTCACAGCCTGGAGCACAGTTTCAGTGGAGTGCCTGGTTCTGAAGCCGGACTGATGAGGGTCGAGCAGGTTGTGTCGTTTGCAAAGAGTTATGAGTTATTTCTGAACATTTAAGGCAGGGTATGCAGATTGGTGCATTGACGGTGGCTACAGGGTTGGATACAATTCACTTTCAATTCAGTAAATTCTGGAGTAGGCCTGCATTTAAAAACCTTTGTCATAAGAACCGCACCCAAAATGTTGTCAAAATTCGCATTAATAGTTTCCACCGCAGCGTCCTTTTCTCCACCTGGAAAGATGCAAAAAAATACGTGGAAAAAACAACGTATCCTTGCAGGCGAAAAAATATCACCCCAAATTACTGAGATGCCAATTCACAAGGGACGAATACTATAAGATGAACTCTGTTTTGTAAAAAACGGTAGCCCAATTTGCGGTAGAACTTTACTTTACAAATTACGGATTTGGCAGATTAACACGGGATTAAGATCACAGACAACCTCTGCAATTATTAGCCTACAAATCACTCGAGGTCCCCAGGTAATACTAGTCCAGTGTGAATAGGGCATTAGGCTTTGTCAATGAAGCATAGTAAGGGTAAAGTGCTCAAAGTGCTCGACAACCGTAGGATAAAATATTAGGTTACACATATTAAAATGTTACTTATCATCAGTGCGTACGTTTTTGCAGGGATGTAGCCAATTATCCTTTTCCCAGTAGGAAACTAATATTTCAATACAGCCAATATTTAAATAGCCTACGGATTTTTTTAAATGTCAAAAGCACAAAAAGACTGGATCGCGATGATTAGCTATGTTGTAATAAACAAGTAATTGGCTATAGCTAGTTAGTAACGAAGCGCATCAAGGGCTAATGTTACCAGCATTTTGGCGAATCAGTGCGATCTGAAGGAGTGCAGCGAGTAGGCTAGTAATAACGCATCAAGGTCAAGAATAAATAAGTAATTTAAGTCATAAGGCATTTAAGTAATCGTATGAAACAAATGTAAACAGTAAAAATGTGTTTTAAGTATGTGCTTTTTTCTGTGTATTTGTACAAACTCAGAATAACATTAATGAATACTAACACTTTGTTCATATAGGCCTAATTGCATTGGAATGTTGCTGTAGCCTACACGATTCCGCGACCCAATAGATCTACAACAAGCCACAGTTTGTGCACCACAGATACTGACACTGAGCTGAAGAGAGAAATGCTCATTGATTTAATGCTTTTAATCTGCGGTGGTTTACACTCTTTAAGCCTTCTAAATATTTAATAGAGCAGTTTTATTTTTTTGAGCACACCTTGGTGCAGCAATCACTCGTTTGAGAAGTATAGTGCAGTCCAAAAGTAGGTGATTTGGAGTGACACATTTTTTTGGTTGTTTTGGCTCTGTACTCCAGCACATTGGATTTGAAATGGCAATGAAAAGTGCAGACTTTCAGTTTTAATTTGAGGGTGTTTACATCCATATCGGGTCAACCGTGTAGCAACTGTAGACCTGTCTAAATATCTTTGGACTGCACTGTATAACCCCCACATTCTAAAAAGCATTCTGTTGCGGTAGGGTAGATTCAATTTAATTGTAATGCCTGTTGACTTGCGTATTAGTCGACACTATTCAAAGACTAACATGATACCAAGGAAATTTGAGGTTATGTGTACATAATATTACTCGACTCACAGGAAGACATCATCGTTTCTAGGTTGTGATTAGCACTGTCCAACAGCAGAGCTGGGTATTTGACTTTATTTACATGCTTTAACCAGTCAACCACCAGTACATTTCTGCATATTACTGACAGTGTAAAAAAAAAATAGTGCCTTTAAAACACGGGTTAGAAACATGTCGTTTAAAATAGCTAACTTGGGGATCTACAGGAGCGCCTTCACATTTTACCGGCATCCAAGTAGTATTTTTAGTTCTTCGTCCAGGTTTTGTAGTTTCAGGACTTTGAGACACTTTCTAAATGACAAAAACCTGGAGCTGCTGTGGTTTAAAAAAAAACCAAAAAAAAACCCTCCCCTTTCAACAAACCAAATATTTGAATTGTCCACATGACCAGTTGGGATGGCTGTATGGAAATGTTTGATCCTTATTTTGCTCACAAAATGTACATTACTTATTCCCTTCCTGAGATTTTAATTATTTTAATTTGGTACTTATTTTTAATGGTATTAAATGGCAGATATTAATGTATAGTAGCCTAATTTTAAAATGAGCTGCGTTTCTTTTCACACATCTTCTCTTGAGGGTGCACTCTGCTGTTAATGTATGACAATTATGCCTTTTGTTTTGCATAATTTGATAATGGGAAACGGCACTGATATTTATGTAGTTTATGTGTGATTAACTGGGGATCTGGAAGTCCTGTGTGCCTTTTAAAGGGGAATTTGAGCTTGACCTGCACAATGCATTCGAACCGCTGAGTCTGTTATTTTGCCTGTCCAGTTTCTACCTACAAACACGACTTGCCACCAGGAAGCCATCAGGGCTCCTTTAATTAAAATAAACCGATCAATAACATTTGTCTGTGTGTGCCTTTTGGGGATTTGTATTGGGGTGGGTTGCTGCAATCCATTTTTGTTGATACCTTCATTGGGGTCAGATAAGGGCCTGTAGTACATATGACCACAAATATGCAAGAATGAGAGATCAGACGGACTATCTCAATATCCAACACCACAAATTTAGTAATTCGATTTACCAAAGAGATGAGAGACTTAAAGCAGAACTTTTGTAGAACTTTGGGTTGTGTAGTTACCTGGCCATGATGAGTCCAAATGGCGAAATATGTTCGTTAGTTGCTCTGTGCTTCCCTGGGATGATAATCCAGAATAGGGTTTTTGTCGCTCTCCATTAACCTCTATACGGCAGCTGATTCTCTCTCAAAATGACACTTCTAGCATGTATACGAATGGGAACATAGCGGATTCTGTTGATACAAACAATAACCAGTCCTCGTACGTTTTTATTTTTCTGTAATTAAAATTATTTATGAAAGTACTATTTTCTTCAATGTTCTTAGCAAGCGACCAGAAAAGACTAGCAAAATGTCGGCAGGTTGGTTTGTTTACCATAGATATATACACTGCCTGGCCAAAAAAAAAGTCGCCGTTGCACCCATCATGCATAGTGCCCGCTGTACAAGCCTCTGGAGGCAGTGTTATGATCTGGGGTTGCTTCAATTGGTCAGGTCTAGGCTCGGCAACGTTATGCAGCAATAAAATGAAGTCAGCTAAGTACCTGAATGTACTGAATGACCAGGTTATCCGGGCATATTCCAGGACGACAATTCCAAGATTCATCAGGCTCGAATTGTGAAAGAGTGGTTCAGGGAGCATGAGGAATTATTTGCACACATGAATTGGCCATCAGAGTCCTGACCTTAACCCCATTGAAAGTTTTTTGGATGTGCTGTCATCAATACAAGATCTCGGCCAAAAATGAATGCAACTCTGGGTGGAAATAAATGTTGTGAGGTTGCATAAGGTTGTCGAAACAATGCCACGACAAATGCACGCCGTAATCAAAGCAACAGGTGGTCCAGCGAAATATTACAGTGCAACTTTTTTTTTTGGCCCGGCAGTGTACTACCAGAAATATATATAGTACTGTTATCTCGGATCTAGTCCAGAGTATTTATCAGGCCTGTATAATGCTTTCTGTGCATCTAGACCCACTAGCATTGATGACTCTGTCCTTTTCTTAGCACAGGATATGACGTTAAGCAATCTTCTTATATTATTGGCTCTCTGCCTAAAGGCGATGAAGCCAGTCTGATCAAGCTTAATCAACTTTAAAATTATTTTCTGTATTATTTTTACATAAATAGCACTCAAAAGCTTTACAAAGCAGACTGATTGGTCTATATCCCTCACATTGCTTATGGTCTTTGCCTTTATGGATAGCCAAAATTATGGCTTCTGACCATGTTTTTGGTGGATCTCCTTCCAAAGGTGCACAATGAATGACTTTTGCTAATAATGGTGTCCGTTCTTCTATAAAGCACTTGTAAGATTCTCCCGTTATTTTGTATTTTTTTTATTTTTTGATAATTTCTATTACAGAAGCTGATGTAAAAAATGCTGTCATTATCAAGGCCTCCTCTTCAGATAATGAGGGTAGATTTAGCCCTGAGAGGAAGGTCTGGCCATATTTTTCTTTTGTATGAGACCCGGGATCATAGTGTTTTTTTAAATATGATGCAAATTAATTTGCTATCTCTTGGATGCGATACCGTTCTTTTCCGAGTAGGGTGAAATATTTATGGAATTACACGACTCGCTTGGGTCTCGCGAAGCTGCAAAGCAAGTAATCCACTTTTTTGTCTTGAGAGAATCGCTCATCTTTACCCAAAATTATAAAAAAATAAGTACTCACTTTGGTTGCCCTCTTGTTCATATAACCTAAGAGAACCCACGTTTGGGGCTTTATTGTGTGGATGTGTGAAGTTCTGAATTCTGTCATGAAGTCAGAACGTACAGAAATGAATGTTTTTAAGGGCTGAGCTGTGGTCATTGTGGTTATTTATGTAGGAAACCCTGAAGTGGCAAACTGCTGTACAGGTATGGGGCCTCTCCGCCAATCTGCGAACACAAGCACCCTCGGTATCAGGGTTCCTGTGGGAAACACTGCATTATTTTATATTGTGCTGTATGGTGTTGTTGGCTTGTTATTTCAGTGATCGCGCTCTATCGGGTTCAGGCTTAAAATTTGGCTAGAGCTTGTCGGGCCGGGCCATAAAGACATTGGGCTTAGGCGAGCTCTGGCCTCTTTTCTAGACCGATGCAGAACTCTCGCACATAGACCGCAGGTGACCAATTGACCAGCAGGGGTCGCTAGAGAGCAATTAAATGTGGACCCCTGACCGACTGAACCCTCCCATACCCTGGGTAACGCAATCACCAGTTGCGTGCCGTCCCATGGAGCTATCGGCCACAGTCGGCATTGGCATGGTCCGGATTTGATCCATTCCAGGACCTTTAATCTGTCTGATCACCTGCTTTAATTTTATGTATAGAATATGATTCCTTCAGAAAGAGGTTAACATTTTAAATTCAGTGGGGTCCTGATTGTGTGTGGACACCTGGTCGCTAAAACTAAACTGTTTGTGAAAAATTTAGTTCAATGTCGGAGTAAAGACAAACCTATATTGCTGAAATAAGTGAAAATACTAAATTATATTTGAACTTAAACACATTTTAAATCATAATTGATCAAGAGGTTGGCTGAAATAAAAACCAGTATACATGGTGGATGCCCAGGAATAAGAAACCATTGGTGCACTGTGCATGTTGTTTTTTATTGCCTGCATGCTGACCTTGCAGCTATACAGTCTCTGCAAGAAGTCAAACTGTAGAAACAAGCTGTCCCTGGTGTAACACACACACACACACACACACACATACATACACACACACCACACACACACACACACACACAGAATGCTAGAAAAATACAGAAGAGAAAAAAAGAGTAAAGGTCAAGGATACTGAATAGCTGAAATAACTACCACAAAATTCCAGGGACCCTAACAAACCTAGAAAGACGTACCATCCTAATAAACTTGGCATTCAGTTGAGCACAAAGATGAGCACATATTGAATGAACCATAAAGTATGTAAATGTCTGTGCTGTGGCAATGGGCTCCCTGGCTTCTAAATCAGTAAAATATGTTATATGACAAAGACATAATGTATACCACACTGTGTGATTCATGCAATCCTTCATTCAATGTGCATCATCTCTATACTCCTGGACAGTTCCTTTGATGCAATTTCTGTTACTAATATGTATTTCTCATCATGGGTAACTTCTGTACTTCAGACATAAAGCCAACATTTCAGGGATTTTTAATGTGCTTTTCATCTTGGAAGGCATGGCGTGCTGTAAAAAATATTTAATCTACGAGTCAATGGAAGAAATGTAATAATTAATAATACAGTGGCTTTTAGATTCTTTTGCAAAACCTGACTGTTCAACAATATTGACTGCAGGGTTAAAACGGAAACAGCAGGTGGCAGTGTTGTGTGGAAATTCAGATGTGAAAACTGGCTTTACTGAAGCTTGTATGGAAAATCGAGCTGTTGCACCCCTGTTTGTGTGAAGCAAGCTATGTTGTTCAGCCCTGTGTGTGGGGAAAAATTGGTTCACATAGTCCACATACAATTTATGCATACTGTTTTCTCAGCCTCGGCTCGCTCATATTTGAATGCCAATGCTGTTCCAGTTTCATTCATTTTAATAATTTAATTTCCCCGGGGCTTAAACACCTTATCATGTTTGCTAAGTTGCTTCAAATTCTGTTTATGCCCTGGAAATCCATGACACCATAACATAATCCATATCAAACCAGGGCGGTGAGTGGACTGTGGCAGGCAACATTTACTGATAACACGTCAGTAAAGACAAGACATTCTTGCCTGCTGTAGAATCAATCGATGTTCTCAGGTAATGAAGTGTAAATTTAACATTTTTCTTTTTCACCAGATATGGATTATATCAAGAGCATATATATTTACAAGATGTCCCCCTGTTTCTACTTGGCGGTCTTGTAGTTTATGCCATCGATGTGACTTTTTCCGTGAAATGTTATGTTGATTGTCACACTTCTTGATACAAGAACAACATGGAAAGCAATGTCCTGCAGGGACACTTTCCCCCTTCCTTACATGTACCTTCATCCTATTTCAGACAAGATAGGATCAGCAAGTTTCATAAAGTTATTTTTGTCACTGTGTCAGATGCGCCTTTCTTTACAATAACAGTATCTTTCCACCCCATTATGGCCATAATAGAAAATGGGCATAGTCGTGTAGATCTTTACAATTTACCATTTGGTATTTAGCAGAAGCTTGTATCCAAAGCTACTCAAAGACTTTAAAAACAGCATGAGTTGTCTGAATATGTGGAGATAGAGCTGATAATAATAACAATATTATAATCTAAATATGTTGTTTTCTTTATTAGTTGGTACCAATTAGCAGAAACGGAGAAAGGACAGCCGTTGCATCTTTCCTAAAGAGGTATGAAAGATGTCATGTGATCGGCGTCAATGAACCTTGCAATCAACAGACACGCCATTGTTAATTAACATAGGGGCTG
Organism: Ilyophis sp. 1 JC-2022; assembly: GCA_022702515.1. Lineage (NCBI taxonomy): Eukaryota > Metazoa > Chordata > Actinopteri > Anguilliformes > Synaphobranchidae > Ilyophis > Ilyophis sp. 1 JC-2022. Next base: position 67,541,031 of record CM040400.1, read on the forward strand.
CTCTGATATAATTGGTTCAGCTAAAGACAATAGAAAGATTATGGCCGCGGTTTCAGACACCAATCTTATTGCTATGAGCCTCCTTTGTAGACAGTGTAGACACCAGACATTCCTCCTTTTCAAATAACAAGCAAGGTCACATGCAAACACATGGAAATGCTGTCAATATGATTAAATGAGTACATTGTATAAAAACATGAACACTAAGCATTAAATGACTTCCTCAATTCATAAACGGGGACATAATTTATGCATTATGCATAAAGAAGCAGATAATTTTCTTCTTGGTCTTCAAGGTGAAGATGAATTAGGAATGGAACCTGGTGGTGTTTCAAGGCATTGATCCCTTCACTGGTTATCGCTGGAAATGTTCAGTGATATTTCAAAATATAGAGCTTGCTATTAATGGAGAAACAATACTGCAAATCATATAGAACCTGCAAGAACCCCCCCTCCCCACTCCAATATTGAACACATTTTTCAATTTTCCACCAGTAAAAGCAGTCATATCTATTTATCCAGCTGTAAATGCATTATCCAACACTGAAAAAGACCTTGAACAGAACCACAGTGGCCAGGTCTAAAAGCAGATCAGATAACCATGACTCTGAACCCTCTTCTGTCTCGTGTCAGCACATTTGAAATCTAAGCAGCAAGCTACCGTAGGGAGCAATGATTCTAGCAATTGTGATGATGTCAAAACTTCCATTTAGCCTTCACTATTATATTCAATGTTAAAGCAACATATTGTTGCCACCAGTTTTTCATGCCAGCTCTTTCATTCTGCCTGTATGTATTAGCTTTTTGCGCTGCCTTATCCAGAGGTTGATACCTTTTTTTGTGGCGTCTGACTGCTCCGAACATATCACAGGTTGAATTTGTCAGTGCACTCTTTTTCTTTTCCTTTTAAAACGATCATTTATATTCAGCTCACGGCCTGCTTCCTTGTCACCCCTTTCCCTGTATCAGAGCTGTATTTTTGGAAACAGGTCTTGTGTGTGCACACTGATTTCTTTCCCTGTATCAGAGCTGTATTTTTGGAAACAGGTCTTGTGTGTGCACACTGATTTCTTTCCCTGTATCAGAGCTGTATTTTTGGAAACAGGTCTTGTGTGTGCACACTGATTTCTTTCCCTGTATCAGAGCTGTATTTTTGGAAACAGGTCTTGTGTGTGCACACTGATTTCTTTCCCTGTATCAGAGCTGTATTTTTGGAAACAGGTCTTGTGTGTGCACACTGATTTCTTTCCCTGTATCAGAGCTGTATTTTTGGAAACAGGTCTTGTGTGTGCACACTGATTTCTTTCCCTGTATCAGAGCTGTATTTTTGGAAACAGGTCTTGTGTGTGCACACTGATTTCTTTCCCTGTATCAGAGCTGTATTTTTGGAAACAGGTCTTGTGTGTGCACACTGATTTCTCTTTCCCTGTATCAGATCTGTATTTTTGGATTCTGGTCTTGTGTGTGCACACTGATTTCTTTCCCTGTATCAGAGCTGTATTTTTGGAAACAGGTCTTGTGTGTGCACACTGATTTCTCTCCCTGTATCAGAGCTGTATTTTTGGAAACAGGTCTTGTGTGTGCACACTGATTTCTCTCCCTGTATCAGAGCTGTATTTTTGGAAACAGGTCTTGTGTGTGCACACTGATTTCTTTCCCTGTATCAGAGCTGTATTTTTGGAAACAGGTCTTGTGTGTGCACACTGATTTATTTCCCTGTATCAGAGCTGTATTTTTGGAAACAGGTCTTGTGTGCACACTGATTTCTCTCCCTGTATCAGAGCTGTATTTTTGGAAACAGGTCTTGTGTGTGCACACTGATTTCTTTCCCTGTATCAGAGCTGTATTTTTGGAAACAGGTCTTGTGTGTGCACACTGATTTCTTTCCCTGTATCAGAGCTGTATTTTTGGAAACAGGTCTTGTGTGTGCACACTGATTTCTCTCCCTGTATCAGAGCTGTATTTTTGGAAACAGGTCTTGTGTGTGCACACTGATTTATTTCCCTGTATCAGAGCTGTATTTTTGGAAACAGGTCTTGTGTGTGCACACTGATTTCTTTCCCTGTATCAGAGCTGTATTTTTGGAAACAGGTCTTGTGTGTGCACACTGATTTCTTTCCCTGTATCAGAGCTGTATTTTTGGAAACAGGTCTTGTGTGTGCACACTGATTTCTCTCCCTGTATCAGAGCTGTATTTTTGGAAACAGGTCTTGTGTGTGCACACTGATTTCTTTCCCTGTATCAGAGCTGTATTTTTGGAAACAGGTCTTGTGTGTGCACACTGATTTCTTTCCCTGTATCAGAGCTGTATTTTTGGAAACAGGTCTTGTGTGTGCACACTGATTTCTTTCCCTGTATCAGAGCTGTATTTTTGGAAACAGGTCTTGTGTGTGCACACTGATTTCTCTCCCTGTATCAGAGCTGTATTTTTGGAAACAGGTCTTGTGTGTGCACACTGATTTCTCTCCCTGTATCAGAGCTGTATTTTTGGAAACAGGTCTTGTGTGTGCACACTGATTTCTCTCCCTGTATCAGAGCTGTATTTTTGGAAACAGGTCTTGTGTGTGCACACTGATTTCTTTCCCTGTATCAGAGCTGTATTTTTGGAAACAGGTCTTGTGTGTGCACACTGATTTCTTTCCCTTGCAGTTTTCCAGTCTTACTTTAATTAGCCACTCTGCGTCCACTCTGTGATTTCGCTGATTGCCGTCTTTTCAGATTTAATAAGAGCCTTTAATGCATCCCTACACCAGCATAGGGCTGTTATCTTTTAGCAGTTAAATCAAATAGTTACAGGTGCAATTTGGTGCAAATTTTTCACGCGCAATTTTCAAGGGACTGATGACCGAAAGTTTGCTCATTTGCGTTCCTACCTCCTGATAGCTGAGAAAATAATGCAAATCATTGCCATTTAATCAGTCAAATGAGTTTGATCATCAAGCTCTGTACATATCTACATCACGGCAATGGCCCGCAAGGTTGCTGTGGGGTTGCATTTGGAATGTAGAAGCTGTCCCACTGCAAATGAAACCCAGAATCCCACCCCTCTCAGCCAGCCATGACCAGCTTATGTGTCCATCTTGATGTTCATGGCCTGAAATGGAGTACCATCTATTCGCCTATAGGTGGCAGTGTAGATTAGTGACAGCAAAACTGGGACATTCACACAGCAGTGTTTCATCCTGTCACTGCAATGTCTCCTCTGATCGAAGTGTTTAATACCAATACATATCCAGCTGTGATCGTTTAAAGAAAAAAGTCAAATGTAATTTTCCGTCAATGAGGGTGCCTCATGGGCAAATTAATAATGTGATGTATTATATTGTACATCAGAAAAATGTCCCCACTCTTTCTGAAATGTACTTGTATTTTGTCATGTGGGCGCACTGGTAGACTTTCAGTGATTATCCAATCGTGAAGACGACTTGAGCTGAGCAAAGAGGTTTCATCCATTTCGATGATGGTAAACCTGAACCACTGCTTGCGGTCTTTGTCCAAGTTCATAACCAAATCATGCACCACCTCCTAGGCTGCTGCCTAGGGCCAGGAACTCCAATCACAGCATGGTGTTCCAATTATTTGTCAGTAATACACCGGGATTTAAAAAATAATATTGAAATTTAGTTCTACAGAAAGTGTAATTTCATCAGTTATGATGCAATTTCTATCGTAGTTTCTATCGTCTTAAATATATTGTCAGTGCAGACAGTGTTCCTCTCAGAACATGGGCTTTAATCTTAAACTTCAGCCATTGAAAGAAACGCTGCCCCATTGTTAGAAAATACTGCAACATTTGTTTAGACTAGAAAGTACATTTAAATTCTGATTCACTGAGATGAGTAAATATTCTTGATTGCCAGTATGCATTTATGGCAGTAGCATCATCAAACGAAGGTAATTACAAGAACAGTTGATTGCAAAATGAGTATAATATTTTCAACCTTTAAATACAGTTACGGAATTTGTAATTTTTTTTGCTTCCCCCCCCCCCCCCCCCCTGCTTCATTAAGTGAGTTAAAGTGATGGAAGAGCAGGCCAGTCTTGTAAAAGCCATAAAGGTCAATTCTGTTATTATGCATGTTTATTCTGGCCGGCAGAAGAGTGCACAGACTTTAGCTCAATCTGTCTAGCGGACAACTGAATAATTTGGAAACGGCCAGGGCCCTGTTTCCCAAAAGGATATTAGATAAAGATCATCTTAGGCTATTTTGTTTTTATATTACTTTCATTGTTTGTTTGTTTTCTGTCATTTGCTTTTTTTATCTTTCTCCTTCTATTTTTATTATCTGTTTAATGTAATGTCAGTAAGTTTTAATAATTTGAATCATAAAATACTTTAAGATGATCTTAACTCTAAGATGCTTTTGGGAAATGGGGCCTTGGACCATTTCCCACATCCTGACAACAGTTAATTTCCCTCCCAGCTTACAGAATGCGGCGATTTCTCTTGTTTCAGATCCAGTTTTTTTGGGATTTTAATGAAAGTTAGAAGTGGAGATAAAGCCCATGCATTTACAGGTTGTCTGCTATCTTTCTGTATGGTACTTCTGCATGGGCTTTTCTTTCTCCACTCTTCTAGAAATTGTCATGTAACCCGGCTCCCGAAGCAATGTTTGCATGCAATAATTACATTCCCATAACCGTGATTGAAGTGTGTGCCAATATTGGACTCTCTTTTTTTTGTCCCTGTAAGAGGCTAGAAGAATCACCAAGCAAAGCTTTAATTAGAAATGACCCAAGCAGTGTGCTTTGGATTGTGGGGGTTTGTGTGGTGACTGCAGAGAGCGCCACTGATCATTATGTTTACTGCTCCTTCGCTGTTCTGTGAATGACTTCCGTTAAAACTGTTTGGTCTGCTGCACCTCCGCAGACAGGTAAGAATCAACCAAACTGCAATTGATATTGATATTATTTTGTTAAACTTGACAAACTGATCTTGCAGATGGTAAGAAATGAGCTCCCTTCATGGCTGGTTATTTGTTTAGTTTTCAGTCAGTGTTTGTCATGTAGCAGAAAACCAGTCATTATTATTATTCTTTATTTAAACCTTGGGGAAGCAGAACCAGTCATGCTGGTGTGTTTGTTTTCATTATGCGGATGCAAGTGTTTACAAATATAAAGATGTATAAAGATATGTCCCAAATGCTGTGGTATGCCAGCGCTTGGACATCTAAATAATCGGTTCTATGCTTTAAAACGCTCCAAATGCCAGAGAAATACTATTCACCATTTGCTTTTGCAGCAGGTGTGAATGAAGGTGGGTGAAACTGCACTGGAACTTTGGAATGCATAAATATAAGCGGTAAGCCTTATTTATATAGGCCTGTCTAATGTCCAATAAAAAAACACAGCCACAATACTGGCTTTCAATTAGTGTAGTTCTGCAATAGCTTATCACTGAAAACTGTTAATTCAGCTACGTTGACACTTTCATTTATTTCGCCAGCCCATGGTAAAAAGATACATTTTTGTATTTGATCCCTCTATTAACTCCCTATAGCTTTCATTTAATGTAAAGTGCAGGCAATTTTGTAATGCTATAATAACTGTCATGTGTGGTCGCTCACCTCTTTTCTCTCTGTCTATACATGAATTTTCCTGGCTTAGTTGCTTTAGCATATTCTTTATCATCATCACTCCATACGTGTCCAATTTATCTAAAACACCAGGAATCGTTTGCTACACTCAATGCATGTAGTATGAAATGGTTTCTATTTTGCTAATTTTATCCAGTGACTCATAGATAATTACATTTTAAGTGACACAGTAGCTAGTATAATTATTGTCCAACTGTGAAACAATTCAACTCCATGTGCGATTTTCAAGGATTTTCACTGATGAGACCAAACCAACTTCTAAGAATATAGATCTCTTATAATGAGTAACTCCCCAATGTACAATTAATTCCAATGATCAGTTTACTGGGCAGACTGTTTACTGAAATGATTGGTGGTAAAAAATGAACCATCTGGGTGTTTCTGGGAATTGGGAAGTCTAAATCAGAGCTTAAAAATCCAGTTGAAGTATCCTTTGGGAGATCTGAGATATCCACACAAATGGAGGCTAGTTGTCACATTATTTAAAGTTAAGGAGGAAGGATTTTCATAGTGAGAAGAACTTTCCACCTGCACCAAATGATACAGTTTGAAGTGAGGCTTCACCATCCCCATAATGGGTGGAACTATCGTATTCTGTCAATTACAGACTCGTATGTACCAATCAAAATTCTTCTCTTTGCATTTTATTGGATAAAATCTTGGCAATGCCAGTGCTGATTATGTGCAGGGTTCCTGCAGGGCTACAAATAATTGGTTATATTGTTACCCAGATGTCCCCCCCTTATCACTCAGTCTATACAAGTTGTGCGGTCCTCTGGCATCCTGTTCAAAGTGTAAAGAACTGATGACTGGGCCAGTGTGTTATCCTGAATTGGAGTGACGGGAACAACTGGGAATTATGACTGGCCATAATTGGTGACAAAATAAAAACGAACTCATTTGTTTTTTCAAATGCAGATAACATGACAGCCCCATCAATGTTTTGTTCCTGGTGTGGCAGTACCATTATCCCCAAACCCCAGCTGATTAGGGTCTGAATACTAGTTCCAACCACATAAAGGATGAATAACTTTATACGAATAATGATGTATTAAGTAAATGCCTCAATATACATTAATGAACAAATGCCTCTTCTGTTTAAAAGAAAACCAAAAAATAGTTGTTTTCCCTTTCCCTTCACAATTATTATTTTTCAGAATATAAGAAAAGGACCAAGGTGACCCAGCATAGGTATGTTTTTAAAAAGAACGTCTTGAAAATAGCTCGGCTTCCCAATTCTCTTACAGCTTACCCTCCACATGTCTGACAACTAAAGCAAAGGAAAAGCCCAACCAAAAAGTCTTACAAGACCAGTTTTAAGCTAAAATGGAACCACTGACATGACATAGTAGGATCAGAAATAACCTGGATACACCATTTCCATTTTATCCCTTCTCATGTATTTTGCCCCCTCCTATACTTTCACATTTTCCCACACTTCAATTGGCATTAATCCCGGTTCACCGCATTTATCATATTATCCACAATTATTTACATTCACATACATATGATGCAATATACATATACAGCTTTGTTTCAGTCCAGTTAACACCGTCTTTTACGGCCTGTGAACAGGCCTGGGTTCCCGGCGTCATTAGGAGGAACAAACATCATAAAACTGCCTGCAGAATGCCGTTTACTCCTAATGTCCAGTTGTAGGGTCAATTCCAGCTGTCGTTTACGACCTTGTGATTTTTATGAATCAAAGTTGCAGAGCAGGGGAGTTATAAGTTCTGTGGGAAGAGGCAAAGATGCAACGTGGTGGATAGCTTAGGCCGCCTGGTGAATTGTTGTATTGCACCCTCAAGAAAATCGCCACCAGCTCTGTAACCCAGGGTTTATGACTAATAATCCAAAGGATCAATAATTTTCAGTCTTACAGTGGTAGTGGAGGAAAGGAGGCTGCATTTTTCGAGTATTGGGACGCACCCAGAGCATGTTCATGGTACAAGGGCGGGTCATATTACGAACTACTCTCTTTTTTTATTTTTGGTAATTCTATCTTCATTCATAATCTACACTTTGTAACCATTATCATATGTAAACTGATTGATATTCTCAATAAAATATAAAATAAAAATCTCCTCTCACTTTGCAAGCAGTGTGTGAATCAAATCTTGCAAAACAGCCAATACTTACCAGATTTAATTCAAATCACTTATCCGTATCCAGGACGGTAAACTTTGGTCAGTTTCCAATTTCGGGGGGCGGGGACTTGCAATCCTGGACCGAAGGGGATTAGGATCGAGGGGGGACATCACATAGGTCTTATATAATATCTGTGACCTTATTTTGCCATTTGCCATTTCATTAGAAAAAAGAAGCAGAAGTGTTGGTTTCATTTTCATGTCTTTTGGCGGTGACCCTATGTGACCATGTGTTGGTGAGTAGCGCCAGACCTGCCGGGTCACACTGGGTCCTTTCTCAACAGGATTCACATCAGCCAGTCTCCAGCAGCTGCACGCAATGAAAGATCCACTGGAAATCACCATGTAGATATGTCGCCCATGTGAGTGGAGATACCATCAAGTATCGCGACTAAAGGACTCTCACAACAAAGGCTGATGGGGAGTTCTAACTCTGTCTCAGCCCACACCCTGCATACGTAGGAGATGCTGGGATTGCTTTCACGTTGCTTTATGTGGGATAAAAGCATATTTGTAAAAAAAATATATAAAAAAAAGTGACTGCACCAAATACGTGAAAGCTTTATTACTTCTGTATCCTGAGGACATTTCTATAGTACTAGCAGGAGGGAGAGATGTTCCTGCTAAAATCTAGGGAGAATTTAAAAAACTAAGTTAAGAAAATCTAAAATATAACTATTTCACATTTCAGTGGATTTGTTGCGAGCACTTTTGCAGGAAAATGTTTTCCAGTGATTCATTATTCATTCTGAACAATGAATGTAAGCAAGTATCACACTGTCTTTTTCCTATACTGCACACATTGTATTGTTCATTTCAGATTAAATCAAACACATCATGCTGTGCAAAAACTGAAAAAAGGGAACTATTTGTTTTCCTGTTCTTCACTAGATTTCAGTACTTGGAGTTGGTCTGAGTCAGAAAAAAATCCATTCTGAAAGGGAACCGCCACTGGAAAAAAACCAATGCCAATTCAGAGAATAGTAAATAATGGATATCTCTCATTTGGTTCCCGTTTCAAATTTGTTTTGGTATATGCCTTTAAAAGGCTGAGACCTTTGTTGCAAACACAGTGGACAAAAGCATTATGAGACTGGTGGTTCTCTGGATCCAGACTCATTTTTTGAAAGGGCAGTTGACTCTTCTTAGTATCCCAGGATGTGGTTTTAACAGAAACTGATTTGATTTGAAACCCAGGCATTCCATTGAATGGAAGTACATTGATGCAGAACAGTCAACACTCTGAAAACGGGAGACAGGATAACAAGGACTCCCATAGTGCAATGCTCAATTGTGTTTATAATCTTAGAGCACAGTTTTTTAAAAAGTGAATAACAAAAATGTCATTTGTTTACAACAGAATTTGTCACTTGTGTTGACTTTTTGTGACAAATTCCCACCAGGATTGAATGGATAGTGCATGATGATGGTTATAGTTCACTTCTTAGTCCTTGAGAAATCTGTTCTCTCATATCTGTCAAATGGCCCATTTTCTTGACTTAGAGTACACTCTGGTTTCTCTTTCAGATCATATATTTTTCGCCATTCCCGGGTTTCTTTGATCACACACAAATATTTTGCCTCACACTACCCATCAGTGTGAGACAAAAGGTTTTGCGGGTAGTTTGTAGCACGGGCAGGTGTCCTTTTCTCTCTTTTCTCTCCTTCTGAAGGCCTGGTGGGGATTCCACAGTACCAGTGGCTTGACCACAGCTGTGGTTGAACCCCAGACTGGACTAAACTTTGTCTGATAGACATTTCGAGCAGGGTGGTAGTTAACAAGCACACCTCTGCCTCCTTTTCTATTAGGTCCGGTGTCAGGCAGGGATGCTCTCAAGCATCTCTTCTGTACAACATTTACCTCAAGCCATTCTTCCAGGCCATCAGGGTTAACCCAGGCACCGCTGGTAATCCACTGCCGGGTGCCCAGGGAGGTCAGCTTGGAGTGGTGCCGTAGATAGACGAGATACCGATAATCAGTCTATCACCACTGCTTACAAGGTGTTAGACCACTTTGGTGCAGCCACAGGCATCCTGGTCAATATGAGCAAGAGTGAGTTGTTTTTGTCTCGGAGTTGGTGTGAGCTACTAACTGTTTCTTTTCCTGTATGCAGGGACTACATCAAGCTTTTGTGGGTTATCTACCAGGCAGATGGAGAGGGGAAGCTGACCTGGGAGGGAGCCCTATGCCACGTTCAGGGGAAACTCCGGAGCTGGAACGCGTGGCCACTGAGAATGACAGGTAAGATCCAAGTCCTGAAGGCAATAGTCCTTACCATTCTCCTCAATGTGGGGAGGGTGTTTCCCCCTTACAAGGCCACAAGTAAAATCATAGCCAGAATGTTATTTCGTTTTGTCTGGGAGTGCACCATGGGAAAACTAAAAAGACCAGTGCTGCTCAAGGAGGGGAAGAATGTGGGTAGGTGGGGCCCAGATGTAATTAGCATCATTTTAGCTGCAATGATCCAGAATGTGCAAAAGCTTGAGAAGGCCTCTGGTACTCTAGTGCCAGGTACTATGCCACTCCCTTTTTGAGAATAATGGGCCTGTGTGTACTGGATCTGACCTGTCCACACAGCTGGGACCCCCCTTATGTACAGTACATCAAGCACTAAGGGACTTTAGGACAGGATTTACCTGGGCTGGGCTGTCCTCATGGAGTTATAAGAAGGGCCACCAGTTTGTCTGCCCTTGGGTGCGTCCCAATACTCGAAAAATGCATGCTCCTTTCCTCCACTACCAGCTTCTCTCCTCCATGCCCCGGAAACTGATCTTTGTGTTTTAATCTAATATTGTTGATTTGGCTACATATTACTTACAGATAGTTACAAATTGATTATTGTCTCGACACAAACTGCAATGTCGATGTCAACTATTTGTACTCAAAACGTTCAGGCAGTTTTGCATACTTCCGGGTAGGAGAGGAGTGGTAGTGGGGGAGTGGAGGAAAGGAAGAGAGAAGTGAAGAATATTGGGAGGCAGCCCTTGATTTCTCGCATGGTACTTCAGTTCTCTGTCTGCTAAAGGTCGCGGTAGCCTTTTGTCAAGCCACTTCTCAAACAATTATCCCATTTGCACCACCTCAATAATCTAAGTTGATAAAGTAATTGCCACTAATTAAGCACATATGATGATTGACAGTGATGTTTACAAGCACCACTCACATGCTTAATTCAGTTTGATTACTTACTACCATAGACAAGCTGCAGTAGTTTTAAATGTTGTACAGGGGTATGTTAGGTTTTGTTAGAAGCAGTGGGAAATGCTCACATTCAAAATTAGAGCAGTTATATACGATTTAACTTGCAGAAAAGCTAACTAAAAAAAATAATTAATGATTCAACTAATTAACTAATCATAGTCTTCAATCAAGACCTTAAGTAGAATCAGCCAATCAGGTGTCTTAGTGCTGGGCTATACCGGCTCTTTCCGGATAAAATTGGACACCCCTGCTTTGGGTGCATTTTTGTTTTACTCACTGATATTCAATCCTGGTTCTGGAGAAACACAGATTCTGCAGTTTTTTTGTTTTACTCATTGATACTCAATCCTGGTTCTGGAGAGACACAGATTCTGCTGTTTTTTGTTTTACTCACTGATACTCAATCCTGGTTCTGGAGAGACACAGATTCTGCTGTTTTTTGTTTTACTCACTGATACTCAATCCTGGTTCTGGGGAGCCACAGATTCTGCTGTTTTTTGTTTTACTCACTGATACTCAATCCTGGTTCTGGAGAGCCACAGATTCTGCTGATTTTTGTTTTACTGACTGATACTCAATCCTGGTTCTGGAGAGACACAGATTCTGCTGTTTTTTGTCTTACTCTCTGCTACTCAATCCTGGTTCTGGAGAGCCACAGATTCTGCTGGGTTTTTTTAAGATCAGTGACCAATTCAGACCCAAGAAACCAGAAGATCTGAGTTAATTGTGTAGTCGACTGCTTTACCTGATCAATTACTGTGCTACTCAAGTACTGAGTAACAACAAAAGCCAGCAGACACTGTGGCTGTCCAGGATCAGGAGTAAGGACGAATGGTTCACTTCTGATATGCTTTTTGTAGTATTTAAACTTCCATTCATGTTTTTTTAAAATTTATTATTATTTTTATTTTTTTACAAATGTCTCAATTAGAAACTCAATTGTATGATTAGTCACTTGATTGTGCTGTTTGAGTGCCTATGAGGTCCCCTGGAAGATATCCATTGAACTGCAAGTTTAAATTCTTTCAGGTCACATGGTGGAAACAAACTGGTGGCCCTTATATTACTTTTTTAAAGATCTGGCCAAATGGTTACACTCCTGAGGGATAGCTCAGCCTTTGAACCCATCAACTATTTGGTCCAATGCCTTACACAGTGCGCTAAATAACAAACCGAAAAATATCACGTGGATGTCTGCTCACATGCTTCTCCCCACCAGGTTCTTTATGTACAAGTGGCACCTAGCCCTGACTGAGCGCTACCCCCACATATGCATTGACTCAGAGCAAGTACACCATCTGTTCTGGGAATGCTCCATGGCCAGACAGGTCTGGAGCTTTGTCGTCTCCTCTGTTTCTCTGAACAGGTTACTACCATGGTCCTCCCTGATGGCTGATTGTCTTCTCCAGTCCATTCGGAGGGTGTAAGACTATCGAGCTCCCATGTCGGTGCCATAATCTTAGAGCACAGGTCATGTGAGATGCAAGGAGCATCAAGGTCTAGCAAAAAACAACAGTAGAGCTGGTCACTCTCTGGAGGAGGATCCAAAACCTCCTCCAGGACGACATTGACAAAGTTTTTTTAATAATAGTAGTCAATGTTTTTGTTCTGTGATGTGGTGATTGGTGTTTTCGCATGTTTGAATTGTGAATGTAAATTTTACATGTGATGCCTTATTCTGTATGGTTGAAATGTACTGTTAAAAGTGTTTGTAAACTCAATAAAAGACAAATTCTTTACTTAGTGAAAGAAAAACTAAATCAATACACCCTTTCTAGTGAAATTCCTATTATTAAATTATAATGTTTACTTACATGTTTACTGGGTAATGCAGAGATAAAAAGAGGTGTAAACAGAACATTCACTCTTAAATTATGGTTTACTTCCAGTATGTAGTGGTAGATGTCTTGTAATAATAAATATGTCAGTAGATGAGTTCTAGGGAACTTTACTCAGCTTGGGATTTAGCACCATCCTGGGCAAAGGCAAAGTATTCTTCCGCATAGCAATTACGCAACTGAACAGGCATGCTAGTGACACCTAGTGGTCAGGTAGAACACAACATAGTATGCAGCAAAAAAAGTACACTACACTCCAAAAAAAACAAAAAACAAACAAGTTGACCCATTTTTATAAAGACTCTTGTTGAGCCTGTTAACCTGCCCTAAAGTATGGTTTCTATGACTCAGTTACTTTTTAAATATGTGATCATCAGGGCTACTTTTAAATAAATATGATAGTTCATGTATCTGTGTTTTACAGGACAGCAGATTGATAGCTCAGCACTCAGGAATGGAGGCATCCCACTATAGGATGTTGTAAAAAAAACTGCCAGAGGATGCAGTCTAAACAGTGCCTGCTTAATTGTCTCCTCTCCCTCCCATGTGCTTATGCTTATTCTGGCTCTCAGTCTTTTTGCAGGTTCACTATTATAGCATAGAATTACAGAATATTCACAGATGGGAAATTAAGACAAAGGGGAGCCTTTTTGGGGTAAAGGGGTAGCCAACCTGTTGCTTTAAGATTTTTATAATATAAATGGGCTTTTTATGATCCTTGAGGCAGTGACAAATTCCATATTTCAGAATGGATTTCAGTCAGCTAGATTCCCCCCCCAGCTCATCGCACAAGAACAGCTATCAGAATGATCGGGCTCCTGTGGTTTGCCTTTTACCAGCTGTGTATGAAGTGTAGTCCTCTGATGCAATGACTGGTAGACTGCAGGGTGAAAAGCTTTGGCTGCCAGAAAGGACCTCAGAGATTGTGTGAGTCTACACTCTCTTGAATTGACAGAGGATATCAGAGGTATGATGGCTTACCAGTAAAACTGGGCTCTTCGATTTGGGATAGAAAGAAAAATATTAATATTAAATGTGAAAATAAAGAGTTTATTTAAGAGGAAACGCCCAGGGGAAGTCCTTGGTTGGCATGTACAAGCCAGCTCTGAAATTTAGTTTGGCTGGTTTGTCTCACTAATCTCTTTTCATGCGGTGCACTCTGAAACCTTAGTCACTTTCTTTACTAAGCTTGAAATTAATTTCAGACTCCAATTAGATTTGTGTGTTAAAGAATAAATGCGAGACAAACAGAATGCCGTTTAATTAGGACATTCGAGTATATGTTTATGTGAAAGGACGTATGTAATGGCAAATTGTGAAGGCCACAGAGAGACAGAAACAGAACCTTGGTATAATCTTCCCTTTAATTCAAACTTTGGTTGCATTCTCCACTGTGTGTGGACATTTTCTTTGCTTTTGTCACGCAGCATCGGAGGAGGTCGACTAAAGGGGTCATTTGGCGAGAGTGTAGAATAGGTTACAAGTGACACTTGTTTGTTTTTGTTGTGCAACATCAATTTAAAAGAAAAAAATCAATGAGCTGTGAAAATGGTGGTACATTAGGTGGAATTAGAGGCTTAGAGTTTAATTCCTCCTCAGTGGGGGGAATTCTTGATCGGCTGAATTTAAAACAGATATGTGGATTCTAAGACTGGAAACTGACATCAGATTTAGAGAAAGGCTATTTGTATTCGTTCTGCCTCCCCAAAAGAGAGATAATAAATAGCCTACATGAATGAATGCACTAATGAAATCTAATTTTGAGCTATACTCTATTCCTTTAAATGAAGCTGTCAAATATAGAGCTTGGGAAAAGGTAGCTGAATTGTAGAAATACTCCATTGGTACAGTAAATTAGAGCAAGGATGATTTGGTTATAGGCATACTATTTTGGACTATAACCATAGCCTACATATTTTGTATCGGATGTTAGGACTTTGCAAAGTGATACATTATTTAGTAACACTACATGCAGAGTAGCCTATTATCAAAATACAAATATAAACGAAGGATTCCAGAGATAGTGAAGAGCAATGGTCGATATTTTTAGAATCTTATACAACACGTTCAGTGACTCGAGTGCGGTTTATCGGCGGAGAAGTCTGCTTCAGCTCTACTATAATCTGCCAGGGAACCGCAGCGTTGTGGGTATTATTTTACACACGTTCTGGGGTTGATTCCTATTGGCCTTCCTTTATTCTCTTCAGATTCCGGGGTCCATTAGCGATCTTGATGTGATCCTGGGTACATCGGCAAGAGTAGCCTATGTAAGGCAGCAATTACTATCACTACTCGAAAAGGGAACATTGGTTTGTTTAAAAGTCTGCGTTGTTAATTTTTGCAGGTAAGTCGCTAGGTATGATTTCCTTTTTTATTCGTGTATGGTGGCTAAATGGAAGACTATGTGAAGTAATGCTCAATAAATGGACATATGTAGCTTATGGCATCTCTCGTGCCTTTATGGCTTGCCTGTGTCCCAGAAAGCAGCGTGAATGTTAATAAACCAAAAATTGCTAATATTTTTATACGTGAATAATTAAATGTTTTCCTGTTCTGCTATAGAAAGAAGTAATATATATTAATGTTTATGAGAAGGTCGTGCTGCTAATAATTGTAACGCATATTATACTAATATTATTTAGATAACTAGCTTGCTAATTAAGGAAAAATAGCTACAAGAACCGGTCATTTTAACCCGTGGTCATAGCGTTCCTTCGAAGCAAAAAATCTGCACCACAAGAGTGTATTTTCTCGGTCCATGAAGTCGGTCATTTGAAAAACTGATAATGGACAAATAAAAAAACAGTTACTGCTGAATTGCACATACTGTCGCTAATGTATGATCGTTGGTCGCCTGTGATCATTCTCGGGCACGTGAGAAGGCAATGGAAATAAGATGTCATGTATAATTGATGCTAACATAACTTGGATTGGATAAGTGAACTGAAAAAATATTCCCTTTACTGAAATTACATGAGTCAGGATACTCTGAACAAGCAAATCGTGCTGTCAACTTTAAAAAGAATGTTAATCGCTAGATAATGCCTCTCTTCAATGTGTGTTTATGTGTGCGTGTGTGTGTGTGTGTGTGCGTGCGCGCATGTGTATGAGTGTATGTGCCTTAGTGGACAATTCTATTTTTTAACAATTCCGTTTTAAAGCCGGTTATGCTTAAATAAAATATGGTAGGTAGATTGATTGAAGAGTGGAATGCCCATGTTTCTTTCTGCCAGGCTTAGCCAGTAGCTGAATGCTTTATTTCGCATAACAAGATCTCGATGGGATTCTAGGACTTTCATTGAAATATTCTCAGAATTCTACATTGTACTTTTATCTGTAGTACATTTTTGCATCGCAGTGTAAATCTGAAGCGTCATTCGAACTACAGCACTGTGCTTTAAAGTTTTGTTTGATATATTTTCAAGTAACGAATGTATCAAGATGCAGAGCCTTTCTCAGCATAGCTTGACTATTTACAAATTATATGATATTCATGTAGACTATACTGGATAACGGACACCTTTACACATAAAAACAGGACTGCACTGCTGGGCTTATCATCCAAAACGTCCCTTTTCCCGCAGACGTTTTTATTTTATTTTTTACTATGCCTGCTATAAAAGGATCCATCCTTCATTATGGCAAGGTCTCACACAACCTCTGTTCCGAATATAATTGACCAAACCTTCTGATGCAAGGTCGTCTGAATGCAACCACAAACTGCATAGCGCGTTTAGTCAATTATACTTCAAACGCGCATGTCAGATAAAATGAAACTATAGACAGGCAGGTTTACAAGAAGGCGCAGAGGTGCATTCACATTGCTTGACAATAATTCTGTGACATGAATCATTTATCACGTATCTGCATCTTTCAAATTACCAGTGGATCTCTTAAATGTGGTTTACTATATATATATATATTTTTTTTTTAAATAAATAATTTTTATAATCTGATAAAATTATTGTGCTGAAATATAGCCTAAACCACACACGTGCATACAAGAATGTGGCAAGACACGGTGGTGATCGACCCGAGACTGAAAGCCAACCAATTACAAATTTGGAGTATTCACCCAGACCAGGGTGTGTGTATATATACAGTGCCCTCCACTATTATTGGCACCCCTGGTAAATATGAGTAAAAAGGGTTTTAAAAATTAACCGTTTGGTGAATTAGCTTAATGTCACACTGAACAAATGAGAAAAATAAAACCTTTAATTGAAGTAAATTTATTATGAGAAAAAAAACGCTCATCAAGAAATAATTATTTTTAACAAAACCACATGTGCCACAATTATTGGCACCCCTGCATTTATATATTGAATAAAGTAATCATTTTTAATATTTGGTCACATATTCTTTGCATGCCATGACTTCCTGATGTTTGTGACCCAACAACATCAAAAAAACTCTTGATATCTTATTTTCTGGTACTCTTACAAGCGATACTATAACGTCTCTGCATTTGAATGGATCTCTATGGGAATTGGGGAGTGGGACTAGATTTAGCTGTAAATTCCACTCCTACCAGAAATACAGTAGATGATTAACTTGAAGATTTTTTTTCTCCCTACTTATTTTTCCATAGAGTTCAATAGGAAAATTTGTCAGGAGAAACAACCCTTAAAGTGATCCATCCATATAGAGTGATGGTTTGAGACTCGTTTGATACCTCAGACCCTTGCTGACTTACAGAAATTTTACCAATCATGTATTCCATACTGTTCCAGCAGAATTTACAGCTAAATCTAGTCCCACTCCCCAATTCCCATAGAGATCCATTCAAATGCAGAGACGTTAGAGTATCGCTTGTAAGAGTACCAGAAAATAAGATAGTTTTTTGATGTTGTTGGGTCACAGACATCAGGAAGTCATGGCATGCATAGGATATGCGACCAAATATTAAATATTATTACTTTATTCTATATATAAATGCAGGGGTGCCAATAATAGTGGAGGGCACTGTATATATATAAATATATATATATATATATATATATATATATTACATGATTAAGTGTAGGCTATATTTCATGTTGTCTGATGTTGTCTGATGTTTACAAGACTGATTTTGTAGGTTGTATATATTTGCTCATATGAATATTGTGTCTTAATTGATGCAGAAAATCAGTGAAAAAATTATATAAAAACTTTTCCCTGCAGTATTTTTGTCTTCTCTTTGAGGTGTCTGCTGCAATAAATCAAGTAAAAAATGTTAGTTTTGCCCTGACACTTATAATATTCGTTTTTAGAGCTGTCTAGTGAAAAGCAGCAGACAATCTGGTTATATCTAACATTTAGAACTCTTCTGCAGTAGGCTACAGGGCTTTTCAATGGGCTTTTTTAATTGTGTGAAAATAATCATTACCGCATTTGATATAAAGCATTTTAAAACGTAGCCTTTATAAAACACATGCTTTAACTGTTGCACTGCTAAACAATACAAGCTAACATTAATTATAGATTCATTTAAAAATTCCAAAAGGATGCTTTGCTTTTTTGAGTTGTGTCTTTATTATATTTCAAACTGATATGTTTAAGCTGAAAGTGCTTTCACTGCAGTGAAAAAGCATAAACATAAGTGGGCACAGCAGGAGTGGAGATACGGTCCCTGCTGTCTGTATTTGGTGGAGACCGGTTTAAAGAGGGGACCCCAGGAGGCTATTGTGAAGGTATACTGTACAGGCTGTAAAGCTAGTGTGCCCCCCCACCCAGCAGAGAGGATGCTAGTTACAGTTCTGTGTGCGCCACAAGCTCTGAAGGACAAACACTGTGCTAGCGGAGCGTGCCGGGCTGTTTCTCACGCACCAGCAGAACTATTCTAAATCAGACCCTCGCAGGGAAGCAGGGATATCAGGGGAGGTCACTCCTCTGATTGCAGGGATCCCATAGCTTTTCCACTCCGGATAATGAAGGCGACAATTATAACGATAGTCACAAATAAACAAGCAAATGTCTGACCTGGTTCGGTTGAGGTGTTACTATAATCAGGGAAGAGAGAGTGAGAAATAGGGAGAGGAAAGGAGAGATATTGGATACCTATTGCACTAATCCATTGTTGATATGACAGAAGCTTGGGTGAGACGTCCCGTTTTGGTATCAGTCTAGGTTGCAGAGGAGACTCAGTGGTGGCTTCACAGGAGAGCCGGTGCGCATTAAGCACGGCGCTCTTCTTTCAGGGCAGGCTTTCGTTTGCCTCTCTTTAAGCTACCGTCACACGCTGGCCGCTGATTTATTTATTCACTTTGTCTTTTTTAAGCGTTTTGTGGTGCAGCCATCCACTTTGTGGCAGTTGCACAGGCACGAGCGCTGTACCCTGACTGAAGGGTGTATTCTGGAGCGCTGCGCCCTGGCTGAAGGGTGTATTCTGGAGCGCAGCGCCCTGGCTGAAGGGTGTATTCTGGAGCGATGCGCCCTGGCTGAAGGGTGTATTCTGGAGCGCAGCGCCCTGGCTGAAGGGTGTATTCTGGAGCGCTGCACCCTGGCTGAAGGGTGTATTCTGGAGCGCTGCACCCTGACTGAAGGGTGTATTCTGGAGCGCAGCGCCCTGGCTGAAGGGTGTATTCTGGAGCGATGCACCCTGGCTGAAGGGTGTATTCTGGAGCGCTGCACCCTGGCTGAAGGGTGTATTTTGTGTGGCCGCATAGACTCTGGGGGGACCGATGGGCCCCATTACCGAAACGGTCCCCGTTTGAAATAAATAGCAGGACTGTGTGAAGTGATGCTGGGTCTGGCCTGGTGTTTTCTAATGCAATCATACCCAATGTTGTGTTGTACACTCAAGGGTTTACGTAACACAGTCGGGGGAGGGGGAAAATGAAATAAAATGTAAGAATTAAAGCGGGAATGAGAAAATAAATGAGAATTTTTTTTCCCCCCCTTTGGCTACATTAGAAATACCACAACCTTCATCTGTCAGTATGTAAGGAATCCAGTGATTTACATCGCCAAGGGTTGTGTTGTATGCGTAAGAGGGCACATACATATTTTTCCTTGTACATCGCTCAAATGGTTGCCAAGCTCTCTCTTGGCTGAAGTTTAAATTTCTGCTAATATTCCTTTTGTACAGGATGTTAAACCTGCAGGAAATATGTCTGCTATGTGCTTGTACTGTGCCACAGGAGAGATGTGGAAAAGTATTTGGGCTCAAATTATAATCAGCGCTTATTGAATTTCGTCTTTGAAGCTATCGCCTGGGATCTACTTTTTTTATTTTCCAGTATTAAATATTCTGGTTTATATGTACTAATTTATTCGGCTCCATAATAACACTTGCCGAGAACCAGGGGGCCACTTTGCCCACTTTCTCTACCGTGGATTGTACACAGTTAAAAGGCTCTTGACTTTTATGGTGGGAATCTAATTTTTCATGATATTATACTGTACTGGGATATGTAGATGTTAAATGGAGCAAACAAAGGAGTTTCTACAGCGACCTTAAAACAGGCTATTAGACTAAAGAGGAGCATCTCACCTGGTGAGAGACCACCACCTGAGAGACCACCTGAGACTCAAAGCAAGAAGCACTAATTGAAATAATTTTTTTTTTCCAGTGTGGTCAAAATGTGTTTGGCACACCCTTTTGTCGCCCTCTTCAGAATTTCCAGGGTCGCATCCGGATAACGACTATTCCTTTGGGACGTGCGTGACGTTTTTTACAGAGGAGTTAAAATTTGTTGGTACCCGTGGTAAAGATGAGTAAAAAGAGTTATAAAAAATTAACTGTTTGGTGAATTAGCTTAATCTCACGCTGAAAAAATGAGAAAAATCCACCCTTTAATTGACGTTCATTTATTATGAGAAAACAAAATCCCTCATCAAGAAATAATTATTTTTAAAAAAAACACGTTGCCCACAATTATTGGCACCCCTGCATTTATGTATAGAATAAAGTATTAATTTTTTATATTTGGTCTCATATCTTTTGCATGCCATTACTTCCTGATGTCTGTGACCCAACAACATCAAAAGACTCTTGATATCAAATTTTCTGGTACTCTTATTTAGCGATACTAAATGTCTTTGCATTTGAATGGATCTCTATGGAAATTGGGGGGTGGGACTAGATTTAGCTGTACATTACACTGGAACAGTATGGAACACATGGTTGGCTAAATGGCTCTAAGTTATCAAGGGTTTGACATATCAAACAAGCCTTAAACCATCACTCTGCTGCCAGAAATACAGTAGATATGGATGGATAACTTGAATGGTTTCTTCTCCTGACTTATTTTTTCATAGACAAAAATCTCCATGACAAATTTGTCAGGAGAAACAACCTTTAAAGTGATCCATCCATATCTACTGCATATCTGGCAGCAGAGTAATGTTTTCAGTGTGAGATTAATCAAATTCACCAAACCTTTTTTACTCATCTTTACTAGGGGTACCAACACATTTGAGCATGTCTGTATATTTTTGGTTGAGGGTTAGGGCTTTTGTCATGGAAGAAAAGGTCAAATGAAACGTGCTGCCTTTTCAAGCCCTTGAATTGCAGCAATTCAAGTCCTCAGCCAGAATTGTGCGCTGTCAGAAAGATCTGCTAATTTCATCTTCCTCTTTTTGCTACAGATAAAAAAATTTAGTTATTTTTTTTCAAGCAGACATTACTGTTACCAAGGGGCCTTGCAGTTTTCTCTGCCTGGTCCGACGATAGATGACTCAAATCCTCAAGGCAAAATTGTTTTGCATTCACTTTTAGCTTTCAATTAGTCTAAAGACTGTCTAAAGTCTAAAGACTGCTTAGAGAAGAATTTTCTCATTTTTTTGACATTTTCCCGTGCCAAATCTTTAAGCTGCGTGACTTGCATTTCAGGACTATTAAAATGGGACAGCAGGATTTTGGCATCAATTGAATAGTCACAGTCAAATTTGTGATCGGTACGTTTCTGCAAATAGGAACAAATAAGGCTTGTGTTCAATTTCCTTCAGTTTCGTGAGGGAGTTTGTTTATTTACGTGAGCAGTAGTTAGGTTTAATGTATTAAGCAAACAGAGGAAAGTTTAAAGTATTCCAGCAGAGACTAGCTGTTTAGTCAACAGCAGTGTTCGAATTACCCCGAAGCTTTCGGGGGTGCCCACCCACAGTGGTGTAGTGCTTTTTTTCCTGGAGCGCAGTATTTCAATATGACGTCATCAACACAAACCTGGCAACCGACAAGGCTAGGCTACATTAATTCACAGCACAGATATATTTACCTGCCATAACCTTGCAACAAACTTGAACAAAGTAAACATTTTGAACGCACGTCTTCAAGAACCTGTACAAATTAGAGCAGCACATTTGTATTTTAGAGCACTTTCGCTATCACGTACCATTGTGGAGCCGAGTGGAATTTCATAACTGCATAAATGCATTCTAAGACATTTCAATCAAGAACAGAACAAATAGGCTAGATGGCTACATAGTATATTTAGGTACCTTAACATTGAAACAATTTCTATGCCTGCGCGTGTCAGAACTGAGAAATTTTTGTCTATCTTAATGTAAATAATGTCTAGATAATGTTATAATTTAATTTCTGCTTGTTTTGTTTGTCTGTCTGAAGCACTTTGTGCTGTATTGCTTGAAAAGTGCTCTATAAATAAAAGTTATTATTATTATTATTATTATTATTATTATTATAGAGTGCATTGGAATGTGTAAGTCGTGCAAGCAACATTTCTAAACCAACCAGTTCTAAATGCTTTGTAAAATGTGTGTATTAATTAATAGGGTGACGCTGTGTGACCACAGCGCATATATATAACACTATAAGAAATACAAATACCACAATACGCCTTTTAAAAATTATTATTATTTTATCTTTAACGTTTTACAAATCATCCCATTTCAAGCCATCTGTCTCATTCAATCATCAAGCTAGATTGACATTAGCACTGACTTTGCTAACCACGCTCGTTGTAATCTGCGCCAATTTCTCACTTTCTTTTCCATTTTTCTCGTCGTTGTTTGACCTTTTTGTAAAACCAAACTTTGTTAAGTCTATTTGTTTCCGTTTCGAAATTTTTTATTCATTTTCATCTGACGTAATTTTGCATGCCTAGCACACAGACGACTTTCCCGCAACCAAACAACAGCCGAACAAGTGCGACCCCATAATTATGTCTGCTAAACAAAAACAGTCCCCCTAGTGGTGTGGCTGAACATTACATCCACTTATTTTCATGACAGATAAGTGCCGGTGACTCAATGAAATAAATGGGCGCACCCCCGAACTTTGTATTTTCATCGATCTAGGTATGCCATGGCCAGAACTAGGTATGCCGGGCATTCCCGGGCACCAGCGTAATTCGAACCCTGGTCAACAGTGACCCAGCGTATATACAGTGATGTTCTGCTCTGATGAAGGGCCTGCAGTACACATTTATCAGCTTTTGGCTTATTGTTGGCTAAACCAAATTGCCTTTCCCTCTCAAAAGAAAATATGTATGTAGGTGAGGCCATTTTGATGAGAGAAAGCTTTGATGCTGTGACATTAAAATGAAATGAATATCCTTTTGCATGAAAGGCTTTCTCTCCTTGTGGGACTTGTTGGAATATTATTTTTTTGTTGTTGGTATTCTGGTTAACCTCGTGTTTTTAAGGCAACCCCTCTTATTGCACTATTTGAAACGTACTATTTGCTCGCGAGGATGAAAGACTGGGAAAAAGGTGCGATAAAGTCTTTGGTGCTGATCTTATAAGCGGGGAGTGTCTTTTGATGTGAGCTATTTTCAGAAGCAGGATAAACACAGACCCTCGTTTGTGATTTATTCCCACTGTGTATTCCTTTTCTCTGTATAGCTTTCAACCTAGGAACATCTCCCTTCCCCCCAATTTATGGATTCAAATGGAGGAAATATAACCCAGCCTCTTCTTTCCCCACCCTGAAAAAATGTAATATATGACTTTGTTTGGTTGACTCGTGTTATACGAGACACACTGGGATCATGGGATGAGACTTGTTTCATTCCTGCCCGGCAACTGTGAAGACTGAGCTGTGTGGACCAGGGCTGTTAGTTGAAGGTCCCTAAAGGAGGTCTGCGATAGCTCCCCAGTTTGGGTTGGATCTGTGACATCACTGCACCGTGGTGCCGTCGGCCAATGCTTCATTCCCCAAGGCGTTGCCAAAGTGGGGTCAAATTCCCCCCTGGTCATCTAAACGTTGTTGGATCACACTGTCATTTCCCAGGACAGAGTGACATTGGGTGGGGCAGAGGTGGTCATTTTTCCCACCTGTCATCAACCTTCATAAACCAGGACATGCAGAATGGGGGAAATGGTGGTGAGGGGGGCATTTTCATTGGTGGGAAATACATTCCTCTGAGGTCTGCAGAGGCGCTCCTGCGGAGATAAAGGAAGCGACGGAACACAGCTACACGCTCACGCGGTTGTCGCTGCAGGGTTAAGGGAGTTAGGCGAGCACTTCCTTCTGCGGCTCCCCTCACCACGCTCCACCCCACCACCTCCACGGAACTGGCAGCAGAGGCCAGAGCAGGCGGCAGCCATGTAAAGCGCATCTCTGCGTCGCCTTGCGGCCATTCTTCACCGCGGCCATGTCGTTTTCTTGTTATGAGCAGATTAATTCTGCAGTATGTCTGTGCTATTTAGGTCGAAGGAATGCTGTTATTGAATTTCCTCAGCTTTAAGTAACCCAAAATTCAGATGTCACACTGTGATCTGCATATAGCCGAGTCTCTTTCAGGGTCCACGATGCGATAGCCACCCGTTATTTTATATCCCAGAGCATTAGCATTTAAATGAAGGAGCTCCGTTTGGCCAAGTTTGGGGGGCTTTTGTCTCCTGCTGAATGAGTCGGGCTTTGGAGGAAAAAAGAGGAGAAATCACTGGACAAAATCAGATTCCTTTGCTTGTAGAAAAATAATTTCATTCATGCCTGCATAAATTATGAATCGCATAAAAAAGAAAGAAGTGGACTAGCATCCGAAATGTGAGCTTCTCTGAGGCTGAAAAGTAATGCCAAACTGAGCACCAAGTGCCTAGATATGGCCCTGTGATAGAAATATGCGAACAGTTATGTAGTTATGCAGAACTGTTAAAGCTTCAGTTTGGATGAAGAATTTGGAGTTGGTTGAAAATCAGGATGCATGATTCATTAGAAGGCAAACAAACATTCCCAATTACGAAAGGTTGTCATGGCAAATGCACTTCAATGTTCTCATTCATTCCAAAACATAAGTGCTTTGAGTGACAATTATTTGCACTGGTTGGCGTCCAGATTTATTAAGCATTTTGTATTAAATGGGCTGACAGGGGACTACGAATGTGTTGAAGTAGACAAAGAGCATTGCACTGTGAAGCTGTGACAGGCAGGAGATTCAAGGACAGAGACAGAATTAAAATAGGCTACTTCCTCCTGAGGTAGCCCACCATGCTATATGTCCTCATCCAATTTATCAAAAGCTCTGTCAAAAATAACCCTGAACTCTCAGGACAGAATTTCTTGTTCCTTGCGCCGTCTGTGCGTGTGTGCGCGTGTGTGTACGTGTCTATTTGTGAGCACGTGTGAGTGTGTTCCTATACGCATGTGACCTTGATGTATCTTTTATGTAGCGTCGTTCCCGTGCGCCGCTGCTGCGTGGCGGGTCAAGAGATTACACCTTCCTTTTTGCGCGGCTCCGTTATGTCATTATTACTACTTAGGCTTTCAATTTATTCAGCGGGCTCACTCGTTAGCCGCCGTGCCTCAGTGAGGAATCGCATTGCATTAGCATTTAGATGAAGCAGTGCGTCCCTGCTGGGATGCGGTACTGTACTTCTCGGGCACGCCGCTGAGACATTCCCGCTCTGCCGGCAATTTATGCGCGTAATAAAGAAACATAACCAGGTTTAGCGCGCCGACTCTGAAAGTGGAACTTTGTATTTGAATCATCGGAGAACCCGGCGGTGATTTTAGTCCATTTTCCACAGTAATTGTCTGTTGCATGTGGGTTTTTACAAAAAAATAAAATAAAATAAAAACCCCAACTGCGGCTTAACGGCCATTTCAGGCGGAGAGCTGATTCTTTCGGGGTATCCCTTTCTTCTCGCGTTGAACTCAGAGCGCTTTCAAAGTTGACCACAGCATCGCTGGTGTCTGAAAAGGTTCGAGACAGGAGGTGGACTGGGGGGGGAGTGTCGGCGGAGGGAGAATGATCACAGGCCTTCGCACACACGGCACGCCGGCTCATGATCGCTTCCTCTCCTTTGACCCTTGCCCTCAGATGGAATATTTCAAAAGGCCACTCTTCGCTAATACAGAATTATGCACATAAATCAGCAGCCCTTTGAGCTTGGAGCTCCTGTGAAGCTGAGAATAAGCTTTGCAGAGGTAAAGCATCACCTGGTATAAAGAGGGACACGATCAAAATGCAGAGGGGTCACAGAGTCACAGGCTTATTTTCACTCCTCACATTTCTTAGTTCTCATGCGTCAGTTAGTGAGTTTAATCCATTATAAAATCATGATTGAAAGAAGGTGAGCCTGTGACCGTTCTTATTTTTTTTCCAGCCTCGCCGAGTTTACCTTGTTTTTGTGTTTTGGGTGAAGCTTTATGCAGGCATTAAGACCCTCTGTTCCTCCTCACTTCATCCTCTCCTTATGAGCGTTATGCAGGCATTAAGACCCTCTGTTCCTCCTCACTTCATCCTCTCCTTATGAGCGTTATGCAGGCATTAAGACCCTCTGTTCCTCCTCACTTCATCCTCTCCTCATGAGCGTTATGCAGGCATTAAGACCCTCTGTTCCTCCTCACTTCATCCTCTCCTTATGAGCGTTATGCAGGCATTAAGACCCTCTGTTCCTCCTCACTTCATCCTCTCCTTATGAGCGTTATGCAGGCATTAAGACCCTCTGTTCCTCCTCACTTCATCCTGTCCTTATGAGCGTTATGCAGGCATTAAGACCCTCTGTTCCTCCTCACTTCATCCTGTCCTTATGAGCGTTATGCAGGCATTAAGACCCTCTGTTCCTCCTCACTTCATCCTGTCCTTATGAGCGTTATGCAGGCATTAAGACCCTCTGTTCCTCCTCACTTCATCCTGTCCTTATGAGCGTTATGCAGGCATTAAGACCCTCTGTTCCTCCTCACTTCATCCTGTCCTTATGAGCGTTATGCAGGCATTAAGACCCTCTGTTCCTCCTCACTTCATCCTCTCTTTATGAGCGTTATGCAGGCATTAAGACCCTCTGTTCCTCCTCACTTCATCCTCTCTTTATGAGCGTTATGCAGGCATTAAGACCCTCTGTTCCTCCTCACTTCATCCTCTCCTCATGAGCGTTATGCAGGCATTAAGACCCTCTGTTCCTCCTCACTTCATCCTGTCCTTATGAGCTTTATGCAGGCATTAAGACCCTCTGTTCCTCCTCACTTCATCCTCTCTTTATGAGCGTTTATGCAGGCATTAAGACCCTCTGTTCCTCCTCACTTCATCCTGTCCTTATGAGCGTTATGCAGGCATTAAGACCCTCTGTTCCTCCTCACTTCATCCTGTCCTTATGAGCGTTATGCAGGCATTAAGACCCTCTGTTCCTCCTCACTTCATCCTCTCCTTATGAGCGTTATGCAGGCATTAAGACCCTCTGTTCCTCATCACTTCATCCTCTCTTTATGAGCGTTATGCAGGCATTAAGACCCTCTGTTCCTCCTCACTTCATCCTCTCTTTATGAGCGTTATGCAGGCATTAAGACCCTCTGTTCCTCCTCACTTCATCCTCTCCTCATGAGCGTTATGCAGGCATTAAGACCCTCTGTTCCTCCTCACTTCATCCTGTCCTTATGAGCGTTATGCAGGCATTAAGACCCTCTGTTCCTCCTCACTTCATCCTCTCTTTATGAGCGTTATGCAGGCATTAAGACCCTCTGTTCCTCCTCACTTCATCCTCTCCTTATGAGCTTTATTGATTTTTTTTGTTGTTGAAAGTTTAATAGTAACAGCTCCAGTGGAGGCCGCGATGTTGCATTATGGGTTTCTGTCCCCCCCCATTCCGAGGCGTTCCGGTTAAGTGTGAATTAATGGCGTAAATAAATGAATGATTTAGTGGAAGAGGGCCAGCTGGGAGGCGATCTATGGCGTGCTCAGAAAGAGTAACAGTGGCTTCTGAGGGACCTGGAGAAAGAGCGCCTCGCATCTAAATGGCCCTTTCTTTGCACCTCCGCTACAAAGCTACACCCCTTGAATTTTGATGCCGTGGGTTTTGAGCTGCCGCCCTCGTTTTGTCTGCTTCTGAGGCAAGCTGCTTTGACTTTATGTTTGATGTAAAGCAGATATTGATTGCTGAGCGGCTGACGATGGGGGTAGAAGAAAAGGCGATGGAGAATTGCGGTTCTCCCTCGAAAATTAAATCCACTTTTGTTTGGCACCTCTACAAAGCATCTTTACAAGGCCACAAACTGTCACTATATTCACAGGGCTTTTGATATACAAAGCTCAGAAGAACATGCTTTCCTTTTACGTCTTTGAGTGGGAATCTATTTTACCCTGAATGACACGGACAGGATTGTTGCAGAATATTTCCGTTCCGGAGATCACAGTAAAGGGTGGACACTTGCCTATTCCTCCTCGCTGCGCATTGTAAACATTGTTGCGGTTAACATTGTTGTTCGCTGCGCATGCATCACGTGGAAAATGCACTGCTCAGCACCGTGGACCGGTCATCGTAAACCCCTGGCTGCTTGACAACCACTATAATAGAACTGCCCTTCAGGGTTTGTCTCCAACAGTTGACGTGTGACACTCTGATGATGCATGGAGACCAGTAATGGTAAATGACATTTTACAAACATAATTACATTACTCTGAAGTAATTATGTACACGTGCCATAACACCACCAGGCTTTAATGGCTCCAGGGTGAAAGCAAAGATTAATTTTTAAAACTATCAACAGCGCACACTTTTTGTGTTTATATTGTGTCCCACAGATACTACTAGCGTGCTGTGAATATTAACCTAAATCACATATTGCCATTGTTTCCAGCCTTTGCGTTCTCTGAATTTCTCCAGAGGCTAATTCTATTTATATCGTAAAGAATGCACTTTCCAGAGTTTTTAGAGCATCTCCTGTGGAGAATAGGAAGTTTAATCTCCCCTCTTTGAACATGTTTAAATTCTTACCTACCGTTGTAAACACACCATACAGAACTAAAGACACAGACAAGGGGACTATATATACTGAATATATTGACTGTGTGGGCGGCACGGTGGTGCAGTGGTTAGCACTGTCGCCTTACAGCAAGAAGGTACCGAGTTTGAATCCCGGCCGAGGGCCTTTCTGTGTGGAGTTTGCATGTTCTCCCCGTGTCAGCGTGGGTTTCCTCCGGGTACTCCGGTTTCCTCCCACAGTCCAAAAACATGCAGGTTAGGCTAATTGGAGACTCTAAATTGCCCATAGGTATGAATGAGTGAGTGAATGGTGTGAGTGCTCTGTGATGGATTGGTGACCTGTCCAGGGTGTATTCCTGCCTCTCGCCCAATGCATGCTGGGATAGGCTCCAGCAACCCCCGTGACCCTGAATAGGAATAAGCGGGTTGATGGATGATGATGATGATGATGATGATGATGATGATGATGATATTGATATTGACTGTGTTTGTGTGTGCATGTGTGTGTATGTTTTACATGCTTATATGTGTGTATCTTATTGCAGGTGGATATGCCTTGCTCGTTTATTGTGTGTGTGTTTGTGTATATGTGCATGTGTGCACGTGTCATGAATATGTGTATGCGTGTGTAGGTCTATGCATGTTTCACAATTGCATATCTCAGTAGGCCAGACTCCAAGCAGCTGAGTTTAAATGAATACAAATATAGATTCCTTGCTTTGTAGCCGATGGGCGAGGTGGTGAGCTGATAGATTGTAATGAGAAGGAGGGCTGTGGGGGATTGTGGTGATATGATTAGAGCAGGAGATGTACTGGTAATTTGAAGGAGAAGTATATGCCAGTGATTTGCCACCTCAGACCCTTGATGACTTACAGCCGTTCTACCAACCATGTATTCCATACTGTTCCAGCATAATTTACAGCTAGATCTAGTCCCACCCCCCAATTCCCATAGAGATCCATTCAAATGCAGAGACATTATAGTATCGCTTGTAAGAGTACCAGAAAATAAGATATCAAGAGTCTTTTGATGTTGTTGGGTCACAGACTTCAGGAAGTCATGGCATGCAAAGAATATGCGACCAGATATTAAAAATGATTACTTTATTCAATATATAAATGCAGGGGTGCCAATAATTGTGGCACACATGGTTTTGTTAAAAATAATTATTTCTTGAAGAGGGATTTTTTTTTTCTCATAATAAATTTACTTCAATTAAAGGTTGGATTTTTCAATTTTTTTCAGTGAAACATTAAGCTAATTCACCAAACGATTAATTTTTTAACCCTTTTTACTCATTTTTACCAGGGGTGCCAATAATAGTGAAAGGCACTGTATTTATGCTGTATTTATGTGACCTCAACCAAAGTCTGTGGGGGCTCAGGGAAAATATTGAGATTGGGCTAGTTTGCATGTCATACAGCACAGTGTCCCCATCACTGCTGTGGGGCATTGGGTTTATTTGACCAGAGGGAAAATTGCCTCCTACAGGCCCACCAACACCACTTCCCGCAGCAACTCAATTTTCTCAGGAGGTCTCCGATCCAAGTACCAACCAAGCCCACACCTGCTTAGCTTCAGCCATCCAGCAGGAGCAGAGTGCATGGTGGTATGGCTGCTAGAGAATTGTGTGGGTTAAACACATCCATGCATTTAAAGGTCTGTCTGCCTGCAAGGGCATGCCCTTTTGTTTTTGGGAAGGCGTGTGCCGTGCCTGTATGGGCTTCAAGTGGAGGATTTCATCTCTTCATAACAAAACGCACCGCTAGCTGACAGGTGTGCGCCCGCGTTGTCACTTCGCGGGAGCGATTGTTTTAATGACGCGAGGGGAAACCATCAAACGCACTTGAGATTCCTGCGAGGGGGAGGAGTGTTAAGTGGATGTCGAAAGCGCCAACGCTAACAGTTTTTTTTCTCCACCGGCGTGCGTGACAGCTTCCCACAGAATTTAAGAGCAGTTGAGGTAAGGAATCAAAAATGATATAACCGAGAGAGAAAAAAGACTTGAAAAACACAATACAGCGAGCCCCTGATTCCTGATGTCTCGGGAGATGAAAGTGGATCTGACGGAGATTTTCTACGGGAGCTGAAAACATTGCATCCTAGCACCTGGCGTAGGAAACCATCCAACCAACCAACCAACCAAAAATACCAATATAATGTAGCGTCCTTTTATCTGTTTGCGAGCCCTACGAGGCAGCGACTGGCCGGGGGACTCGGGCTCGCGTACAGAACGTTGCCCTCGATTTTCTCCGCTCACACCAGAGCGGGCTCATGCATTCTAATGAGGGAATTAAGAGAAGCAATTTGGAGTTAGTAGATAATGAGTTTAAAATAAAAGAAGTGCTTGTGTCAGCGCCAGGGTGCCAGGTCAAATCCGCTGCTTGTCACCCTCGGTTTACTCTAGTTACCATCGAATCATGGGGTGATGACATTTTAATGGACAGCCTTTTCTTAACGGAGGTCCGAGATCAAACGTTGGCCAAAAGAATCTTTGGTGTCTAAGTCAATGCAGTTGTTTGGGGAGGAAAGATTGGTGTTTTATCATCAAGATAAAGACACACTAAAGTATATGAATGATGGGATACTCTCGGTGGTTCAGTTCTACCCTAGAATATTAGCGGCAACAGACTGGGGTGGCCAGGGACAGTAGCCCTCCCCACGTCAGCCATTTTGTCTCATTAAAGTGCAGAGGGAGATGCGAGTCCTCCCGCAGGGCAGATTCTCTACACCAAATTGCTGCGGGTCAATGCACACCATCTTGACCAATTGCTGCTTTATTACTGGTCTCACAGTCGTACTCTGTAATCTTCACTCTTCCGACACCATTGCCTGCATTTGTAATGGAGAGAAATGTCTTCCGACTGCCGCTAGAAGAGTACCCCAAAAATACCTCTATCAATCTTTGTTCAGTTATCCTGCAATTTGATCATCAAATGTCCCTCTGCATAATAGATTGTGTCTCATGTCAAGTTTATACAGGCTTAGAGTTTGCACAGGGTGAGTGTATTCCCTGAGAACAAGGTGCTTTTATTATTTGTTCAGGTTTTATTATTTGTGGGATCTTTTTGTGCGTGTAAATAAACATCGTTCAAAAAAAAAAGATGAAAATCTCATATATGAGGGGAAAACAAATTTCCTTTTGGGGATTAATAAAATATCAGCAGTCTAGCTGTCTGTGTGGTGAGAGCAGGTACAGTCCAGGGGCCAGTTGCGTAAAAACGAAGTGCTAACATCAGACGACTGGTCAATGGTCAGGCACAGACTGCTCATATTTTATTAATCCCCAAAAGGAAATTTGTTTTCCCCTCATATATGAGATTGTCTTCTTTTTTCTTTGAATCATGTTTATTTACTAAAAATTCCACAAATAATACAATGCAGTCGATAGTATAGTAAAATGCACCGTTTACAAGAAAATCATGTTCAGATATAGCTAGAAACAATAATATTTATTTAAAACATTGTACAAATAGGCCTAAGCATACGGCGTTTCCCATTGCTCAGCCTACTGTAGGCTACTGGCTACCTGATGCACTTTCGGTTTAGATGACACCTCATTTTTTTCTTACAAAATCTCTCGTAGCTATAAATATGTTAATAAAACCAAATATCTTACCTGTAGGCTATATGCAGCTACCACTGTGTTATGATTAACCCTGAAGAGTTTATCTTGTTACTATTCGCCAAAGTCCCGTAGTCGACATTTCCACAGTGACCTATCGCATTTAGGGCTGAAATAACAACAGCAGCGTAGACTATGTAAAAACACACACGGTGCTTTTCTACTTTTTTTTTAACAGTACCGATTCCGAGTAAGTGGGCCGTAATGAAATGGACTTTTGTGGTGCAGTGGGGATGAAGGCATGTAGAAAGAGTGATTTGTATGGTGTCAGCTCTGCACATGCTGATGAGAGGGATATTGACAGTGATGCTGTATCAGCCTGTACCTCTGCTGCAGTGACTTATCCCCGTGTGGAGACGTCCGCGCAAGCCGTCTACCCTCCTGACTAATAATGAGGACCTGGTGGCAGAACCGTCAACGGGGATTACATGTTACTTATTATTGTGTCCTGACCTTTCTCATATGACCGTTGTGGAGTTAACAGTGACATTGTGCTGATAGCTCTCTTTGTGTCGGCCTTTTGAGAATTACGACACTCCTGCAGTATGTAAATGAGTTGATGTGAATATTTTCTCCAGTAACATCTGACTAGTTGTAATCCTGATAGGGCAGATGGCCTCTAAAGGCGGGTCTAATAAGCCAGTTAATGCGCCTGAAAATATTTCTCAAAGTTGTTCCCATTCTCATCCCAGAGACAAGGTGTCCATCGTTAGGGAATCTTTTTGCCTGGGGGATAGTGAGTGCAATCTGGTCTTGGCCAATAGCTCCATAAAGTCCAGTTATGCAGCTTGAACATCAGTGATATTAATTAATTTGCACAGCTGCTTGAGAACAGGTGCGATTCAATGCCCCATGGTGCCAACGTTTTTTTTCCATGAACTGTCAGTCTGCAGCTCCCTACACACTGCAACAAATTTCTGTTTTAACAAGTGTTTTAGTCTTGTAATGAGATTTTAAATCTAATTTTTTTGTGTAAAAAAAGTGGAAAATATTAGCTTGTTAAAAGTTAAATTATCTTACCCCACTGGCAAATCTTGAAATTAGTCAAATTATCTCACCCCACTGGCAGATAGTTTGTCTTATTTCGCAAAAAAGTAACAGAAATAAAATTCTAGAAGTCTAAAATGCTTGTTAAGATTTGGTTTTTGCAGTGCACCACGCAAAGAATGATTTGTGGTGTTTTGTTCCGCATGGCACGCACATAGTAGACTCCTTTGATGAGTTCTAAGTACCCGCAAAGTCAAAAATTGGCAACCTCACACGCGCTGTCTTTCACAAAGGTAGAGCCATTAAACATTTTTAATGGCGAGTTGTCAAATTGGCGGCGATTCAGCCGCTCTGGCGTGAAACCTGACCGACGCGCAGCCACCCCGCCTCCTCCGCCTCTGCGCGTGTGTGTGGTGCTTTGTCAATCAAGCGGGCTGGCGGGTATCACACAGGCCCCGAGGTCCCCGTAACGCACAGGAGACGCCGCGCACCAGAGGAGACGGTGATAGATTTTTCCTGGGCGGCTGCGCGTTCGCTGTAAGGCTTTACCATCTTCTTCTGCAAAAGCACGGTCCCAGGGGATGCCCAAATCCTGAAGCACAAAACTGATTTTGCACTGCCGACTCGCGGCTACCGTTTGGTCAGGAACAATCAAAGCCCGGTTTGTTTGCATATTTACAGTTCATCCCCCTCGTGTAACAACAAAGATGCATAATTTTTTTCTTCACGAGGAAGTGCGGTGTGCGTGGTTAAGAGCACCTATTTTCCATACGCTCACTGCAAACGAGTAGGGGCCCATGCACTTTTCAGGCCAGGTGATAGAGAGACTGAAATATCCATGAAAAAATGACGGCACTTTCTGTCGACCATAATTATCATTAGTATTTTATTTCGATTGTTGTTGTTGTGTTGGGTTTTGCCGAAAGGTTGGTGATTTGAGGTTTCAATGTTTTAATTCAGCCCTATATCTTTAAAACGTAAGTGCTGCGAAGTAGCTGAAATAAACAACCACTGACGACAGAAGGTTATGCATAATTTAGCAATCTGCCATGGAGAAGGACTTGAAAACGCGCGGCCCCATGGGCTGTGTAGCTGGGTAAGCGCGCGGACCTGTCACCAGCCCCGTGCTGGAATGACTGCTGACAGAGGCCACCTTAGCGCGCCGTAATCACGGCCTCTCTCGCCCGTCCTATTGCCTGCCGTTTCACTGCTGTCACCGCCGTCATCGCCCTCCCGCTCCTCTCCCGACAAAGCCTTTTTGCAGATACTTGGCCTCCTGCGGTAAGACTTTGACAAGCGCTTCTCCGCCTAGCAGGAGCGCGGAGCTGTTTGCGGTGTACGCGGACGCTCAACGGCGGAGCGTGCGTTTCGGTCAGTTCGGTCGCGGGGTTTTTGGGTGCCTCCAGTCTCTGGTCCGTTCGGGGCGGGGGGCTGGGTCTGGTGTCCTGGCCCAGATTCTGTGGGCCGAGCAGCACACTCCGTCCTGCGTGACGCCTTTCGCTGAGCACTCATCGCTCTTCGCACCGCCCGTGTCCCGAAATATCTTCCTGCCTTCCCCATCGACTCCCCCGCTATTGAACCACATCACGCTCTCAACTTTTACCATATTGTTCTCTTTTTCTACCCCTGAGAGCTGTTCCCGGTGACCCGCCCTCTGCTGAAGCAGCCATCGCAGTCCGCCCACTGCAGAGAGGCTGCCTCAGGCCGCTGCTCACGCGGCTTTACAGGATGTCAGCGCTGCTGCCCACATGCTCCACTGCCTGCTTATTTCCCACGTGGACATGCTAACATGTGCACGCATACACACATACACGCAAATGCACACACACCAACACACACACACACACACACACACACTTCCAGAGCGCAGAACTGCAGTACAGGAGATGTGTACTCCCCCTCCCTCGGCGTGAACACAGCAGGAATTAGTAGTAATAGCTGCCGCACCGCATCGCTGTACCGACTCACCAGAGCCACGGATCGGATCGGGAGAAGAACAGAATGAGTGTGACAGCAAGAGCCTAAAATTAAACCAGTTTTAATTTGTTTTGGGTAAGATTTATCTTTGGAGTGAGCCAAAAGTCTTTAAAAGGAGAAGGGGAGGGCTGGAATGGGGTGGGGTTGGGGGGGGGGGGGGGGGTTTGGGGGGGGGGTCTTAAACAAGGCGATAAAGCAAGTTGCGAGGGAAGGTGGCGGAAGTCTTGACAAATCGCTTTGGTCCGCATTTCCCATTAGGGTTATCTTCTGGAAAACATCTGTACATGTGAGCCTTGGCCATAGAAGCGGTGTGTGCTTGCGTGATTGTGTGTGTGCATGGATGGTGTGCGGTGTGAAGCTTGCGTGATTGCGTGTGTGCATGGATGGTGTGCGGTGTGAAGCTTGCGTGATTGCGTGTATGCACGGATGGTGTGCGGTGTGAAGCTTGCGTGATTGCGTGTATGCATGGATGGTGTGACAAAGAGGAAATGAGAACGAGGAAAGGAGAGAAAGGTATGAGAGAGATAAACATGGGCAATCAGTGTTCAATTTCACACTTTCACTGCGCTGCTTGTCCCTGATGTGCTCCCTCCACCACCCCCCACAGTGGAGAGGAACTCCAAAGGAAACAGAGCCCTGTTAAATCACAGATCAGTAATCACACCAAGTCCAGCTCATAAACAGCTCTTTATTTTCCCTCCAGTCCTCTTGGAAGCGTTCGCTTTGAATGTTTCAGACAAGGGAGTTCTGCCTCAGCGAGCTACAATTAGCGACTGCTGTGAGTCTCTGACCTGCTTTGACTGACCTGTTTTCCTGTTGGTCCCTGAAGGGTTGAACGCCACTGTCGCTCACGGATGTGGGCGGGGCTGTCCAGGGTGAGGCCACCAGATGGCCGCGAGACCACGCCATGTTCACAGTCCGCGTAGTTTTGAATATTTCCTCAAAAATTTATTTACAGTAGGACACAAAACAGTGTGCATTGTGGTAATTGTGCTGCCAAAAGCGTGATTATTTTTGTTGCGGAAGGGAGCTAAGGTTGAGACGTTGTACTGTTTTTTGAACTGTTTCATATTCAAATTTTTTACTGCAGATCTGAGCGGTGATTTGAATTGATCTCTCTGCTCTTTGTTCCTTTAAGGTGTGCAACTGAAAGGCACCGGCTCCAACATACTCCCTGCAGCAATCGGTAAGCTATCTGCCAGCTCGCTCTAGCACTTGTGTGCATGGGATGGTGCCTTTTAAGCGGAAATTGTCATTTGTACCTTTAAAGCCAGATGCTTCAGGTTCTTTGTTTGAGTGCTGAAGAGACGACGCCGGTGACAAGCAGATGGATATTTAAATGAAACAAAGCCTGTTTGCTCACTTAAACAAATGACATTTTCGGCGATTAGGTGTTCGACAACAGCTTTAGCGCAAGGGGTATTCCGGAAGCTGCCGTCCGTCTGTTGCATTGCGCATTTTCCCAGTGACTGGTACAGTTTGGCCAGTACAGCATGTCCCAGAGCGGTGGGGTGGGGAAGCAGACGCTGTACTGAGTTCTGTTATCTTCATGCGGAGAATGGATGGGAGACAGGGTGGAATGAGAGAGAATGGGGGCATTGTGGGAAAAGTCTTTGAAGACATACCAAGGAAGGGGAGGAAGAGGGAAAAAAACAACGGCTGAGAGACCCAAATTGCAACGCTGCCTTCCTTATTACTTATTCATATTTCACTGGAATATTTATATAGTGTCCTCCTCTGAGACGGTGAAAGAGAACTATGCTCTAAAGAGTAGGACCAGCCTGTCACTAAACGGCAGTGCCAGTCAAGCACAAGCACACAACAGACTGATATACTCACACTCACATATGCACACGAGCGTGGGCTCATAGACACACATTCACACTCACGCAGGCCTACGCATTCTGGGTCATTCAGGGCAGTGGAGAGAAAACTGGCAGGCAGTGCAGGCGCGAATCACAGGTTAATCTGACCTCAAAATTGCAATCGGCTGCACCAAAATGGCACTGCGCTGCTCGATGTGGACAGACACACTCCCAACAGCAGCTCTCCTCCCACTTCGGCGGACGGCGAAAATTGTCATGGATTTTCACAGCTCAGGCGCATGAAAATCCATAACAAAATTGCCACTTCGCCAGCGAGACGGCTTGCCACCGGCCGGAAAATAGAGCCCTCAGGGTCATTCAGGGCAGTGGAGAACAAGCTGACGGTACACAGGGTGAATGCGCTAGCAGGACATGGTGCATTTTTACCAGCGCATAAGCAGCAATTGGATGCTTGTGTGTAATGAAACAGAACAGTATCTTTTGAACATTGAATTTTGAATCTCTTACTCTTCACCTTAGAGAGCAGAGTAGAACACAGCCCCAGAGAAGATTTCCCTTGATCCTCGCTGACATAACATTTCTCAGAGGTGACAGCTCAGCGGTTGTCACATTGTCCGCCCTGGCTTGAACCCGCTGTTTTCCACAGCTCAGATACAGCAGGATTCTGCCGGCTCTATAGCTCTGCGGTCTCTAAGCCGTTATCTTGGTCACTGTGAGCAACAGCTGACGGCCCTTAGCTGAGACATGGATGTGTTACCGTCATCTACGATCAATGTGGGTCTGTTTAAGCTGGAAATGCCTGTGCAGTAGATGATATAAGGAATTTTTTACTTCTCCCAGTTCTATCTATCCGGCAATGTGATTAATTCCCAGAGTTACTGGGCAATATTTTCCAACTCTCATTAGAGAGATAACTTTAAAATTGTTGTGTGTATGTGTGCGCACAGGAATACACAGGGGTATATACAGGAGTATATAAATGTGAGTACTCCACAGGCACAGACTACAATGAAATGCAGAGCGATTTCAGTGACCTTTGAAGTGTAAATGGGTGTATTGGTAATGTAAATACATTTGGTGGTATTTCTGGATTTCAAACGCAGCTATTTTTATAAATGAAAAACTGCCCGGATGTTATGTTTTCTCCGGGAGAAATCTTCTTTTTTTTTTTCTGGATAAAGTGGATTTAGGTTTTCTTTGGGGGCAAAAAAAAAAGACAAGGATTGATTGAGCGCTAAAGAGGATTATCAGCCGGGAGAGGAGCGGTTCCAGTCTGTGGCACCAGTTCCTGTACAAGTTGAACATGACTGTACGCTCCCCCCAGAAGGGTGGATGTGACAGAGCAAGATAGCCCCCAGCCAGAGACGCAACAAACAGGCAGCTAATACATGGAAGCCCAAAATCTGGCCTCTCCAACAGTTCCCAGCCATGTGGATGTCACTGATAGAGTATGAGAATGTCTTGTGTGTTATCACCCCTGCAGACAGATTGAGGAAAGTCATTGGGAGACTGGGGGTGAGGAAGTTGGAGGCGTCTGTCCTGTCTTTTAGTAAATGTTAATGCTGTATCGTCCTTTTTATAGACCAATATCATTAATCATCGATTGAAAAGCTTTGTGTTAAATAACTCACCAAAGGACAATAAAAATGCTGCCTTTATTATCAAATGTCACCCGGCCCCCCCCACATGTAAGCTGATGGCATAGTCCCGAGATCGTACGGGTGTCGTCGTGGTTTTCGTTGCGTGCCGATTAGCCGTGCCAATTACATGCATTACCCTACTCGCCTCTCAACACCAAGTCTGCTTATCTCTTTACCTGCGCTCTCTCGGTTGCTTGATAGCCAGCCACCTTTTGATGAAGTGGTTAAAAGATTAAGTGGCATGCATGTGTGTTTGAATGTGAGCGTGTGTGCACATTTTATCTGTGGCGCCCCCCACATAAAAGCATGCATATTCTCTGTTTAAAAACATTTCAGGCAGCCTTTCCCGCTTTATACCGAATTAATCAGATCAGAGGGAGAAGCGTGAACAAACAGAGTGGTGATTTAATATTTGAGAACATGGTTTTTTTTGTTTTTTTTCGCGGAAGCTGATGCAGTTGCAATCATATTTTCTCACAGAGGACGCTAATGGAAATCATGCTAGAGAGAGAGGGAGAGAGCGAGAGAGAGAGGGAGAGAGGGAGAGAGAGAGGGAGAGAGGGAGAGAGGGAGAGAGTGAGAGAGAGAGAGAGGGAGAGAGGGAGAGAGGGAGAGAGAGAGGGAGAGAGGGAGAGAGTGAGAGTGAGAGTGAGAGAGAGAGAGAGGGAGAGAGAGAGGGAGAGAGCGAGAGCGAGTGAGATTTTGAGTCTGTGAAAGTAAGCAGCTGTCTGCTTAACTGAATGCCAATTCATCCCCTAATAAGCACTTATTCAAGTGGCTGAGAAACTCCAGCACTTTTTCAGCATCTAGCAGGGCCTTTCTGGCACTTTCACGAGTTTCACAAAATGGCCTTTTTATTAGGCCTGCAGTTTATGTCCATTTCATTAGAGGTGCTTTTCATTTGCTTTGTACAAACCAACACTTGGAATATGGCGGATGCAGTTTGCATTTTTCCCTCTTTTGTAAAATTAATGTCACAAGTAAAAGTACAAAGAAATGATTGGCTGATTTCTGATGTGTGCATTTCACAGTGGAGAGGGGATTCATGGCGGGGGGGTGGGGAAACAAGATGAATGAGTGATGTCAGAGGAGATCGCATACAGCTCAACCCTGTGCTGCTGTAATCTCATGACCAGACTGGCTGACCACGTCACCTCTTCCCAGAAGGGCCGGCGTTTAGCGTCATCGCATCGTCGCGTGCCGCCCTGTGCCACACGGGACCATAAATGTGCATCCTGATCTCATCTCTGTTCTGTTTTGATGCAAGTACAGAGCCTCTCTCTCACGCACACACACACACACACACACACACACACACACACACACAATTTGTTGCTATTACCTGTAAAGATAGATTGATTTTAAAATGGATATGGGTAAAGGGGAAAAGAGGTAAAGCAGGTGAAGCTGAGACTGTACAAATATACAAATCCATTTAGATGAGCAGTATATACACGCATTTCTCTGTAATGAATCACTTTTTTGAGGAACTGAATTTCCTGCTGCGAAGGAACACAGCGTCGGTCTAGACTAATTCTCTGCCACATGGTCTGATACATGACCTCACATGGCATGGATAGAGCTGGGGACCAGCTTGAATACGACAGCCATTCAATGAAGACCGCAATTATTTCT
Organism: Ilyophis sp. 1 JC-2022; assembly: GCA_022702515.1. Lineage (NCBI taxonomy): Eukaryota > Metazoa > Chordata > Actinopteri > Anguilliformes > Synaphobranchidae > Ilyophis > Ilyophis sp. 1 JC-2022. The sequence continues at coordinate 67,581,592 of CM040400.1, forward strand.
TTAATACAGCATTACACGCTGAAATAGAGCTTCTAAATCGTCATCAAAATAACCTCAGGGCACTTGTATTCAAATCGCCTTCAGTAAATTTGGCTTCTGTGCTTGCATTATATGTGTGTATGAGTCAGGGGCCTAGAGCGAACAAGCTGAGCAGACGACCCATCCTCTTAAAATAGCTTTAATCATACATTATTTGTACTCAGAACAACAGCACCGTCAGATTGTGTTTACCGCGGGGCTTATAGTTCGGTGTTTTCCTTTATTTCTTTTTGGAAGTGAGCTGCAATCTGAAGTAAATTTGTGAAACCGCTCACCTATCTGTTATGCGTGCATTCTTACTCTAGAGCTTTTCTTCTGAGCTCTCTTGAGATGTGGAAAGGATGCACTGTGTTGCTCCGGAAGTCTGCCGTTATCCTGGTGACACCACTCCCAGTGGACCTGGTGTGCGGTTGCCCCTCCCCCCCCCCGCCCGCTTGCTGCAGAGGACTCTATATGCCCCCTAGGGACCACTTGAACATTTCAGAGATACAGAGCATCGCTACATCCTCCAGAACCTGCCGCTGTCACGAATCACACTTTGGGCTTTTCTGCGACAGAGAGATCGTTGCTCACTCGTGAGCTTGCTCGTGTGCTTGGTATGCATGGGTGCGCACCACTGCACATGTCTGCTCTCTCTGCGCCCATTCCCATATATCCCTACACACACGCACACTATTATTTACAGAACGGCTTGCATAGATATAGGCATGGACACACACACACACACACACAGACTGCACACTGTACTGTACTATTCAGAGACATATACGTAAACAGACCATACACAGACAGACATAGAATGCACTTCTATAGCAGACATGAACAAACACAAGCTTACATTGTACTGTACTATTCGGACGCTTATACAGAGCGCACACGCACGCACGCACACACACACACACACACACACACACACACACACACACACACGCGCGCGCACACTCCAGCCTGTTCAATTTCTCACTTTTCGTTTTTTTTTTTGTTTGTTTGATGTTCATGTCTTTGAGGCTTTTCTTTACCCTCCTGCTCTACAGCAAAGGCTATCATAAAGACTGGGCTTGAAAATGGCTAACCTACGACCTCTCCAGTTCACCACATTAATATACTGTACATAAACCCCACGGCACACATCAAATGCTACCGACACTGTTCATTGTCTTTCATTTAAAATGTCAGGACCTATAAATGTTCTGTGCTCGCGGGTTCACACGTGCCTGTACTCATGCGCACGGTGCTTTTGTCTCATGTGAAGCCCATGTAATTATACGTTTCTTACCTTTCTATGGAGGTGCTGTCAGTGAGTTAATTTGCATCCTCATACGGATATGAATAGGGAGCAAAGGCACTACTGCTGGAGTCGGAACCCCATCACCACTGCCTTTATGTGGTCGAGGGCTTAGAATACAACACGTTTCACCTTCCACACCGCCTCGTTTCCTCGTGTCCCCTATTGCCCACGGAAACATGCACGCCGCGTCGCTAAGGGTCTGAGGGCCGCATTTACTAAAGGATTGCGACTGCTTTTCCGACACAAAAGCTGTCGCTTAAAAGTCGCAACATCTACATTGGATTTACTAAACGGTCGCAATGGGTAAAAAGCGCTATTAGGATGTCATTTGCCGGGGTAACGTCACAGTGCTTAAACAGGGTGGAGATTATGTAAATTAGGCCAATTAAGTATTCCATCTGATTTACTAAAACAGGCATTAATAGCGACTCCTCTTTGCGTGAGGATTTTTAGATCTCCTGAAAGCAGGTGTAATGTGCTGATATAGCCTATAGCTCACACAAAGGATGCATGAGAAGGGTATCAGCATATAGTAATGCTAATGCTATATAGCACTCGAAAGGAGACACGATTTAAAACATGTTTCACACGTTTCTACTTCTCGCTTTCAGATATAGGCCAATATGACATTACATTTGTTTTATTGAAAGGATGCAAGAAGTCATCAGCAAGCAGTTACAAAAACACAGTTCTGAATTGTTACCTTCCGACGCTCTGTGGTCTTCTCCCGTCACAAATCCGTCCGTGTCTATTCCTCCCACTCCCACAACTTGCTCATTCTGCATACCTTCCACCTTTTGTTCTATCGGTGTTAATAGGATATTCTTTCTTTAGTCAGACCACCACCTGTGCCATTTTCCCACATTATGTTGTAGGAAAGGTTTTCTAAAATCACGCCTTCTTTTTTTTACATCCTCTACTGTTCATAAATAAATGTGATGTCATTCCAATATGTTCTCCTCTCCGTTGATGTTATATATGCTGTAATACAATGTTGTGTTCCTCGTAAGTTTAAGTTTTATTTTTCTTGTGGTTACCCAGCAAACAATGGACCTCCCAGGGACGTCCCATCAAAGTAATGCTGTGACGTTCCCTAGGGTTGTTCTAAAAACATTACTAGAACGTTATTAAAGTCCTAAGAAGGTCACTGTTTGATTACAATATGACATTTAATTGGATTTTTTTCAGGGACGTTCAAGCAACGTCCCTATCTGGTTATTATATGACGTTGTGCTCATAACATTCATGTCACATTCAGGGACGTTCCTGCAACGTCTGTTACTGTTTACAATATAACGTCATGTAATGAATGTCTGGGGGAGCTTACTAGAACGTCCCGGGAATGTTCCCTGTGACGTCCACATAACGTTTAGAAACCCTACAAAAAGACATCAAGGCGACGTCCTGATGACATTTCGAGACGTTCAGGAGACGTCCCGGGGACCTAATGTTGTTAGCTGGGTATCTCGCGACTTGTGCCTGGTTGCTCCGTATCCATTTAGTGCCTTGTAATCTGGACGGGTCGTTGTTATAGATGTCTCCTACCGCATATTTATAGGTGTCTCCTAGTGCAAAAATTGCGAATAGGGGTGTTTAATTTCTTTGATGCGTAATTAGGATCAGTGATAGTAAATCGGTCGTTAAATGTGGCGGTCTGTCTGACTGCAATAGATTCGCAATATAGCGAATGTTTTGCGCTGCGACTGTTTCTTTACTAAATCCGGCCATGAGAGTCTGGAGAAATATCCATACTTGACAATAGCTTATGCAGTTGAATTTTACAGCCAGGAAATGGACGCGAAAAGCACACACCAAGCAGATGGTCCTAAGCGGGGTGTTTGATAAATACTTTCTACCTCGAATGAAACACTTCAAGGGAAACTTCACTGTATTTATTTTTCACTGCGAGTCATTCTTTGTTTAGGTTCTCTTATCCTCCTTCCACTCAACATTGTGCATGAAAGGCTTTAGCAAAGTTTCTAATGTAATTAAGAGAATGCTTGGCGTAGCACTGACAAAGGCCAAATATCTATTTTAGATACTTTAACCCTTTAGACACCAGTATAACTAATTTTTACCAGTTTCTATTTAAGATTATTGACCATTTGAAATAATGCGTCTGGCTTCATCAATATTCGGAAGAAAAATCTTTCATGTTTTTCCAGGTTTATGTTAATAACATGCTCATTAAAACAATTCTCAGCGAACTGCAGGAGTGTTTCCAAATTTTACTTTTGTGTAATGATTTATAGGGATAGCTCTTTTTCTGCAGTTTGTGTATATTATTTCAGTTTTAGAGTTTTCATTATTTTGATGGATATGTTAGATCAGGGGTCTCAAACTCCAGTCCTGGAGGGCTGCAGGTTCGACTTGTTTTTGTGACTTCCTTTCTATCAGGTGCGCAGATTCTTTAGCCAACATTTGCCGTTAATTAAGCACTTAGGAACTTGTGTTCAGGAACCGGCAGACACAGGCTGTCTCAGTGGCGTTGCCTGTAAGAGTACCGTCCGCATGTTCATCGCGAGCTGTGATGTTGGCGGTTCAAATCTGACCATGTGACCTTTGTAGCATGTCTCTCCCTCGCTCCCATTCTTCCTGTCTCTCTACACCAGTGGTGTCAAACTCATTTTCACCCCGGGCCACATCAGCATTATGGTTGCCCTCAAAGGGCCGGTTGTAACTGTAAGACTATAAATATAACCATACTTGGGATTTCCGCGGACCTCGATTGTAATTGTTGACGGGGGGGTTGCAATCAAGAATTTTCGCGGACCTCGATTGTAATTGTTGACCGGGGAGGGGGGGGAGTTGCAATCAAGAATTTTTGTTGGGGGGGGGGGGGGGTGCAATCGCCTTTTTTAATTTTTATACAAACTTCATTTAACGTTTTATTTAACGTATGTACCGCGGGTGTGCGTCCGCGTCTGCGTTTGTCTGTTATATCGTAAAAGTTAATCCCCGTTAACCAGCCACGTAGATACACGCGTCAGATACTTAAGTTCTCGCGGGCCACAAAAAATGACGTGGCGGGCCGGATTTGGCCCGCGGGCCGGGAGTTTGACACCTATGCTCTACACTGTGTTGTCCAATAAAGCTGAAAAGCCCTAAAAATATAATTAAAAAACACAGCAGACACAGAGGTACCTCTCGGATTTGAGCGCTTGAGATCCCTGCTTTAGATACTTGCAGGATGTTCTATTGACATACCAACTTCACAATGGCTGATTTCTGGGAAATTTCTTTTGTCAAATGCAAGAAAATAAACTTGAAATAACCCCAAAGCAGCTTGAACAGTGATGTTGTGTTTCCAGTGGCTGTGCATTAGAAGATACATTTATCTCTCTGCAACTGACCTCAAGGGGGCTAAAAAGCCTTCGGACAGCTCCCCTCTTAGCTAGTCTCTCGCTGCCCGCGCTGTTCAAGCGGTTTGTATACCATGCATCAGGCTCCCAGCAGGGGTGCAGGACAAAAGAAGCACTCTAACGTCTAATATTGATTCCTAAGTGTGCCCCAGCAGTTGGAGGGTAGAGGAGGGGGGGGCAGTGCATTTACAAACATGGGGATCTATAAACATAGCATCTGATATTTCCATCACACAGACGCAGAGGGTCTGTTATGTACAGTGCAGAATAATTCTCTTCTTCCCCTTACAATGGATATCCTAGTTTAATGAATTGTATGAATACATATTTTTTTCATTCAAAACATACTGAAACTGAACACTTTTTTGGGTGAAAAAGGATGACGGGCTGCTGGGTGGTTCGGTTAAGGCACTGCGATGTGATGCAAAGATGAGCACCTTGGTCTCGGTTCAAATAAGGTCTCAGCCAGTGGTCCATAGGGTGATGGGCAATTGCTGATTGCGTGGCAGAGGGTATGGGAGGGTTCAGTTGGTTAGGGGTCCGTGTTTTATCACTCTTCAGCAACCCCCGCTGATTGATTGGGAACCTGTGGACTGCATGTAAAAGCTGCATATGAAAGGTCCTCCTCTGACTCCACTCTGTGAGAGCGTGGCTGTAGTCATTACTGCATGCAACTACATAAGAACTGTCTGTACTCTCCCGAATCGGCAGTGGGGTTTGCGTGGCTGCAGTTGCAGATAATGGACATTCCAAATTAGGATGGAAATTGGAGATGCTCAGCCCCACGTTGGATGCCAAATTTATCTTTTAAAAAAAGACAATAGCATCTATGAACATTGGCTGATTGACCGTGTTGATCATTAAAACCTACATCCTGAGCCGGCCAGAGGAGGATGGTTCCCCCTTGAGTCTGGTTCCTCGCAAGTTTTCTTCCTAGCTACCACCAGGGACTTTTCTCAACGTCCACTGTGTCAGAAGTGACTCTCCATTCAGAAAAGCCCGGCATTCAGTCAGGGCTTTGATGCGGTCAGGAGCAGTCAAGCAGGGACTCCAGGTGATTTAATTCTGACTAGTTCAAGTTGTCTCTTAGCATTCAACTCATGGCCAAGCCAATTATCTGACATTAAAGTTTTAATGAGTCTACCGTCTGCCCAACATATTGCATAGTTAAAGCCCAGAATTGGTAGATTGTTCTCATTATTTTATTGAATCAGTTCAAACCTCTCTGAACAAATCTCTAATGCTAAAAGCCAACTGTGACTAATTTAACTTCATCATCCTGCTGATTAACCACTTAAAATCTTTCCTCTTCCCACACTTCATTAAAAAACAAGCTGCACAGCCACATCGATTTCTGAAACATACCATCATAGTTATAAAAAATAATTACTATCATAATGCTAATAAAAAACAAGTAGTCTTACTTTCCTTTTCCATGATATTGGAAGCCCTGAGGAAGGTGAACTGCTCTGGCTAATTGGATTAAATGGAACGTATCCCATCCTAACACACTTGTTTCTGTCCTCCGGTTTGTGAACAACAAGGCGCACACTGTCTATTCATGCATCTCTTTACACATTTCCTGACTTCCTTCCTCCGCTCTTTTCTCTCATACTGGCACGCTTACTACACAGTCTGTGCTGCGGCTAAATCACCAGATAACTGAGGAGATGACAGGTGGCCGGGACTGGCACTTTGTCCGGTGGCAGGTGTGTGCGGTGTGTCTATGAGGGACTGGCGCTGCCACTGCAGATCACTCCCGCTGCCTGAACGGGCACCCGTACGCCATCTTGAGCCACCCGGGCACCCGTACACCATCTTGAGCCACCCGGGCACCCGTATGCCATCTTGAGCCACCCGGGCACCCGTACGCCATCTTGAGCCACCCGGGCACCCGTACGCCATCTTGAGCCACCCGGGCACCCGTACGCCATCTTGAGCCACCCGGGCACCCGTACACCATCTTGAGCCACCCGGACACATGTGCGCGAGAGCCATTTTTCATTTGCAAGCAATTCCTTTTTTAACTTATTTTATTTTCCACCCTTTCATCTGTTTATCGTCGTGAGCCCATCTGCGGTCCGCTGCAGCTTCTGCCCGGAGGCTGAGGGACAGGATATTGGTCAGGGCTTGTGTGTTATTGTTCTCTGGAGTTCGCCCGAGCTGGAGAGCAGACTGGAGTGTGCAATTCCCCCAGCAGGTGTGTGTGTGCTTGCTTGTGTGTGTGTGTGTGTGAGAGAGAGAGAGAGAGAGAGAGAGACAGAGAGAAAAACCTGCCAGCGTCTAAACCTCGATTCATGTCCCTTCAGTACCATCGGTAGTGTTTGCGTGTGCATGCCTGTGAGTGTGCAAGTGTTTGCACTTTACAGACCAGAGCCACAGCTACATCGATCTCTATAATAGTGTTAACAAAGTCAGCATGTTTCACCCCTGTGGAGGGATTCCAGCTGGCTTGCAGTGATCAGAGCCTCAGGAGCCATTGTATCTGTCACTAAGCATAGCGGAGCAGACTGTAAGATACAGGCATACCGTCACTAAGCATAGCGGAGCAGACTGTAAGATACAGGCATACCGTCACTAAGCATAGCGGAGCAGACTGTAAGATACAGGCATACCGTCACTAAGCATAGCGGAGCAGACTGTAAGATACAGGCATACCGTCACTAAGCATAGCGGAGCAGACTGTAAGATACAGGCATACCGTCACTAAGCATAGCGGAGCAGACTGTACGATACAGGCATACCGTCACTAAGCATAGCGGAGCAGACTGTAAGATACAGGCATACCGTCCTGTTAAAGAGCATTGAGACCCTCTTGCATTAGAAAGATGCCTCCCTGTGCTTCAGGTACCATATTCTCTGGCCACAAGGGCTCTGGTGTCTACAAATAAATGTGCGTGGCTGTGCATTCTCAATTTTATAGGCATCATTTTGCAGCATTTCAACATGTACCTCCTCACTAATCCCTTATGTACCGTATACCTCTCAGGTGATGTGTTTCCTCAGAGCGGGGCTCTCTTAGTTCTGAGGGATTTGGCCCTCCATAACATGTTTATGAGATGTAATTCTTTCTGATAAGCAGGTGTCACAGCAGGCTTGTACACAATGAAAGACGGTCCTAATTTGAAAACTGTATCTCATCTGGCAGGAACATTCAGACTTTAGCCAGTATCTAAAGTGCCCACTATCCGGAGATGGATGCTTTCAGCAATGTTATGGCCATGTCTGTACACACGGCAAAGCGTCCCCTTTGTACGCATTTACCATTTCAGTCAGACGTTTACAACCGAGCAAATATATAGTGTTTGTCCTTCTGTTGTGGCCCATAATAACAACCAGTGGGGTTTTTGTCCTTGTGAGATTTATGTGGCCTGAAGTGCGGTGTCTGGGCCATGCACCGCGGCGAGGGCTCTGCCGCTGATTCGCTGAGCGTAGGGCTGGCCCCGCCCATGGAAACAAAGGGGTTGCTGGGGCGATGGTGAGGAGAAGCGTATGAGGAGCCTGGACAGCTGTGTGTTCCTGGCCCTCTCGTTGACTCTCTCGCCCCCCACCGCCCGCAGAGACAGCAAAGGCTACGGCCGTGGAATCTCAATGAGAGGAAGCCCGCTATATTCATGCGCACAACAGAGACCCCCATTCAGGCCGCTCCTTTTCCCCCCGTTTGCCTGAGTTTGTTCGCTTGTGTCATATCACAACAGTCACTTTAAAGATGAATCAGAGCAGCAGGCTCACTTAGTTTCTACGTGGTTTCTAGCAGTGGAACCCGACCTTCGGTTTTCTCTTTTGTAAATTGAGGTCACCAGTGAGGTAAAATAAGAGTGACAGATGAAAGGCAGCGCAATTAGTTTCGGAGACTCGTTCGCTTGTTCGGGATGAACGAGGAAGTCTAACGCGTCATAAACCTGTCCATGAAAGGAAAGAAGAAGTTGTCACGTCTTTGGGTGTCCATGTTGCCTTTAACCCTGTGCTTGATTCAGAACCAGGCAGCTGGGAGCGGTTACAGTGCCAAGACAAAGGCCTGCTCCTCATTTGTGTGGGAGGACTTGTCAGAGACCCAGCAGAGGTTCCAGAGATGTCAGTCAAGGTGAAGGAGATTGAGAGATTGTGAAACAGCGAGGTAGTGGAATAAAAAAAGGCAGTGAGCGTCCGTGAAGAGGCCCCATCATCGCTCCTCTGGATTTCATTTTGTGAGGCGATTTTCAGGCGAGCAGCAAGCAGCCAGGACCTCTCCTGTCTCACTAAATAAAATGTATTTCTTTTTGCCGCCTCAGAGGGTTCTTTTGCATCGCCGTTGCGCGAGGATTTTATATCCTCAAAAGGCAAACCGACCACAAGTAGATGATTTGAAGACCTCTACATGGGAAATGCTAAGTGTGTAAATTTAAACTGGCATGAACAATTTTATCTGTCAGACATGCTTAATCTTTCAGTGTGCCATTTGCCTATTAACAGCTCTCTGACAAAATGCCCCTTGTTTAATTTTCCCGTTTTTTTTATTTATTTTGTTGGCCAGCATCTCATGACTTTAATTTGGTGTTTGACGATTCAGCTCTGGTTGATTAAGCCAGTGATTTCAGTTGATGTAGGGTATCTGGCACTCACGTTCAGCAAGAGGCCAAGGGGTGGAGTCGTTGAAGGCTTCTTGAACCTTGATGCTGTTGGGTAGTTTGCAGTTGAGGTCTCTCTCTTCTTAGTGCTGAGAGACAGAAGAGCTTTTATCTAACCAATGTGCTTTCCGTGCTAATGACAGGCTTTTTATTCTGTGTTTACTTGTGTAAAAAAATCTGTCCTGGCTTCACATTTCGTTTAAAGAACTCTGTATCGCACCGAGCTGAAACCATTGCATATTTTTACGGTAAAAACCATGAAGAGATATACCCCATATATTCAGATTAAGTATTACTTTGGTTAAAAATCTAATAATAAGCCAATAAGATTCAGATTCTTGGCATTGTAAATTTGGTTTAAAAAATCTTGAGGGATAATGCTTAGAGAGAATGGGGTCTAGAGAAGTAGAAACATAATCATTAATGAAATCTTTATTTATTTTAGAACCTCTTCCTGCCCACACATCCAAAACAAGACCAAACATCACTCACACTTTATATAAAGCATGAGTGTGACTGAGTTTTCTGGAAAAGTAGCTTGGAAACGAAAAAGTAGCCATACACTATAATGAGGAATGTGTATCAAAAAGGCCCTGAAGCCTTGACAGTGGCTATGCTGAGGTGTTTTTCACTCAGCGTGTGGTAATTGGGCAAGTCAGACAAGGAGACAGCGAAACTTGCAGAGTAGAAACCACGCAAGCAAATAACTTTGTGTTCCAAAGCTTTGAGCTTCCTCCATTTTTGACATTTTATATCATTCACATTCATAATTACAGAGAATAGTACAAGGTGGGAAGTAGAAAAAGGTTTTGAACAGACCATTAAGTGAGTAATAATGTGGGATGAGCAGTACACTTTAGTCATATTCCCCTGTATGTGGCTATTCAATGTAACACACGCCTTGCATTTATGGTATGACTGTAAAATCCTCAGCATTCGTCAGACCCATGGAACTTTTGTTTTGTAGTCATAGCCATGGTTTGTAGAGTGCTATGACACACCCAATATGGCAACGATGTAGCTTCAAGGTGGAGCTATAACCCCCGTTAATTTGCCCTGTTTTTTACCTTGTTGAACCTTGTAAAAACCATACAACAACCGTACTTTACATTTCAGATGAATGCATTCACTGCACATACAGTAATGGCAGAATGGCAGACCAATTAAGACTTTTTCTGAAGTAAGCTGTTTTTACTTCAGAACAGTTGTTAATGATGCATTTGTTTTACTGTAGATTCAGAAACCACAGGCCAGTTATTAAGACTTTTACAAAAGTCACCCAATTATTAAAAACATTCACCACCCAAAACTTTGTCTCCACACATCCTTGCCAGCTTCAGTTGCATTGAGAATAAGACTATCTGTTGCTATGCACTTTGCTCAGTATTCTTCAGCTCTATTACAAATGTCATTGTCAAGTACGCTTGGTGACGTACTTACTTGCAACAGTTCGTCTGTTTTTACCATATACCTGACATTCTGTTTAATGCAGTCTGATACCGTCAGATAAATACTGCTTAATGCTATAGACCAGGGATGTCAAACTCATTCCATCGAGGGCCGAGTGTATGCAGGTTTTTGTTCCGACTGTGCCCTACACCAGCTGATTTCACTAATTAGCTCAGCTCTTCAACTAAGGAGGTGCACTAATTAGTGGAATCAGCTGGTGTAGAGCATGGTTAAAACAAAAACTTGCATACACTCGGCCCTCGATGGAATGAGTTTGACACCGCTGCTATAGACTGTTATGTCAGACCTGTCCTTTTCTGGACTTTTCTGAGCCTCATCTTTGTTCTCATGACTGGGAGGAAATCTCCTCAGCTGCTGACTCTTTTGGACGCCTGAAAGCCAAAATAACCCCAGCCAGCCCAAAATTTGTGTAAAATCCAACAAATGTTTATCAGATTCAAAAACTGTAAAAATACATGTTGCAGCAACCAGTATTTATCTCTGCAAACAGCGGTCCTAATTTTACAACAACACCGATGTTTCTCTGTGGGATGTAAAGTAACATCCACATTCATCTGTTTTCGACACTGCTGGATGGTTTTAGCTGGTCGACCAGCTGTTCACCTACTGACCAGCCTGTAGTCAGCTAATACACCAGTTTGGCCACCAGCTTACTCTACCAGTTTAACCAGCTTTGACCAGCCACAGACATGCTTTGACCAGCTAGAAGTGTCGAAAACACAGCTTAAACCAATTTAGAATCTCAGCTGCTCTTAGTTGGAATTTTCAGCAGGGTGGACATTACGCTGAATACAAGAGGATGACATTACGTAAATTGAGGTTTACAAATCCATGTCAGCAAAGCTATGCTACTGCTGGTTATGTTTGCGTTAGCTCGTCTGCTAGCTAACATTAAGCTAAATAAACTTTAGTTTAGCCAACCGTCATTTCTGCTTGGTAAAAAGCTGGTGCGACACCCATGCCACTTCAAAAAAATAATATAAAAATAAAATAGGGTATCCGAATATTAGTGACTAGTACTAGTAGCGAATATCAGATTACCGAATTATTCTTTATCAACATTCCTACTCTGCAGCTTTGGCCTGGTGTTTCTTTTAATCCAACATGGGTGGAACAAAAAGCTCACTGTAAGGCTGAGGTGTCGGTGTTAGCAATGCCACGACGTTAGCTCACTTCCAATCAAGCAGACGGATGGTACTGTCTGTGCCTCTGCGCTGTCCCAGGAAGGCCGCCTGCTCCTATTTGGAGACCGGGAAAACCGGGGATTAATTTCCCCCTCATAGCGAGCCAAGGGCAGGACAGGGAGTGAAGAGGCATTCGTCAATTCAACAAGGAAGGTGTCACTGACTAATCCGAAGCTGTAACCCATCCCTAATATCCTTACAGGGGAGTGCTCATCTTACCAGCTGTGCCTGAAATGACTCCAGTGAGAGGCAGGGCAGCTTCTCGCCGTGGTAAGATGGCCACTCTGTGTATACATCCCCCCTGCTCATCATTTCAGTGTTAATTCACTTTACCCATTAGTGGGCTGGATGCTGTGTGTCACAGGTAGAACTTCATTCCAGAATTATGTTGGTTCTGTAAAGTATAGCAATGTTAGTAGGTGTTATATATTCCTATTACATAATACTGTAGCATTAGTGTAGGCAGATATTTGAACTCAGGATGCGTGTTTTGATGGGAGAGATCAGTGGTGGGAAAGTGAAGCTGCCATTTTGTTACTGCTGATCAAAATGTCATCAAGGTTAGATTCTGTGTGGACAGCTGTCACATGTGACAATGATCTCAGACCGTATATCTCAAAGAAATGTTGCCTTTTTGGCACATGCTGCTGAAGAGGGCTGCAGAGTAAAAACCGAAAGAGAATCCATCAGGCGATTGTCTGATTGCAAGATGTCACTCGTCGCCTGTTACTACACCATATAGAAGGCTTTGACTGACAGACTGACAGAGTGACAGAAATGACAAGTTTTTCTTGCTAAAGAAGCCACAGAAAGAAAGGCGTTGAATCCAGTGGGTTGAGGGCATATGGGGGGTACGATTAGTGAGCGCACTGACCGCTCAAAGCCACGCTGAGGAGTCTCTTATTGATGTTCTCTTGGTCGGTTCACTCTTGCGTGGCATTCTGGGACCGTCTCTGTCGTAGCACAACGACGCGGCTGCAGCCCGTATGCTTACGACTTCTTCAGTCAGGTAATCTGTGCGTTCTGATATCTCTTGAAAAGCATGAATCCGGGGGGGGGGCTGCAGCAAAGAGTAGCGCATGATTAAACTGTCACTGTGATGCACCCCCTGGATTTAGCGGACATCTGCTGTGGCACGCTACAATCACGTCTCGCCCAAAGCACAGCAGGAGAGTGAGAATAGAGCCTGACGGGAGGTGGCCGAAGATGCCGGGTCGGTGTTTACAGGGGGTAAAAACCACACCGACCCAAGCGTTTACAAAAAATGTAAATATCCTGTTTGAGGTTTTTGAAGCAGTCCCGACACTGTCTCTCTTCATTGTTCCCTCCAAACAGGTTTTGCAGCAGAATGAGTCCGAACAGTCAGAACAGTGCGTTTTGAGTGCTTTATCATTAACGCACAAGGGGAAATTACCTCTTTTAGCGTGGGGAAAGGGGGGGGGTGTTCAAAACACAAATCTACTCATCCATTTTTTTGTGGGTGCAGTTATTAAGGAGCGAGCGTTGCCTTTTTTCACTACGTGGGATGAAAAGAACAGGCAGAGTGTTGCACCCCTCAGACGAGCTTGGCGCTTTCATTTGTCAGCCCGCAGAGGCACGCAACTGCAGTAAATCTACCCTCAATTTTATTGGATCTCTGCCTTTTCAAATTGAAATCATGCATCATGCTCCCACGGTCTAATATGTAGGGTCGCTTGTTTCCAGGACTTGACAAATGCGTTCGGAAGCTGGAGAACAGTCATCACTGGAGATTGGGCAACACATTACAAAAAAACAAAAAAGTCTCTCAAATTTTCACCTCTTGGGTTTTTTCCTATTCTTTATTATGATCCGTTTGTTTTATTTTACGTACAAAATGTCTGCAGCCTGGTATAAATCACACAGGGCCACTGTGATTTTCTTTTTTTATAAATATTTGAGTGGCTATATCCTGTCTGGCCAAAGGTGGATCAGTTTGGGTGGGGGTGGGGGGGGGGTGACTCTCATTTAGGAGACTCAGTCAGCCTCATGGTTCCCTCGTCCCTTATTCTCCTAATCCAGAACGCTTTGATTGGTGGCATCTTCAGCCAAGCTATTGAAACCTCTTACTGGAAGTGCCACAGTTGCTGTTTTGATCATTTTAAACTGTCAGTAATGTTTTCATTCTTAAAAGCTTTCTCAAAGCTGCCTTGTTGGGTAAATGAAATTGTTGAGTAAACAAAAGAAATCCAGCTATTGCGCTCGTCTCCATCCCATAAAGCAGGGGTGGGGAACGGTGTGGATGCAGGTTTTTGATCTCGCCCAGCACTGAGACACCTGATTCTACTCATGAACTAATCATGGCCTTCAATCAAGATCTGGATAAGTAGAATCAGGTGTCTTAGTGCTGGGCTAAAACAAGAACTCGCACCCACACCGACCCTTTGCGGATGAGGTTCCCCACCCCTGCCATAAAGCAATAGGGCTGCCCCATATTGCAACAGTTCATCATGGATATGTATAAGGCTTGCAGCTGCCAGAGACCTTGCCAAGTTTGCATAGTAGCTTCAAAGATGACAAGACACTGATTCTCTCTGTGAATTCCAGACATGAACGAGGGATAATGGACCCTTCATCCCCATGTGACCATCAGCATCATCTTCCTCATCTTTCTCACCTTGCAGGACCACTGTAGGGCACCCAGATCGGGTTGGTTGTGTGACATAAGATTACCAGACCACTGCAGGCACCAGATCGTTTTGGTTTATGTGACATAGATTACAGACCACTGCAGGGCACCAGATCGTTTGGTTTATGTGACATAGATTACAGACCACTGCAGGACACCAGATCGGTTTGGTTTATGTGACATAGATTACAGACCACTGCAGGACACCAGATCGGTTTGGTTTATGTGACATAGATTACAGACCACTGCAGGACACCAGATCGGTTTGGTTTATGTGACATAGATTACAGACCACTGCAGGGCACCAGATCGGTTTGGTTTATGTGACATAGATTACAGACCACTGCAGGACACCAGATCGGTTTGGTTTATGTGACATAGATTACAGACCACTGCAGGGCACCAGATCGGTTTGGTTTTTCATGCGATGGATCTTAAAGACCTGTTATAGATGGTTTTTTAACAAAATACGAGCCAGTGTTTCAGACCGCAAATACACGTCATGTTTGCGTTAATTCAACAACGACTTGTACTCTGCTTATGTAATAATAATCTTGCCGATCCTATTTCTCCCTGCTCTTTATCCCAACACATCCAGGGTGCAGTATTTCACATCCCACAGATCCCATAGGATGGGCAAAGGCTGGATGTTCAGAGTAGCGTTTTCAGCCTGGCACGGCCGCGGCAGTATTGAGTGTCATGTGCCCCGTAGGAGCTGCCATAAACCATCCTGTAGGGGCACCAACCCTGTGGCTTTTTTATAGATGTTTAAATTAACCAGCACTGATGTGCTATTAAGGAGATGATTAGAGCAATTACTGCAGATTCATTTTAAAGTCGGGTGGGTTGTCTTCCAGACGATGCCACTGTGCCTATTTACTTTTTATTTTTCATTCTGTATTCAGCGCATTCAGTTTACAAAATTATTATTCGCTGTCATTGTCTGCATCAGTAGCACAATAAACTAAAGGGAACAATATCAGTCTTAATATTGTTCATCGGGCCTGCATGTGAAAAATTCATGATTATTGTTTTTGATTAGACCTTATTGGAAAATCCTGCTTTACGTAAACCTAATTGAGTGCGCCAGCAAATACAATATGTTTAATTAACGGCACAAATTTAAATTTCGCTTCCCATTCTCCCTTAGACTGCAGAGCCTCTTGATCACAATGTTAGAAGAAGCCCGAGGTATTAGATAGTCACAGTTGTATCTTCGCAGTCATCTCTGGCAGCTCATTTTGCCAGACAAATTACTGCTCTAGTTTTGAACAGGCCAAGACAGGCCCCTTTGACTAGCGCAACACGAAAATATTGTTCTGAACGCGACAAGAAAGCACGACTGAGTACAGCCATTTTGGTTTCAATTTCGACCTGTTCAAATTGCACCTACGAGGCTCCAACCCTCTCCTTTGAGTTTCCGGCACATGTTGACTTCAGTCAAATTGAACAGAACAGGCAGGATGGAGTTCTCCTGTATTACTGTTATGAAGAAGTCATTCACATGGTAATGTATTCAAATTTAATAAAACACTGCCGAGTGGGGAATTTATGATGCAAATACACACCTCAGTCCCCAGGCCACACAGAGCAGAACTGTGCTCTTCCACTTGGCTCATGCTGCTATAAAGCATGTGGTATCCATAGATACAATGCAAGCCACGCCCAGAGGGAGGTGCAGGGACACAGCTTTGCAAGCTAATAAAGCACGGGTCATAGGTCAGTGGTACCCATGGGAGGCAGTTACCCGTAGTTACCAATAATTCCCTGTGGGAAGTGGGCAGGTCTTACTGCTTGGAGATGCAAGACAGAGCAGGGGGAGGAGTGTATAGCAGCTGGCGGAGGAGCGCACGTCTTTCAGACAAGCCCATAGGAAGTCTTTCACCAGCCGATCTCAGCATCAGGAAGGCAGGTAGGCCTCTCTCCCACATTAATAGCCTTGCTTTGCATATTGCTGCCGTCTTGCTTTCGGGAAGGCCGACTCCTTGGGTTTTATTCAAGAAAGCCAGCAAATGGCAGGAATACATTGGGTATGGATTAACTACTGTGGCAGCAAGGCAAGCGATGAAAATAAGGACCCGAGAGCCGGTACGGGTGAACGCAGCTGCAGCGGTAGCCCGAGGTGTCTGATTAGGAAGCCAGGGGATCTGTTGTGAACACGAGGCTTAGGGAGACCTTGTGGGTACCCAGAGCAGCCGCTCAACATCCGCAGCCACTGTTTGGCCATTAATTGGGCTCAGAGTGTTCTCTGCCTGAGCACAACGCAGTTCCCCAGCAGAGAGAGGGCCAAGCTGGATGCGAAGAAAGGGGCGCTTTTTTGTACGGCGCGCGGGTAATTAGCTGCGGAAATCATTGGCGATGGAAAATATGACTGAAAGGGAAGAAGGAACAAGAGGGAAAGGCAACAACAAAAGGCCCTCAGAGAGCCGTTGTGCCTGGTAGCCTGTGCAGACGGCACGGGGAGGGGTGGTGAATAGGGAAGTGCTGGCCTGCATATTTCTCTCTCGCTCTCTCTCTCGCTCTCTCTCTCTTTCTCTCCTTTTTAAATGGTACCGCTGTATTTCCTTATGTGTTTCTTTCTTCTACTGTGTTTTGTATCTGCTGCATATTTTCTTAGTGTGTCTGTATGTGCATGTATTGGTCTGTTTGTGTGTGTGTGTGTGTGTGTGTGTGTGTGTGTTTTATTGTGATTGTGTGTGTCCGGGACTGCAGGACGGGACCCTCTCACTCACACCGCTCTGTCACGTTGTGACGGACGTGCAAGGTTTTCTCAGGCTTGAGTTAAGTAATAACTAAACGGCACCCGCTAATCCTTCCTCTGGATCCAGCTGAGCTCCTCATCACACTTGCGGTTCTGAATTAAAGGTGCTGATCATCAGAATTGCCTGGGAGCGTCATATCTGCTGTCCGGTGGCGATCAATACGTGGCTGCGATTGATGCAGAGATTAGACACCTGGGAATGAATCCCTCATAAAAACGGTTTCTATTGAATGCTCCCTCTTTGTTCTGTTCGGTTTGAATATTGATTGTGCGCTTGTCCTGCTTGCAGTGGAGCCTAATTAACTGAGATTGATACACTGTTTTTATGTTTTCCCTTTGAACCTACTTCTCAGTATTCAAGAACATGTACAGTATAATGGAATATAATTAACTGTGATTTTGTGAAATGTATTTCTCAGATGAATAGGAAGTCTTGTGGCAAGTATTGTGGCAAGCCTAATATTTTAAATAAGCTTAGCTCAGCCATTTGTTAGCACGGATGATTAAGAAACAGTGAGGTTGGATCAGTAACTGGCTGGCCTTTTGATGGAACGGCGTTCCCAAGGATGAGAGAAAGATGTCCACTATAAACCCGCCTCTGCAATAGGGAAGTAGCTACTGTGTTAGGAGTAGGTCTTTATGTAACCACGGCCTCTTGTGGACCCTATTCACAAGCACAGAGGGTAGCTCAGCTTGTAATCAAGGAAAGTTTTTGCTTGGACATACCGTTTATAAACTAGACGTCGGGTTCATTCCAATCGCTTATTTTCACTCCTTGCGTCTTCTCCTCGCTTTTTAGCTCCACCCATCGGAGGACGCGAGGGAGAGATGCAAGGATGAGATACGAGGACGGAGGACTCGAGGCAACGTTATTAGGCAAATGGAACGGCCTTGCTCAGTCAAGCGTCGGTTTGAAGTGACGTCAATTACTAACGATGTGTTGCCCAGCTGCACCACCTGTCAGCGGGCTCGTAACGCATTGCTCTGTACCAGATCGTTGTCTCAGAGCTTGCTTCTGCACAGAAAATGGGATCTTCCGTTTTATTGGATGCTGTATTAAACTGTAAAGTTATCACCATTGTTTTCAATTATTTCCTCCCGCGGAACATGACAGATGTGAAGATAAAATGTTAAATATGAAACATATTGTCCCTCAATTAATAGTAATAATAGTAATAGCCTAAGACACATGAACTGCATTAGTAAAAGACAGCAAAAGCACATAAAAAATTGAAATGGCATTATTATTTCTCAGTCATACTAGAGTGAGGGAAAAAACGGTTTTGAAAGCAAGGCACCTTGCCTTTTTATGTCTAAGCTGTTGCAGCTGAAAAGATGCGCTACGATTAGTGACAACTATTTTTGAGTTATTTTCCAGATGCATTTATAGGTATGAACATGGGGTAAATGTGACATATTAAGTACTGTTTTGAAAAGACAGGGGTTAAGGGTAAGCATTGAAGGCTGTGTTTTCTATGCAGCAACAAACAACTGAACGATATGGGAGACAAAAACATTGGAAATATTATGCTCTCGCGCAATGTGTTTTAGCCTCTTTTTTCATGAATAGACATGGCTTTTGTTAGTTCTAAAGAACGTATGTCATTACGGATTAAAGGGCTTGATAATAAATAGAAAATGACAGTACTGGCAGATGTAGAGAGATGGATCATTTATGTGTCACGCATTCTGAAAAAAGACTTGTGCAAATGCTACACTTGTGCGTCCTCGTTGAAGCATGCTTGGGGGGGCCTCCTCATTCCTCGTTCCTCGCTCCTCCAGAAAGCATTTAGCGATTTGGAATGTCCTTAAAGATGGCGGACCTCGATCGATTTCCGGGTCATGCGAGGACCGAGGAGTCTAACACAGATAAAATAAGCGATTGGAATAAACTCTGTATATGGGCTGCTGACAGTGGTGTAAAATGCAGGTTCAGAAAGTAAAAGTCCTCCCCTAAAGGTATTTTGTTCCAATCACCTGGATTTGCTAATTAGCACACTTCTTCAGCCAAGAGGTAGAACTAATTAGTGAAATCAGCTGGCTGAGGTCATGGGTGGAATAAAAACATAGCAGGACTTTTACTTTCTTACCCCTGGATTTTACACCTCTGGCTGCTGACATGTGTCGTGTGTTGAAAACATCCAGCCAAGCACTCTCCCCAGGGTTCATTTTCAAATACTTATCGACGTCTTTACATAGAAGTCCCAAATGAATGCGTACATTGAACACCATCCGCAAGGTAACTCAGTAAGCTTTCAGCAAGGTGCCAGGCACGGCCTTCATTACACTGCTGCACGGGCGAACACATCTTCAACCTGAGTGGTTGATGGCATGGTAAAGATATTATGGTCACTCATAGTGAGTTGAAGGAGACAGATCTTGTGGAGGATAGTGACCTTTATGGTTTCCCAGCGAGGACCCCTCATTGTTTCATCCTAGTTCATTTTTAGTCTAAGCTGAAAGGATGATTAATGAAATTTATGCCCTTCTATCTTTGCCAACTGGATATTCTCCATCTGAATTGTCAGAGTTTGCTTTTAATTGCCACTGCAGGCCCTCACAGTATGGAGCACGGCGTGGCAGCATCACACACTCTGACTAAATGGCACCTTGGGGAGCACTGTAACAAAAACAGTGCCTTACTTCCTGTTTGTCAGGTTTTTTGGTTTCATAACTTTTATTTCATTGCAGTGTTTTTTGGTAGTGCCGTTAATCACAGGGAAATTTATGTATTTGTACTTACAGGACTGAAGAGAGAGGAGATGCATGGCATGTAAGCAGCCCACGATGGCTCACAGGAAGAGGCCAGGGACCAGTGGCAGCATGTCGGAGCCCCGAGCTCGACCCGGCCCACCGCCCTTTCCCGTGGAGGAGTGCGACTTGGAGGCCCAGAGCGAGTGCCCTTACCGTGGCTCACAGGAGCATGGCTCGAAGGACTGCCGGCCGACTTCGCCCGTCACGCCCGACCACGTCCACACAGACTGCCGCGCTCACCACGACAGCGTGGACGGGGACTCCAGCTCCGACTACGTCAACAACACCTCGGAGGAGGAGGACTACGATGAGGGCCTGCCCGAGGAGGACGAGGGCGTGACGTACTACATCCGCTACTGCCCCGAGGACGACAGCTACCTGGAGGGCATGGACTGCAACGAGGGCGACTACCCCGCCGTCCGCCCCCAGCCATCCGCCGACACCGACGAGTGCCAGGAGGCGGTGGAGGAGTGGGTGGAGTCAGAGGCCCTGGAGCGGGACGATGACGCGCAGAGGTACGACGGCAGCCCGGAACCTGACCTGGACCGGCGCCCTGCCTCCCTGGAGGACCCTCTGCCCCGGGACGAGGAGTACGAGGAGGAAGGGGAGGAGAGCGAGGAGTACTGCCCCAACGAGGACGAAGAGGGGGAAGGGGGAGACGGAGGCGACTACACGGGGGACTATTACGTCCCCGAGGACAACGGGAACTCGGTGCACGCGTCTCCCTACAGGGGGCGCAAGGGCAGAGAGGGGGAGGGCACAGAGGACAACGAGGAGGACATCGACCAGATCGTGGCCGAGATCAAGATGAGCATGAGCATGGGCAGCCTGAGCAGCGGCACGGACCACAGCCCAGAGGAGCTGCCCCCCGACGCCGCCCCCGAGGACTTCGCCGAGCCCCCCGCCAAGCCCGAGCCCGCCCCCTTCACCCCGCACCGGCACGAGGGCCGGCCCAAATCTCTCAACATCCCCCCCGCCCGACACAGCAACCCCGACCTGCAGAGGGGCTTCAAGGCGCGCGCCCGCACCCCCGACGAGAGGTCCAAGTGGGTGCAGGAACAGGTGAGGGGATCAGATAGGTTTGGAGACATTCCTGGCTTTGTGACAATGGTGTAGAAAGTGGCCAGAAGTATTACTTGAGTTACAGTTCTGATACTCGTTTAAAAATACCACAAGCAAAGGTAGCCTGAAATATGATCTACATTATCAATGACAAAACAGTAGGTTTTATTATTTGGTGTATAACCACACTGATAAATTAAATTATAACAGTTCAGCAGAGATGACAGCCGTGAACTAAACCAGTAAAGATGTCTGAAATTTTAGCAATTTTTACATTCATGACAGGTTGTGAACATCATCCAATTTTCAGGAACCACATCTCTCAGTGAAATCTTTCTGAAGGGCAATTTGAAAACACAGATAAAGCTTTTTTTTTTTACTGCCAAATCTAATGCCAGGGAATGGTATCTTAATAACTTTTAAAATGTCACTTTTTGTGTTTTTATTTATTTCCTTTTTACTTCAATTTTTTTATATTCACTTCCAATAGATTTTATGCACACCATCTGAATGAAAACATTTTACCTATAATAGTATATAATAGTATAAAAATTATTTTTGAAAACTGAAAACTGTTGAAGTGAATCTCTCCAGTACAATATAATTTTTATTATATATATTCAGGGACAGAGCGATCGATGTTAGATATACAGTTTGTAATTCAAATGTTTGTAATTAGTTACACATATTTCTCAAAGAATGTTGGAGTCCTTTATATTTTTCTGGGAACTGCATAAGAAAGCGCTGCATGTATTGCTCATGCTGTGAGCTTTTATGGACTGTCTCTATATACAGTACCATCTTTTAAGAACGATGTCGAAAAGAGTCTGCTTGGCTGGAAGGTTATTCAGAAATTGTAGTGTACAGCATATTGCAATAACATTGAACCTAGCCATCTGATGCCATTAAGGGGACAGCCGCCTCTAATCATCTTGTATTTGAGTGTGTGTAATAGGCATTGATCTGTTGCTGATGCACCATAACATCATGTGTAGCCTGGCCATTTGAAATTCTGCCACTGTCCTCAGCTATTGAAAAGGATTTTTAAAAAGATTTGTGACTGGCAGATGTTTATGTGTTCATGGGTCTGGTGACAGATTTGTAATTGCCTTTCTGCCAAGTTCTTCCCCAACAGCACTTCCAACCCCCCACCTCTGTCTGTTAACCTTCCCATTGGTATGATCGCATCCTGCCTGTCCCCGTATATGGAAGCCTGACTAGGAGTTTTATCTTAGCATTTCCTGGGAGAGTGGCCAAAATGCCACCTCGGCCCAATGTTTTGGTCATTATTTTAAACCAATACAATGTTAAGATAAAGTATGTCTTTGGTGCAGTGTATGGCTCTGAAAGGAGGGCTGAACTTGGAGCGACTGACTGGCAGTTTATCCTTTCTGGCGGCTTTTCCCTACAGGCCCCATATTTATTTATTTATAAATCACTGCCTATTCCAGAACTGGTGGAGATTGATCAAACAATGTGAACAGTCATCGCCAGTTAAAATATTTATCGTGGCCAATTAAAATATACTGAATCCAGTGTTAAGGTCAAGTACATTGTTTTCTGTGTTAATTGGAGCTTAACCGATTAAATCAATGGCAATTTCACTAGCCACACGTTTTATATTATTTATAGTGGTGCGTTTTACATTATTTAAACATATGTAATTAATCAGCACCTGCAGAAGCCTGACTATGTAGGCCGTTATGATGCCCAGTGAAAGGCCGTGCCTGCTTAGGTATTCTGCACGCGTCAAATCCCTGCGTCTCATTAACCCCTACGGTGCTCCTGTTCCTGGCCTAACAGATGGCTCGGTGAGGGGGGGTGGGGGAGGGGTTAGTGCTTGCTGTTCCCCCGTGGCCTGAGAGGGCCTCACACTGAGCCACACCTGCTCTGTGACATAGGTGTGCGATCGGCATGGCAACGGTGAGACACTGGGGACAAATTTTCCGCCTTCAATTGTGTGGCAATTCTCTCCATCGTGTTCAACACCCATAAAGTAGCTCAATAGTACATTATTGAAAAGTGTCAAACTGAAACGCCGCCCGCCACAGTATTCCTCCGTAAAAAGTGTAAATGGTATCTTTTTCGCATCCGGCCGCCGATTTTTTTTTCTTTGTTGCGTTTTTAAAAATTTCTGTGACGTGCAGCGAACGAGTGAACAGCGGTGGCTGTGATATATCTGTAGCACGCGACCGCTGGGATCTCAAGGTGTGTGCAAAGATTATCCACCACCAATCTTCTAAAGTAAACACTTCACAGAAAGCTATTTGACTCCTGTTTGGCAGCCCTTGGCCTGAGTTTACAGTGGAAGTCAAAGCACAGAATATTAATCCTGATCCCCTGGAGACGGGGGGGGGGGGGAAACATCTGGAAGATAGGGAAGCCCTTTTAATTTCTCAGTTACTCTCTACCTCATCACTCAGACTAAACGCTATGCCAGGCTAGCTTCTCCAGCTTGTCTTCAGCTTTATTTTTGCATAAGATTGGTATTTTATTACATTTTAAAAATGTTATTTAGTTCATCCGGTTGAATTTATGTTTAATTGGATCATTGAATAGGAATTGAAAATATGGAAGGAATTATTGCAGCGATATGGAGCATGGGCCTTGCAGTGCCGTGCATGTCTAATAATAAAAACCTTCAAATAAAAAGAGAATTTAAATGAGAAATTTAAATAATTTTTTCCCGACGTACCGTACAATATTGTACGCGAACAACAACGTGCTGGTGTGTAAATTGACACTCAGGGATGAAGACATGCAAACCGCCTGCTTTGTTTGCCTGCAGCAGACTCAATAAATATGCCATTAGCATTGATCTGCTGAAGAACGAGAGAAGCCTGACGTCTAATTAAGAGCCCGTCAGAGCTGAAGAATCGGGCCATGAATAAAACAGTAAGATGGGATTCTATCAGGGCTGCGTGTCTCACCTCGTGCCCTTTCCAATCGCGCTCCTGAGATTCTCATTCAGCTGATTGGACGGGAACGCCACAGATTTCGATTCTGATCACAGTACATCGGCGAACAAAGAGCGCATTTCACCCGCGATTGTTAGGAGGGTGAACAGGGCTAGGGTGCTTTAGCGTGTGGCCAAACCACGTAGTGTAGTGAAGGACTGAACCTCGAAACCGTACGTTTTGAAATCTCCTAGCAAGACAAGCATACTAAATCTACATACTGTACATATAAATGTATGTATTGTACATACATAGAAAGAGAGAGAAAGATAGACTATTTTGTAGAATATGATCTTGAGTTCCCGTTGACCTCCTCAAAGAGTAGCTGCAGCTGAAGATCCCAATGGGTCCTCGAAAGCTGCCTGCTGCTTCGAGATGGAATCTAATGTGAGATTACGGAGACGTTGAACAACTCCAGGCAGAATGCCAGTGTACTGCACGGTTCTGCTGAAGTAAACGTCAGGAATGGGCGCATACCCTGCACGCCTGGTTTCAATGTTTGAAAGCCTGGGGTGCTCCTGCTCATTCTTCCTGGAATCCCCATAGCATCGGCGCAATACCCTCTGCAACCACACGGGGCGCATTACAGCTGTGCGTGCGCATTCCTAAAATGCACCTGCCCACGAGCCAGTGAATGTTTTCCATCCTGCGATACAATACAAACCACACTGTGTTCGGCGCAGGGGTCTTGTACACCAGTAAAGGAGGACCCCTGGCTGACGGAAACCCACGCTAACCCCGGTGAGAGGAAACCAGTTCTTTCCCACCACCGTGGACTCCCTTTCAAAGCCGGTTAATGATAATGGGCACAGCTCTAATTATAGAGGTTTAGTGTGCAGGACCCAGCTCGCGTGTCGAGGAACCTTTCGTCTTAGTCACGCAGGAGGCCGTGTGTGATATTTCATCCCAGATTTCTGTGTGCGAGGCACTCGTGTATGATATTTATGATATTTAATGTGGAAAGGCCAACACGGCACGCACAGCGTGTGCTTGTAAACCCCCCGCTTTAGCTGATATGATAAATTAATGTAGATGAATGTAATGTTATGTAATGTAGTGATTTATTGAGATGTGCTCAAATCACAGGATAAGTAAACATTGTATGGGGGGGGGGGGTGTTATTACATAAGTGTAAAATGACAGATTTCACATAGATTTTCATGTAATGGTACACATAAGGCCAGGTATACTACAAGTGTCCCTTGTATTCCCTATTTGTGAAAGGACAATGTCATTCAGCCTTTTGATTTTTTTGTGTTTGCGTTCGGCTAATTGAGGAGAGCTGTGGAATTCCTGCGCGTGGTGGGAGATTGTTGCTCATCTGCTAACCCCTGTGGTTGCATGGATGGATCTTGACCCTTTTCGTTTCTGTTTCTTAAGCAGGTATCTAACCATGCGGAAGGGCCCCGGAGGCAGCACCGCTCTGATCTCAACGGCCCGGTGGAGAACAACAACGTCCCCGAGGTGAGTGGTCTGGCATGGAGGAGGGTTTCCTCCGTACCCCGACAGCAGTCAGTTCAGGGCTGTTGTTAATCTCTGTATTACAAACACGTGGTACCACCAAGAAAGCACTGAAGGCCCATTTATAAGCAGTAGGTGTAACTTTAGCCAAGCAAACCAACAATTATTGTAAACAAGAGTAAATATCACTATAGAGCACCCTTACAAAACTGTTTGTTGCAAACTTGTAGCAATGTAAATATCACTAAAGACCACCCTTACAAAACTGTTTGTTGCAAACTTGTAAAATGTAGCGCATTTGCCACAAACTAAATTGTTTTCCACAAAATGTTGCCAAAAGATTTGCTGGACTTTGCCAGTTGTGATGAAATTCTGGTGAACTTCTTGCAACAATGGAAGTTCACACAAAGCCCATTTGCATGTGAAAATATGAGCTTGCCGCAAACCTGCCGCAACAATGCCAAGGGTTTGACGCAAATTTGCCAGAAGGCCTATATTTTTGAAAGGGAAAATACCATTACATTAGAGCTATAACATTATCCTAAAAGGAAATTTGAAGAGAAAGAGGATAGCTGAAGGGAGCCAGGGGAGTTTGGTCGTCAGTCTACGTTAGAAGATGGGTAGGTTTTGTGCTGGGTAGGGTTACTACTGTCCTGAGTGCTGTGAGAAGCTCATTCCACCACTAGGGGCTAGAACAGGAGCACGTGGCATTAACAAGTATAATCTTCATCTCTTATTATGGTGTAATATGACAGCATTTTGAAAATGTGCTGTGTACATTATACAGGTAGGTGAAATACAGATACACACGATACACACGATACACACACAATACACACACAATACACGATACACACACAATACACACACAATACACATGATACACACGATACACACACAATACACACGATACACACACAATACACACGATACACACACAATACACACGATACACACACAATACACACGATACACACACAATACACATGATACACACACAATACACATGATACACACACAGACACAATACACACGATACACACACAATACACATGATACACACACAGACACAATACACACGATACACACAGACGCAATACACATGATACACACACAATACACATGATACACACACAGACACAATACACATGATACACACAGACGCAATACACACGATACACACACAATACACACGATACACACACAGACACAATACACACGATACACACACAATACACATGATACACACAGACGCAATACACATGATACACACACAATACACATGATACACACAGACGCAATACACATGATACACACACAATACACATGATACACACACAGACACAATACACATGATACACACACAGACACAATACACATGATACACACACAGACACAATACACATGATACACACACAGACACAATACACACTACAGACAGACTGCTGCTGCTGGTGATTTTCCGTGCCTCCAGTACACGCTGTAAAACATTTTAACTTAAAAAAAATAAGAAAAAATAGGCATGGACTTGAAAAAAAAAGTGCTTTTAAAAGCAAATGAAAGAAAAATGTACATGATATAATTTCTAGAAACAGGAATATAATATGAAATTAAGGTAACAAATTAGTTTTAAGTAATATTAAAACAAAAAAAAGATTATTGGAATTTTATATAAGACATTATAAAAGATTATAATACCCAATAAGAATTAATTTTTTTTACAGTGCAGCATAACTCGCTTCCTCTCTCAGGATAAATTAAAAGTGTGGGCAAATGTGTGACTGTGTTTCAAATTCCTTTAATTATACTATTATTATACTATCTATTATTGCTATCCTGTCTATATAGGGTCATATTCTTTGATTTTCCTGCCAGGGGGAGTTTGTGAAAGCACCTCCCCACACGTGCGCACGCACGCACGCACACGCACGCACGCACACGCACCTGTCTCTGCCCCATGGTTGTGAAGAGAAAATCCTGTGTTGAATGGGTTCTCCTGTAAACATCAGGGCACGTTATTCTGGCTTGACCTGGCTACCCAAACAATGGCACCTTAAATCTGTTAAAGGTTCAATTTAAAATATATTTCAGTGCATCACATTGTACTTCACTTATGCACAGTTGCGTTTGCTCAAAATCCTCTGGAAAAATGATAAACAGAATACGGACACACAATGAAGAAATATAATTGTGCCATCGTTTATGTGCTTGTCTACAGAAAGGCTATGAAGCTGAACCTTGGACATCTGTTGCCCAGATTATTCATTTGCTTCTGGCCTTTGCCATATGCTGTACATTTATACAGAAAATAATTATTTTCACATCCCCATGTTTTAGTTTACATGGTGTCATCCTTTAAAGTGTGCTTCAGCATAGTAAACAGGAGTAATGAACACAAGGCTCAAAACTGCGTTACATAGACTGCTTTTCCAGGGAGTGTTTCGGCTATAGGACATAGACTGCGTTTGCAGTGAGTGTTTCGGCTATAGGACATAGACTGCTTTTCCAGGGAGTGTTTTGGCTGTAGGACATAGACTGCTTTTGCAGGGATTGTTTTGGCTATAGGACATAGACTGCTTTTGCAGTGAGTGTTTCGGCTATAGGACATAGACTGTGTTTGCAGTGAGTGTTTTGGCTATAGGACATTGACTGCGTTTGCAGAGAGTGTTTTGGCTATAGGACATAGCCTGCGTTTGCAGGGATTGTTTTGGCTATAAGACATAGACTGCGTTTGCAGTGAGTGTTTCGGCTATAGGACATAGACTGTGTTTGCAGTGAGTGTTTTGGCTATAGGACATTGACTGCGTTTGCACTGAGTGTTTTGGCTATAAGACATAGACTGCATTTGCAGGGATTGTTTTGGCTATAAGACATAGACTGCGTTTGCAGTGAGTGTTTCGGCTATAGGACATAGACTGTGTTTGCAGTGAGTGTTTTGGCTATAGGACATTGACTGCGTTTGCAGAGAGTGTTTTGGCTATAAGACATAGACTGCGTTTGCAGTGAGTGTTTCGGCTATAGGACATAGACTGTGTTTGCAGTGAGTGTTTTGGCTATAGGACATTGACTGCGTTTGCACTGAGTGTTTTGGCTATAAGACATAGACTGCATTTGCAGGGATTGTTTTGGCTATAAGACATAGACTGCGTTTGCAGTGAGTGTTTCGGCTATAGGACATAGACTGCGTTGGCAGGGATTGTTTTGGCTATAGGACGTAGACTGCGTTTGCACTGAGTGTTTTGGCTATAAGACATAGACTGCATTTGCAGTGAGTGCTTTTACGAACCCATCCTCTCAGAAGCCAGGGATGGAACCTGACTCAGGTTTTGCAGGTTTGATTCCCTGCTAACTCTGAGTCAGGTAAGTGGGGCTCTGCCACTGTACCTTTGAGTGAATCGCTCCAGTAAATATCCAGCTGTATAAATTGGTTGCATTTAAAAAGTGTAGGCTGTGTAAGTCGCTCTTGGTAAGAGTGCCTGCAAAAGCCATAAATGTAAATTGAAGTCAATAAAGAACCAAGCTATATATTGTAAACAAGGCTGAATGGCTCCAAAGGTCTCCCTTGCTTGCACAGTATCTATCAGCGGCCCCAGAAAGGCTCTTTACATTTAGCATAAGTGCCGAGTAGCCTTAGCCTCCCCTTCTATTTCATTAAGAAACAGACATAGCTCTATGTACTTATTTGTTCAGAAACCGTGGTCATTATGGCCGATGCTCACAAGATGTTTTGCTGATGCATTTTCTCCATGTTTGGACAGAGCTGGGCAAAAAAGCCTTTAGGTACTCATCCGCCTCGACATGGAACATGCTACAAAGTGAATTAAAACTGACTGATATGATCTCATTTGGACAATTTTCATAATTTAAAAATTCTAGAATAACTCGATTGGTAAATGTTTCTGCACTGCTCATTTTTAATATTGTACATTAAACACTAAGTGTCTGGTCTTTTATGTTGTCTTTGTAAGCAACTTTATTGTATGACTTTTATGCTGCCCCCTTGGCCAGGTCTCTTTTGTAAAAAAAGTTTTTAATCTCAATGAGACTTTTATTTGGTTAAATATAGAGCTCTGGGGCAACCCTTTTTGGGTATAATCGATGAGAACAAATTTTTTTTAATGTGGATTTTAATTTGGAGGGCTGCTCAATGCAGGTGTGTGCAGACCACAAGGAAAAAAATTCTGTCACAGTAGAAATATGTAAATTTGACACATTTTGCACCTGGTAACCTCAGGTGGTGTGGTATGAGTACTAACCTGTGACAAATCCATATGCAGCCGGTTGCAATTTTGAAACAAATTACTCAGCCTTTCAGTTGAATTGCCACTGAACACATATTTGTTTGTCTTATGCATATTTTTGTTATGATTTATTAGATAATTGTGTTTCTTAGCCATACTGCAATTTAATTTTCATTTAGAATGAATTCCTGAATAATTTTGTCTTGTTTTTAGTTTGTTTTTGCATTTTACTCTTGGGTTCTTGGGATGAAAAGCAGGAGTGTCTTGAATACTGAGAGGGTTTTTTCATTATAGTTTTTTCCAATGTGAAAATGAGAAGTTAGGACGCATATTCCATAATAAACTCCGGAAGGCTGGGAGTTCAATAAACAATTGTGTTTTTCAGCAAACAAAGAAGACCGCCTCCTTCCCCAGCTTTGTGGATGGTAAGTCAGTACTTTCTTTTCCTTCTTCCGTATATGTGTAATACGATAATCTTCTCAAGGATAGGGGAAAACACAGCGCGATAAATCAAATTCAAAATAATAAAAAACATGTCGCGTGTAAGAAAATGTGCTCTGTGCTGAGATGGAAGGTAGCCATTTTTGTTGGGCTCTAAAATCGTTCTGAGGAAATTAGGATTTCTTTATATCTCTCTTTCGAGTGCTTTGAAGATTTGTGAAGCGGGATGCGGAGTGACAGACAGTGCAGACGGAACGCTAATGAGTAATCTTGAGGGGAAAAAAACACCATGGTGTTGGGATTTTTGGGGTTGTGTTGCTCAGCGTCTGCAGAAGAGAAAACATATCCTAGGCAGTTTATCTGCTTCATGAGACTGCTGAGAAGCAGAAATGAATAACTCATGTGTTTAACCTTGATGATTTTGGTCAGCAGTCTGGGGTTAAATCTTCTACCTGGGTTTCAGACCATACGCAAATCAAGGTGAGCCTGTACTGAAAGTATTTCTGGCTTTGAGGGCAGCCATGAAGAGTTTGAGTGACGTGTGTTGGGACTGGAGCTGGGTTTTTAATTTGTTTACACTGTTTTCAGTGTGTCCTTTGAAAAAGCAGCATTCTACCCATTACAAGTGGCAATGCAACAGACACAGTTTAAACAAGACATTACAATAGAAATGCATTTGCATAAAAGTTAGAGAGCACTTTACCCGGGTTGCAATTCATGTAAAATGAATGAATTAATTAATTATATAGTAATTAATTATATGCACTGCAGTACTATTCATACTAAAACCTGAAGAGCAGTAACTTCAGTGAGTCAAAGCACAGGTTACCATTATGGAAAATAGTAATTAGTAGTACACTAAAGCCATTAAATCATCACTTAAATAAATAGAAAATAAATGCTTGAGCGGTGAATGTGTGGGAGACCGAGGGTAACAGTTGCTGTGCATTTAGGATGTTTGCGGGTAGTTTGCTTTCGCCACCGCGGAGCTTGGTAGAGAGGGGACGTTCATAGGCACGTTTGGCACAGCACTGCAGTGTCTAAGCTGCGCGGGGGCTGGATCGCCTCTTCCTCATCTAATCGTGACAGCGCAGTGTATCCCTCGGTGGGTGTCACATAGTCCACATCTACATATCAGACAAGCGCATTAATCTCTCCATTCGCCTCTCTCACTGCCAGCGATTTCTCCGCTCGATTCTCCTCACTGCCTCTGCCACTGACTCTGCGCTGCATTGACTTCAGACCGTCTCAGAACCATAATGCCGGCAGAGCCTGTGGTCATATTCTGTTAATACACGTGTGTGTGTGTGTGTGTGTGTGTGTGTGTGTGTGCAAAGAAACCGTTCAAAAGTTGACGACAGTATGCAGTTGTTTTAATATGTAGATTGTGGATTGTCTTGTATGTGGAGGTCACCAGAAAAGGACGCTTGATATGGTAGCGGGATAGACCTCAGGTGCATCTTGCTGAAGTGCAATATCTATGATGTGTCCTACGGTATCGATCAAATCATGACCTTGCCAATGCTGACAGGGTCTTAGAACGTGAGCCCAGTAGGCCATATTGTTGCCTGTGGGGCCAGGGTTTTAGTTGAAAGGGTGTTCTTTGTCATATCACATAATAGCGACTTCTGTGGTCCTGTGGGCACCGGCGATTTGTCAATGCAAACAGTGTATGCAATCCTCTGGTATCAGAGCTCAGCTGGTGGATTGCAGAGGGGAAATACGTGGTATCCAGATGCATGGTGCTGAGATGATACTCATGCTAATGTGTGCCCTCTAGAACTCACAGACATTTTAGTCAGGAGAATCAAGACAAATATAGAATAAAAAAAACTGACCGTGGTGAATGTCATCTGGCGTGGAAAGAACACTGAAATCGCACACATCTTCTGTGCTCACTTGAAAAATAGTCTACTTCACTACCATGAGAGATAGGAGCCATCTTGCCGGCTTTGTACATCTGCTCTTATATTTTGTTCAATATTTTCTTCTCTGCAAAACAGTTTCCACATAAAGGTCGCAAATGTACCACTGTAGTCTATCACTGTTCCTCTGTTGGCTCATAGAAGGGTAGAGAACCGTGGTCCTGGAGTGCCGGATATTTCTGCTTTTCGCTCCATGTAATCCCGTAACAATGTCGTCAATTAAACTGTGCAATCAAGCTTGGATGGAAAAAACAGAAACATCTGTGGCACTCCAGGAACAAGGGTTGCCTTCCCCTGGCCTAACCGCTAATATACACCAGGGAGAGAGAGAGAGAGAGAGAGCCACAGCGAAATGGCAGCCATGGCGATGCACCCAGGATAACAGCAGGAACAAAGGCATTAGGAAACTTTAGCTAATATAAGAACATTTTCATTTCTGGCCCTACAGGATACACACAGCGACATGGTGCTGACTCTTAAAGGGATAGTTCATTTTCTAGGTTTTTAAAAGATATTATTTCACAATTAGTGTATGTTTTAGACACCCTTCATTGCTCACAGGCATTTTTTGTGTGCAGGGAAGCACAGTTCATATACTTAAGGACGTTTCTCATGACCGGCCAGGTTTACAATTGTGCTGTAGGTATGAGGGCTTTTGAAGTTTGTCTAATCCAGGGGTAGGCAACCCTGGTCCTGGAGTGATGGTGACGTTTCTGGTTTTTGTTCCATCTGAGCTTGATCACAAGGGTTTGATGGATGATTAAATGTCTGGGTCTAAATATTCTGAATGGTGAAACACTGAGTGCCTCCAGCACACGGCCACCTGCATTCATTAAACCTGATTAATTACAACTAATTAAAATGAATCTAATTATGTAGTTATAGGTGTGGATAGAGCATAAACCAGGACCATCTCTTGCACTCGAGGACCAGAGTTTTCTACCCCTGGTCGAAAGCAAGGAAATACACCTCAAGTAACTCAAAAGCAGCTTGTACACCTCAAAACCCCCGAAAGCCCTGATACCCGGGATAGTGCTGCTGGCAGGTCATCAGAAATCTCTTAAATACCTAAAATATCATTCACAAAAAATACTAAACTACACAAAAACTGTCTGGGCCAATTGAAAACATACAAGACTGAAATAGTAAAACACCAGAACGTGTGTAAAAGATCCCTTTAACAGTGACAGTAAAAGATCCCTTTAACAGTGACAGGATAGTCAATGTAGTCAGACTCACCAGGTATTTTTGTATTGAACAGAGGGTAGACGGCATGTTTCTTGAGTAATTAAAACCATATCTACTATTGGTTTTATGTTTAATTAAATACCATATGTATTAACTGTACATACAGAAAGAGCTGAATAAAAATAAACAATTTTTAAAGCCTCACATCCTCCATGTCTTTCCCTCCTTCTCTTGTTTTCCTGCACATTGTTCCCTCGCTCTCCATCTCTATCTCTTTTCTAATCTCATTCCCATCTCTTGCAATGTCTTCTCCGCCACTCTGTCATTCTCCACATTCTTCTTTCTGATCGCTCTCTCACTTTATCTCTCTCTCCTCCCCCTCCTCCTCCTTCTTTTTTTTTTGTCTCTCTCCCCCTCCTCTTGATTCCTCTCTCTCCCCCCTCCCAGTTCCTGGACCCTGTGAGCCGGAGGACCTCATCGATGGCATCATCTTCGCCGCCAATTACCTGGGCTCCACTCAGCTGCTGTCGGAGCGGAACCCGTCCAAGAACATCCGTATGATGCAGGCGCAGGAGGCAGTGAGCCGGGTCAAGGTACGCCCATCTCTGGCTCCTCCGCCGAATTTCGCTTTTTCGTTCCTTCGGCTCGCTGCTCTTGTGCAGATGTTATCCGTCAGTCTTTGTCGGGGGCTTTCGAGGACACAGAATTAGTACACGAGATCAGGGTTTCATTTACTGCTTGAGAGCTGAGGGAGATTCAGTATCGAGATTATGTCTGTGAGCTAGCGGGAGACGGTCATGTTGTTCCCCCCGTGCAGCTCGAGGGCCTTTTAGCTGTCAGTTCATAAGCCAGAAGTGACATTATTTTGTTCTTGTTTTGCCACTATTACAATAACAAATAGGCCCTATGGGTGTTAAAAGACAGAGCGCTCTTCTGTGAAACTGAGAACCGAACACACACACACACATACAAACAAATGTGCACATACATGCACGCACACACATACACCCATATACACATGCAATTCACACAGGAATACACTACCGAGATACCTGAAGTTAAAAAAGCACACTGTAAGATTAAAATAAGTTTCTTCATATTAGTGTAGCACCATCTAAATGTATTAGAAGATGGCTATGTGGATACCAGTATAACTGTAGGTACCACTCAGCATATGAGATATGTGTGTATCAAAAGGGCGGGTCGGCCATTTGTCAGCGTTCTGAATGCAACTGGAAACATTTATTGGGAAAATAGTTGCTGCCTGAAGCTAGAAAGAATACCTGTAAAGATGTATAATGGTCTATAAATGGTCTATAAATTAAACCGCACAGTTCACCCTGATATCTGACAGGGGCGCACACACAGGGCGTTTTATAATTGAAGGGCGACCAGGGACGCGGCCTTTTAATTAAAGACTGGTCCAGATTGTCCCATTAAATCGACTCGGGAGTTTCTGCTGTTTATCTCCCCAGCCTGGTTTTAGACTTTGGATGAACGATGGTTGTATTAGCGTCCCAGCGTGCGGTGATGGGAAAGAAAGGCACGTGTCGCAGGCAGGCATAGTGGGATGGCTGGCAGTAGAACGTGTGCGCTGTTGCCCTCCCCACGTTCCTGTTGCTTTCACAAATGTATATCTGTATGCTGTTTGCATGCCGATGGTCTGACACTCCAGCCCCACACACACGCATACACGTGAGCACACACACATGCGCCCGCAAAAAAACGAGCACTCTTGTCATTTAAAACCGTCAGAATTTAGTTTCGTGCCTCGCACAGCATATCTACGATGTGTATAATAAGGAAACGCGGCCGTTTGAAACGGGACGAATATCAGCAGGTTCAATTCAATTGTATGTGCGACATTACGATCATGTCTATACGGCCCAAGTGTTATATTTAAACGGTTCCTCCTATAGGAAAGACACGTGACCTCATTAGTGCTGTTACTTTGATTCATTTTGCTCTCCTGTGCTCATTGCTCAGTGTCTAAGAAAGGCCTGGGGGGCCAGGGACAGTGCTTGTTTACACTGTTCTCACACTGCACCCACTGATGCGAGGTAGACCCCCCCCCCCACCCCTGCATCACGCGTCACCTGTCATCCGTGACAGTCTCAGTCGACACGGCGACGCTTCCGATCTGTGACAGATACGCTGCGCCACGGCTCGTCCCGGCAGTGATTACGAAGAGATGCTTCTGATCGTTCCGAAACGCTGAAATGCATCGGTGTGCCGGTCGGTATGTTTCTTTCCGCGCGTACGACCGCATTTCATCGTCATCGATAAAACTAAATGTCAGACTCCGCGTCTGTCCGTTGCTCTCGGAAACGCTGGAGTGTAGAGCTGTAGGCGCTCGGCTGGAATCTGCTTGTAGATGCAAACACCTGCAGGAAGACACAGGACTGCAGGAATGCCAGCGTGTCTGACTGGTGGTGGAAATGCCCCCGCTGCGCACGCTTCTCTGTAAAGGGAGACGTGTCTCTGTGTCTGTGATCCACTGCGGGACAGGTAAAAATGTGTACCCCCCCATCCCTGGTAACCCTCACACTTCAGCGGCTGGCAAGTAGGGGGGGGGGGCGTGGGGGGCAGGGCAGCTCCTTGTCATTTTTTTCATCTGACTTCTCACATCTTTCTTAAAGGCAGTCTGTTCCTATTCTTGCCTCAGTCAAAAGCCATTGATGTTGAAACCATGGCAACGCTTTATCTGTCCATTCCCCCCCCCCCCCCCCCCCCTCCCCCCTGCCTTTCTGGGGTGTTTTTTTTTAATTTGCCCTCCTGCATCCGTTTTCTGCTGTCAAGGAGGTCCTCTGAAAGGATGGCGCTCATTTTGTCTCCCGAATCAGACGGCGTGGGGTTAGATAATGGCTCTGTGTGGCACTGAATGGGACATTTTTCTCCCTGGGGACAGGGAGATGCACCCTTTTATGCCCGACAGGCTCTCAGCACCACCCACACCACTGGGCCTGGCACCGGGACTCAGATTAATTACGCCGCTAAACGCTTTCATGAATTTTTCAGCCGGAGCCAACCACGGAACTGGAGGGGGAGAGGAAAAAAAGATGTCGGCAGGTGAACCGCAACATCTATGGTTTATTTATGCAGTTTTTTATTGTTGCTCACTCCTTCCTTCCCCTGGATCGATGCCATATTTATTCAGCTTTAGGGGCCCATTCCTTCTGCCTGCGTCCCTTGACTTGACATACTGCAGGGCAGACGGCCAGAGGACACTAGCCAGCCCCACGTCAGGGAGGATTAAGTAGGCTTGCCCCTGTGTAGGAAGTGGAGGAGAAAGCTGGGGTAAATTTGGGTCTGGCGGGTGAGGGGGCTAGGATTGGAGTCGCTCACGTGCGGTTTGGCACGCGCCACAGCTCACCGCAAGTCAGTTGGTCGGAAAGGTCCGGAACCCACCGGCGATTTTTCTTTTCCTGTGACGTGCATGACAAGCAGATGGCATTTCTTTTCAGCCAAGCGATTTCCTGTGCTAGTGAATGATTGGCCCGTGTGCAATAACGCACGCTGGGTTTATGGTTTATGAGCCTGTTCCGTGTTCTAAAAAGGAAATCCAGTTGTCACATGTCCAAATGTTTTATTCCAGTAGAAGGACCTGGATGGCATGCAGAGAGATGGCTGTTATGTAAAGTGTGAATATGTCTCTCCAAGCTACAGCGGTGTAGGTATTTGGGTTTCAACATCATACATTGCCAGTGTGCTGTACTGCCATTTCAGATTTTCGGCCCGATTTTGAATTAGTGCTTTCAAATGTTGCTTTTTATAGGAGCGGGTTAGACGTTTATGACAGCTTTCCCCTGTTTCCCAGCAGCTGAAACCCTGTAGATGTTACAAAACCCCATGTGTCCAATCCCCTTTTTTAATTTGGTCTCAAAGTATCAGTTCATGTTTGCATGTTATGGTTTGCTTTATGCAACAAAAAAAAAGCAATTATGAACCACTAATTGCTGTTTTTGATTTTATTTGTCTATGCAGAACACAGTTGTGCCATCGCCCCACCTGACTCTCGTGGGCAGCAATGTCAGAACTTGTGTCTGGTTCTTTTTTTTGTTTTGTTGTGTTTATTATCTTCATTTTGTTTGTTTTGACTCCTGCGCTGGCTGTTTCGCTGCTCCTGTGTCTGATGACCCTGTCTGTCCTCAACACTTCGCAGAGGGTTCAGAAGGCTGCCAAAATCAAGAAAAAGGCGGTGTGTAAAATAATAAAAGAAAAGAAAGCTAGAAAAGAAAAGAACACCTGGACTTCACCCTCACCCCTGCAACCTCTCTCACTTCTGTCATTTTTTATTGTTTGTTTTTGTGAGCTCTGAACCATAGGGGCTCTAGTTCCGTTGAATTTGTAATAATAATCGTCCCCATCGCATACGCCACCAGTGTGAGTTCAATGGCTGGATGTGTGCCAGGATAGCAATACTTATTGCATTTGAATAGAAAATTAGTACAACAAAATATTTTGAATAATAACAATAATAATACATTTTTATTAATAAAGCGCTTTTCATGGTAAGAAACAATCCCAAAGTGCTATTTACAGGAGTGCATTAAAATAAAATAAATAAATAAAACATAGATGAGGACAAACACTACAAAGAGAGACATGCGAGCTGCAAGGGGGCATAAACAAACAAACAAACAAACACCACCAACAGAAAGCTCTCCTGTATAAAAAAGTCTTTAGGCCCGCTTTAAAGGAGCCCAGAGTCTGTGGTGTGCTCACACGGTCAGGGAGAATATCACACTACTGCCGAATATGTTTCACAGAATGCAGTTCCTAATGCTAATATTATTATTGTCATATTATCATGCATATTGTACAAAACGTTGTTGTTTCTGAGTTATGGGCTGAATTATTTTACCCTCATATTATCTTTGGGGTCAATTTGACCCGATTCAGTGTTTCACTTCTCTTAAAAAGCAGTTAACTTTATTTTTTCTATATGGATGAACCTAATTTGTTGAGGTTAAATAGGGGTAATTTGTGAGGTAGCTGTATGAAATGTAAGAAAATATACAACTTTTTAATTTTTCATGTCTGAAATGTCATGGGCGATTCTGGTGGCGTTTTCTTATGCAGGTTTTAAACTTCCACTTACCTCAGTCTCTAAAATGAGATGTTTCATCACAGATTTTTAATATTTAGGGATAAAAGGCTAGTCAATTGAGAGACAAACAAAAGGTGAAAAAGTAAAGTGTAAAAATGTTTCTATTACAATAGTTTTGTGTCAGCTTAAACTTTTGGGGTCAATTCGACCCGAAACACAAAATGTGTCATACAATGTCCAGGTAATATGAGGGTTAAACTAGATTGATCACCATTGGATTCATGTGTAACTCAGCCTAACCTGTGCGAAAGCAGAGGTTTCTCTGTAACCAGAGCTTAGGAGGACTATAATGGTTCAGAGCTCATTCCTGCTGGCCAGTCACTGCTCCCCATCTGTTCTAGAGTACGGTAACTGTCCCATGTCCTGCTAAACCTGGTCCCAGTGTCTTCTGAGTATTATTGTGGCCATTTTTCACTTTTGACAGACATCCCCTGCCCTCTGCATGCTTGCTTCTGCTCATTTTTCTGAATTTGTTTTTTTTATTTGTATCTCTCTCATTGAAGCATCGATTCATCATTTAGGAATATGATGGAGCCACATTATCCTTGAGAGGAAAAAGTGTGAAACATGCCGTATGTGTGAAATTGGACCCTTCTAAAAAAGAATGTGCCATATAACTTTTCTGTGAATAATATTTACGCAACCTCCTATGAATCATTGTCGCTGTAATTAGCGAACATTCTTTCAGTTTATGAAACCTTTTACCACATTCCACGACACTGCATTCCAAGTCCAGAAGGTATGTTCTGTAATGTAAGTTAAATAGCAGATGGCATCAGTTAGCCCATTGCAATTAGTTCTAGCCATATGGAGGAGTCACAAGCTCAAATTATATCTGACCACAGAATTGGCTGAATTCCATTTGATCCAATTATATGTAGAAGATAGAAGATATGTTGAACAAAAACATATGTATGTTTAGTATTAACAAGCATGCATGCATTAGACATATCTGTTAAATTGTTGTTGGACCAGGTGTAAAAAATGTCTCCAAATGTAATTTATCCAAAGAAAATATTATAAATTAGAATATCTGTGTATGTCCATGCAAATATACTGTTCCTCTTTATGTACAATCTGGCCACTGTACAGAATTGTATATGAATGATACTCCAGTCCCATGTGACTTAACCTATGTTAATTATGGATGAGTATTTAAGATGCTTTCAATAGGAGTTTAAATTAGGGGTTAATGTGGACATTGTGAGTGGTCCCTCGGGCCACCACCAGGAGGCGCTTTGACCTGTCTCTGCCATTTATTTACACACAGAGCCCAGATGGGGACACCCAAACGCTGACTGAGGTGGACCTCTTCATATCCACGCAGAGGATCAAAGTGCTCAATGCTGACACACAGGTAAGATGTCTCACAGAGCTCTCTGCTTCTCACACAGTAGAAAGCCTTTTTCCAAGTGGTTAAAAAAGAGGCGCACTGGTAATTATATGTATGCCACCCTTCTGTGGTTCTCCAGAGTGGATTGCATAACACATTATTACCTGGAATCTTTTTTTTTTCAATTTATGGTTTTTCGAGTGATTTTTTTAAAAAGGGGATGAAACTACAATTTTAAAATGTGAACATCTCTCTGAACTGATCTGCTGGTGGAAGGCTTACGCAAGTTTTGTTGATATCTTTTAATTTAGCTTATTGAATAAAAAACAAGCAGAAGTAATGCACACATATAGTTTTCCTCTTTTTCAGCACCACGATGCACTTAGAATCTGCATTTCGCTCCCATCAATCAGGAGCAGGCTGTGGAGAAGTTAAAGGAACATAATACATATTATTTTCAACGACATGTGAGGGAACATGTCATAGTGCGCCGTATGAGTAAATACTCGTTTACGAGGGACAACGGTGGCCAGTACGACGTGAGTGACTGGTATGAAAGTCAGACACTCTGAAGCTGCTATTCTCTTCTCATCACGACCCTTTGTGTACGGTGCGACAAAAGGGATTCTCAGAAAGCCAATTACTGCGAGAGCGTGAAGGCTTTCCTGTCTCCAACCTGTGGAGTGCGCACAGGCTCCATCTGCTGTGGGTAGGCTACGAGTTACACCAGACTGAAGGGCCACGATTAGACTTTCTGAGTGGGGAACAGCAGTGAGTCTTGGCTGGAGCCCAAGCGCTCGGCTCTCCTTCCGCAGCTCCTCGCGCGGAGTCGCGTCGTTCGCTCGCCGCGGGAAGCTGAGTCTTTTAGAAGCTACGCCCGTCCCCGTATCCCCCCAAACACACGTTGTTTAGATCCACCCGAAAGGAACGACTGTGCCCTGTCCACACTGTGTCGTGTGATCGCTAATGTGGCGGCCTCGAAGCAGCGCTCGAATGCCGTTTTCGGGATATTGACCCGAGGCACCAGAGTTGCTCTGATTTGTCTCTTGCATGGAGCCTGCAGCAATGAACCGACAGCTTTTCCCAGTTTAATGCAGACCCTTGCTTGGCCAGATACAGCTTCTACTGTTTATATTTACAATGCAGTTTTGCAGCGGTGAGACAGATCCAGGTCATGTACAATAAAGGCATTTTCTTATTTGATGTTTAACTGTAAATCACTCGCGCCATATAAATCTTACCGTTGGATTTAAAAAAAATCTATTCAGTATTCAGTATCCTTCCCCACCAGAGTAGTTTTTGTAAATAAATAACCACATCAAGAACATCGTAAATCTATTAAAACACCATGCAGTAAGAACAAATTCATGAATCATGGGGGGAAAAACATAGAAAGTGCAATCGTAGTTTGAAGCTGAAAACAAGCATTTTTTTTGCTTGCTTTTTTTTCTTGAACTCCATCAGGAAGAAAATTTATATCCAGCCTAATATACCCGAGGAAGGAATACGAACAGACCACTGAGTAAACCTCTATTGGCATGTGGGTGTGATGTTTAAGAAATGAGAGCTGTGAGAATGGTCGGGCTCACCGAGCTGTAGTGCATAGCTGTTAGCCACCATCGGAATTACCAGGCTTCATTTTAAAAGCCTCCCCTGAATACGAGGCATGTAAAAAGGTTAGGTTTTTTTTTGTTACAATTTAACTAAGCAATTTAAAAATCACTCAATTCAGTAGATTATATCAAATTACGCATTTATCGTCCCTTAATATGCCAAATGATGAATGCTATAACATCCTTTACTGGAAGCCACGAGTGACTCCTAGGTTAGATAAAGCTGGTATAATTATTTTTATATCGTAAAATGCAATGACCCCAATTATAGCATGTCAGCACACCAAGGCAGGGCGTCTAAATGTACGTAGACGCTAACTACAGTAGTACTCATGTCCCTGACCACGATGTACAGGAATGCAGGGGCAGGTGTTTCCCAGAGCAGTGTTGCATTTTTCTCCCAGATATGATAGGTTAGTATACATGCCATGTTTCTGGCATCCTGCGTGCTGGTTCCTGGTGGTGAACAGCAGTGCTAAGTGTGAACATCAGTGTGTGGGCCGGCTGGCAGAGTCGGCAGGGCGCAGCACAATGTGGTGCTGCCCCAGTCCTCAGCCGACAGTTGTCGCTTTTTGCTGTCAAAGTGAACTGTGAGGGCGGTGAGATTCTGGCAGCTGGTACGAGTGGGCAGGAGAGAGAGAGAGAGAGAGATAGCAGTTATGACACACACACACACACACACACACACACACCGCACACATGCGCACACGCACACACCGCACACGCACACACACGATTCAGAAAGGCTCCAGAAAGGTAAACCATTGTAACAGAAAAACACAGAGTTGGGGAGGCCTTCAGCAAAGATATTTAATACACAATAATAACATACAGGGCAGAGTATTTATATGTATGTGCAGTAACTACGTACAGCTATATTTTGTATACGTTTTTTAAATTGGCGACCAAGCCTTTCGTCCAAAAAATCCAGACAGCTGAAATTGATTCAAAGCAACCTTACCTTATTTACAATTAAGGAGCCCTGCATTTGAAAATGTGAACTCAGCCTTGGAGCAAGAAGAACTGTGGAATTGCGCCTAGCCGTAAGAACCAGGCCGGCGATGCCCCCTTCAGACATCATGAACAAAAAAATAATAAAAAGAATGAGGGAAGGAGGAAGAAATGCGCCAGAAGCCGCTGCCGTAAGGGGGTGAAAGTACAAGGCGTTTTTATACCCGTAGATAAAACTGCTGTTGCAGATTGAGGTAATACCACAATCATTTGCCTGGGAATTTGTCTCCTGGGACTCAGGCGGCACATTCACCCGCTCTTCCCTTTCATTCCGGGGCTCTTTGTTACGCCTTTTGAAAATCGACTTCATTAGAACCGCCGTCTCCACGCCGGACCTGTTGCTGCCTGTATGCGGCGAATTGAAATGGAGGGATTTCCGCTACGCCTGCAACGGTAAAGGTTACGGGCTGTGTGCAGACAAATGGGCTAATTAATTCTCCTGGCCGAGTAATGATGTATCTGTCAGGCTCCAGTAAGAATGCCAAGCAATCTCGTTCTCTAGCTACTTCCTCTATGGCCCGCTCATCACGCCTCTAGCATGTTCTATCATCCCATGGAACACGCTGGCTAGAGTCTAAGGAAGGCATCCGTCGCCTTCAGAACCTAGAATCTGGTTCGCAACACATTTCTGTAAGCAAAATTCTATCCAGTGTTTTGCTTTTATCCTTATATTGTATTTGCTGGCCTGCCATCGTTGCAATGTCCTCCATCAATCAGGGAGAGAATAGAACAGCGCACCTGTCTTCCAGGGCCCATGCATCCCAGCCACAGTCACGCCATTACGCCACAGCCCACTAGCTTAGCGTGGCACCCATTGCTCTGACAGACTGCAGTTCTTTTGCAGCTGATTCAGGCACCCGAAGGAGCAGAGAAATCACTCGAGAGTAATGAGCCGGGGCGATGACCTGGCAACCGAGCCTTTCCGTCCACAGGATTTTGTTCTGTTTTTAAAAAATAAAACTATTTTAGCGAATGATTAGACTGCAACATGTGTGGTTATTTGTTCTCATGTTAGCTGCAGCAGGCGTAAACATGTCTGCTGTGATTGGCTGTCGCCAGGCCTGGGAGGCCGATGCGACCGGACGAACGGGCAGGTGAACGGGGCATAAAGGATGGGCGTTCGCCGTACCCCGGAGCAGTGTCGATAATGTTGCTTCTGTGCATTGTTTCCTAGGAGACGATGATGGACAACACCCTGCGCACCATCTCTTACATCGCAGACATTGGGAACATTGTGGTGCTGATGGCACGCCGGCGAATGGCGCGCTCCGCCTCGCAGGACTGCATCGAGACCACGCCCGGCGCCGCCGAGGGCAAGAAGCAGTACAAGATGATCTGCCATGTCTTTGAGTCGGAGGATGTGAGTACTTTCTGTTTCCCGTGCGTATGTGTCTGATGTGCTGTGTTGGAGACCTGAGGGAACTGAGGGAGACTTGCCTTGTAGTTTTATCAAAGGCCAAAAGAAATGGTAGGTTGTAGAGTGCACATGTTGTATTCCTGTTTCATATACAGTGCCCTCCACTATTATTGCAACGTGGTATCACCCGTACTGGGGTCAAAGGTAACCTTTTGCGTTGTATATTGACGCAGCCTTTTGCGTCGTATATTGATGCTTGTGGCCACATATCTTTTTTTTGGTTGTGGCACTTCAATATTATGCTATTTTTTTCATCATCCGGTAGAGAGTTATGTGAACTCCTGTGTTGGTTTAAGGCTTGTTTGTTATGTCAGACCCTTGATGACTGTAAGCCATTTACCCAACCATGTGTTCCATACTGTTCCAGTGTAATTTACAGCTAAATCTAGTCCCACTCCCCAATTCCCATAGAGATCCATTCAAATGGAGAGACGTTATAGTATCGCTTGTAAGAGTACCAGAAAATAAAATATCAAGAGTCTTTTGATGTTGGAAGACATCAGAAAGTCATGGCATGCAAAGGATATGTGACCAAATATTTAAAATGATTACTTTATTCTATATATAAATGCAGGGGTGCCAATGAGGGATTTTTTTTTCTCGAAATAAATTCACTTCAATTAAAGGTTGAATTTTTCTAATTTTTTTCAATTAAACTAATTCACCAAAAGGCGAAATTTTTTAGAACCCTTTTCACTCATATTTACCAGGGGTGCCAATAATTGTGGAGGGCACTGCATGTGTTGTTTCTGCAAAATAAAAAACGTGCGCGTGTGGATGTGCGCGTCC
The DNA here is from genome assembly GCA_022702515.1 of Ilyophis sp. 1 JC-2022. Lineage (NCBI taxonomy): Eukaryota > Metazoa > Chordata > Actinopteri > Anguilliformes > Synaphobranchidae > Ilyophis > Ilyophis sp. 1 JC-2022. The sequence goes on from CM040400.1 coordinate 67,626,252, forward strand.
ATACATGTCCGTGTGTGTGTGTGTGTGTGTGTGTGTGTGTGTGTGTGTGTGTGTGTGTTGCTTTCCCTCTTAGTCCTGTGAGATGTCCGTTCTGCTCTACCGTCTGTTGCACACTGTCACACTGCTGTGGAGCACGTGAGGGTGGTTTTTGCAGACATACCTGCAGGGCAGAAACATCATCCAGACAAGAGGGGTAGAGGGGGAGGCAGGGAAGGAAGGAGTTTGGAGGACAAATCAATGAACACAGGCTGTATGAATGTACACAGGCTGTATGAATGTACACAGGCTGTATGAATGAACACAGGCTGTATGAATGAACACAGGCTGTATGAATGAACACAGGCTGTATGAATGTACACAGGCTGTATGAATGAACACAGGCTGTATGAATGAACACAGGCTGTATGAATGAACACAGGCTGTATGAATGTACACAGGCTGTATGAATGTACACAGGCTGTATGAATGAACACAGGCTGTATGAATGTACACAGGCTGTATGAATGTACACAGGCTGTATGAATGAACACAGGCTGTATGAATGTACACAGGCTGTATGAATGAACACAGGCTGTATGAATGTACACAGGCTGTATGAATGTACACAGGCTGTATGAATGAACACAGGCTGTATGAATGAACACAGGCTGTATGAATGTACACAGGCTGTATGAATGAACACAGGCTGTATGAATGTACACAGGCCGTATGAATGTACACAGGCTGTATGAATGTACACAGGCTGTATGAATGTACACAGGCTGTATGAATGAACACAGGCTGTATGAATGTCCACAGGCTGTATGAATGAACACAGGCTGTATGAATGTACACAGGCTGTATGAATGAACACAGGCTGTATGAATGTACACAGGCTGTATGAATGAACACAGGCTGTATGAATGAACACAGGCTGTATGAATGTACACAGGCTGTATGAATGTACACAGGCTGTATGAATAAACACAGGCTGTATGAATGAACACAGGCTGTATGAATGTACACAGGCCGTATGAATGAACACAGGCTGTATGAATGTACACAGGCCGTATGAATGTACACAGGCCGTATGAATGTACACAGGCCGTATGAATGTACACAGGCTGTATGAATGAACACAGGCTGTATGAATGTACACAGGCTGTATGAATGAACACAGGCTGTATGAATGTACACAGGCTGTATGAATGAACACAGGCTGTATGAATGAACACAGGCTGTATGAATGTACACAGGCTGTATGAATGAACACAGGCTGTATGAATGTACACAGGCTGTATGAATGTACACAGGCTGTATGAATGAACACAGGCCGTATGAATGAACACAGGCTGTATGAATGTACACAGGCTGTATGAATGAACACAGGCCGTATGAATGTACACAGGCTGTATGAATGAACACAGGCTGTATGAATGTACACAGGCTGTATGAATGAACACAGGCTGTATGAATGTACACAGGCTGTATGAATGAACACAGGCTGTATGAATGTACACAGGCTGTATGAATGTACACAGGCTGTATGAATGAACACAGGCTGTATGAATGTACAAAGGCTGTATGAATGAACACAGGCTGTATGAATGTACACAGGCTGTATGAATGTACACAGGCCGTATGAATGTACACAGGCCGTATGAATGAACACAGGCCGTATGAATGAACACAGGCCGTATGAATGAACACAGGCTGTATGAATGAACACAGGCTGTATGAATGTACACAGGCTGTTTGAATGAACACAGGCTGTATGAATGAACACAGGCTGTATGAATGAACACAGGCTGTATGAATGTACACAGGCTGTTTGAATGAACACAGGCTGTATGAATGAACACAGGCTGTATGAATGAACACAGGCTGTATGAATGTACACAGGCTGTATGAATGTACACAGGCCGTATGAATGTACACAGGCTGTATAAATGAACACAGGCTGTATGAATGTACACAGGCTGTATGAATGAACACAGGCTGTATGAATGTACACAGGCTGTATGAATGTACACAGGCTGTATGAATGTACACAGGCCGTATGAATGTACACCTACAGTTTCAATCCTTACAACAGAACTGGTCATTAGATAGGAATGATAACGACTAGCATACATCCTAGAGTACTCAAAGAACTAGGGGATTTCATAAACCATAAACCAATGATAGGTATACTTTATTGTAATCTCTAAAAATAATTGACAAATAGCTGATGATTGGAAGCCAGGTAGAATAGTTCCAATATATAAGAAGGGAGACTATAGTGAACGACAGGCCTGTTAGTTTGACCTATACAAATGAAATACTGGAATCTTATCATCTGGGGCAAGTTAGAATTAGTTTTTTTCAAGGGGAACAAGCTACTATGAGAAAGTGCTACAAAGTCCTTTAACTCAAACCAGGCTTGTGATATTATCATGAGAGTCCCGCAGTCATTGGTGTTGGGACCTCTGCTTCGTCCTTATTTACATAAATTACATTGATAGAGACATTCATTATATTTATTATGTATCTATTTGTTTAAATAGTTATATGTGCGGATGATACAGATCGTTTATCAAAGTCTGTCAAGATCCGGGCATTGTGCTGTGTACAATATATGTAGCACTGTGTTGTGTGCAATATATGTAGCAATATAGCTCTTGAAAAAAGTACAAAGTAGGGCAACTAATGGGTTCCTGGTATAAAATGTGAAAGTCACAAAGAAAGCCTTATGATATTTAATTTATTCATTTAATAATTTATTTGCAAAAGGAGACCAATGGGGAGGTTTTTGAATTCATTAAAAGCATTAACAAAAGACATTAACTAAAAAAGGTTGATTTTTCAGGTTCAGTTCTATCAGCAGAGCGAAAGTAAAAGTAAGTTCCCCACTAATATCAGGTTCATATATCATATATGGTTTTTACACAGAGCTGTCAATTGCGTGGCACATCTTGCCAGGCCATGTAGTAGTGGTAGAAACACCCAGGGTGGTCAAGCTGTACTGTTTACTGTACCCTAGTAGGAAACGTGCCATTTTGACACCAGACCAGATGTTGCCAAGTGTCCTCGATTAACAGCAATAAAGCATCCAGTCTTAAGTCCTGAACACGGCGTCTTAATAAAAACAGCACTCTCAGTGGGAGGCAGAGGGAGCAGCCACTCAGGGGGGCTCTAACCGCTAGCTTCAGGTGATAAGAGAAGGCTGCCCGGTGATGCGGCGCTCAGCTCGGGAGACTTGGCTCTGATTGGCTGACGTCTGCCCCTCACCAGTCCTCGTGCTCTGCTGCGCCTCTGAGCCTTCCTCTGCATTGCAGTTGTTCTTCAGATTATACCAGTCTTAATTAGATGGGCTGATACTTCAAGACTGATGAGTCAGTGTTTATGTGTGAGGCTCCTGTTTTATGCTTGCGAGTGTTCTGTAGGTCAATTTACGTTTACTTTTTACAATTCCCTGCTGTGAAGTATAGATTCATTATTTAAATTGTTTTAGCAGAATGGGAATAGGGCGTAAGTATAGATTTTGTGCTGCCTTATGAGAATACTGACTTACTTTGGCCCGATTTATATTTCAGGTACAGGGACCAGATAATAAATCGAGAGGAGATAGCATCTATTTATTTCCATAATATTTGGTTTTCTGAAAAGAACCTTGATGGGCAGTTACCGTGGAAACTCTGATAACCTTGGCACGGGTCATTTCCATGGCACGGGTCATTTCCATGCTTCCTGAAGCCCAGGAACTGTTCTGTGTGGTTATCAGTGTGAAGCCTTCTTAACTGCCAATCTATGAACAGAGTGTGAACAGAGCAGTCTCTGTCTGCATTCTTTAATACATTTGAGAGCCAGCATGTTTCATTCACATTGCCCAAGGGACACAGTCACAACGAAACATTAAACTGAACTTTGCCACCCTTCCCCCGTCCCCTTTCTCTTGGCTGCTTTGAGCAAACGTCTTGAACTTTATAGACAACCAGTGGTTGTCAATTTCACAGGCAAGGAGACTTTATATAGACTGGCTCTGTTTCAGAGATTCTATTTGTTCTCAATAATGCCAGGGATAAAAGCCAGCAGTCACTGGTGAAGAAGGCTGAACAAATTATGTTTGACGCTGAAAAGTAATTTAGCCTCATTTCTGTGATTTTGCACAGAACTGCATACATAAATAAAGAGGTTTTCAAAAAGTCCTGCGCTTTGGAATGGATGGAGGGGGAAAATGAAGCAATGAAGTTCTCAAACTTCTTTATGCTGGGTATTTTTTTATTTGGGGGGGGGTGGGGGGGTTGTTATGTGGGGCAGTTTAAATGCACTCACACATTGCTCACGTCCGTTGTCCATTGAAAGCACATTACCACACTAGGTCTGCGCAGCCATGTGGAGCCTTCTATTGGTATGGGTTCCTTCTCTATGGCCGTCACAGGGAATTGTTTATTTTAACCACTGAAATATTCCGGTGCTTTTTCTACTCTCCCCTCCGGCACCACAGGCACAGCTTATTGCTCAGTCCATCGGACAGGCATTCAGCGTGGCCTACCAAGAGTTCCTGAGAGCCAACGGGATCAACCCCGAGGACCTGAGTCAGAAAGAATACAGTGACATCATCAACACACAGGAGATGTACAACGATGACCTCATCCACTTCTCCAACTCAGAGAACTGCAAAGAGGTGAGAGCTCCTGAGAGCTCCACAAACGGGTGAAGGGGCTGAGCGTTTTCCTGTAAGGGCAGCACACGGGTTGTGTGCGAGCGCGTCCTCGTGCTTCAGGCTAAGGGGTTCCCTCTTGCACTGAAGGAGCAGCACATTGTTGTTGTTCTGTTGTGCAGAGACATAACTATAGAGCACTTATGCTTCCAGCTCTGGTCCAGGGCTAATTAGAAGTTGATGTGAACAGTAAATGCAATCTGAACCCATCTTTTGGGGGAAGATATTGAGGTTCTCTAGGCTCTGTTCTGTCTCTCTGGCTGTGTCCGAATCAGCACCCTTCCATACTATTAGGTAGGCTTGTTGAGTAGACAGGATGCAAAAGTTGTTAAGTAGGCGAAATATTCTCGAAATATAATATACTTGAAACCCCCGTATGATACACTTACTTCCGGGTTTTCGTTGAATATATTCGGGAGCACACTTTTCAAAAAGTACACAAACGTTTTGGTTGCATAAATATGACGTAAAGCTTCGTTTAAAAAAATGAGGCACAGCTTCGCTGATGTTTTTCTTCAAATACAACAAAAACAACACGTGACATGGCCGTGCAAGGGTGGGACGTCTTACGACACTTCCACAGTATGGTTAGAAAATGGTATGGCGGATATTTTTTGTGGACTGCACATCACGTGCTAAACAGTGCACATTAAACACCACACTTCTGCCAGTGCACTGTACGCACGAGACAGGGCACAGTAGATAGGGCTCTGATTCGGACTCAGCCTCTGTCTGTCTGCCACGTCTCTTCTCTCTCTCTGACCTGACTGCTCATCCTGCTCTCCATGGGCGGCAAACCTCCCAACAGCTGCAACTGGAGAAGCAGAAGGGTGAGATCCTGGGCGTGGTCATCGTGGAGTCCGGCTGGGGCTCCATCCTGCCAACGGTCATCCTGGCAAACATGATGAACGGCGGCCCCGCCGCCCGCTCCGGAAAGCTGAGCATCGGCGACCAGATCATGTCCATCAACAACACCAGCCTGGTGGGGCTACCCCTTGCCACGTGCCAGGGCATCATCAAGGTACTGCCATGGGTGGCGCGGGTCGGCTGGCGTCAAACGAGTTGGCAGCTTGTACTTCAGAAAAACTTAGTATAAGGAATTTAAGTCTATGGAACTCCTGCAGTGTATGTCAAATATGCTACTTGCTGTAGGTTGTGTGCTATATTACAGAGTCTCTTTCCTTCTGCCTTGAAGCAATGACCACGTCAAATAAATGATTTAACTAGACATCAGACTGAAATGAAGGTGGAGAACAGAGACATCTGTTTTTGCTGCAGCCCAGCAGCCTATAACAATCTCTTGCCTGCCTGGGTTTATGCATTAGGGCCTGAAGAACCAGGTTCAGGTGAAGCTGAACATCGTGAGCTGCCCTCCAGTCACCACTGTCCTCATCAAGCGTCCAGACTTGAAGTACCAGCTGGGCTTCAGCGTGCAGAACGGCATTGTGAGTGTTTTCTAGGTTGTTTGCTCCCTCTTGTGGTCCGTGGTAGACTTGCGATAACCAGTGGTGTTGTGCTGTGGGACGAGTTCCCCTCCAGTACAGCACTAATTGCTCGCTCTTTGCCTCTCTTTCTCTCTCAGATCTGTAGTCTAATGCGTGGTGGCATCGCAGAGCGAGGCGGGGTCCGTGTCGGCCACCGGATCATCGAGATCAACAGCCAGAGCGTAGTGGCTACGGCCCATGAGAAGATCGTCCAGGCCCTGTCCAACTCAGTGGGCGAGGTGAGCGGTGACATAACGCTTGAGCGCAGCTTGTCCATTCACAATAATTAATAATGGAGGGATGAAAGGAGCAATACCGGTGTCCACAGCTCTGTCTGACTGACAGGCCCACTGAGCATGTGTCCTGTATCTCTGAAGGATACAGGATACAGAACGGTAAGGAAATATCGGATTGAGTCATATTTGTCTTTATACACCGCTGATGCTCCTAGACATTTTTAATGTTTTGCTCTTCAATCCAGTCTGTGATGTGATCGAAACTGTGAAGTTTCTTTCTGTGCACAATGAAGTACTATTCATTCGGATGTGATATTTCTCTCTGCTAAGCACCTAACTAAAAGTGATATACTGTCTTGAATACAATGTAAGTGAAACAGCTTTCCTTCATTACCAACCCACTCAATTTATGTTTCTGTGCTCTGACAAGCATGGCACAAAAGGGAGTTTACACAGCTCCTCTAAGCAGTGAAATGATGTATTCTGAATCATCGTGTGGCATTCAAGGATGCCTTTGCTCTTTCTGCGTTGACTCTTGCAGTAGTCCTGCACACGAGGAATGCAGTTGCACACAGACACTGGGGATTTATAGCGAGGGATATTAACCACACAATAATGCGATACCGCCGTTTCTCAGAGACAGGGCTGGTGTTCATTTTAGAAAACATGAAAGATCAGCGGCTGAATAGCAAAAAAGCATGCGCATTGCAACCCGTGTACCCTGAAGAGATGTTTCTGCTTTCTCTTCTCCCAGATCCACATGAAGACCATGCCAGCAGCCATGTTCAGACTCTTAACTGGCCAGGAGACTCCGTTGTACATATAGAGCCTGGGCGGACTTTCTTTCACAAGCAGAGCCATAAGCAGCCGGTGTTTACGCACAGTCAGGGGTGGCCAGACGCCGGGGCCCCCGAGGCAATGTGGGGGGGGGGGGACCACTCAAGCAGGCAGAGAGCTCTCCTCAAGTCTCCATTTACAGCCATCTCTAATTTTTTCTTTTCCTCTGCTGCTCGCACCACTAAAAAAGGGGCTCGCCATCCCCCTTTCATCGGCACTAACGAATATACTGACAGAATCATTTACAGGCTTCAAGCAGAAAAAGAGGAGGTGATGTGGACATTATTTATTTGTGCCGTCTATGTGTGGGATGTAGGTCTGGTCTGACAATGTGGAGGGAATGAGTGGATGCATTATGGTTTATTTTTTATATGCATTATATATATATTTACATGGTATATACTGTATATTCCTATTTTTCTGTTTTTCTGTTTCTGTTGTTCTGTTTAATCCTAAATGTAAATACATTTTTATTTGCTAACGGGGTTTGTTGAGAGAACAGTGTTGCGATGCACATACTGACTTTACCAGCAGGTTTTCATTGTGGGAAATCGTGGGTTCCCATACAGTTGACAACCCAGATGTTGGTCTATGGGACATTTGTAGATAATGCTTGGAACCCATAAACTCACTCGAGATATTGAATAATCATCTGGGCTTTCTCCCCTTTCATCCTGAAATTCTATAGGTACCACGATACTAAACATTTAGCGATAGAGAACTTTATGCCTGTGGTAAATGCTTTAGTCTAAATATTTGGCGGTACAGCTCAAAGGATGTGAAGACGTTGTTGTGCCTTCATTGTAGTCCAGCTGGATTATTAAATGGATTTGAAGGGCAGCATTTTCATGTGTGTCTAAATAATTAGTAGCAGCCCATCAATTCAGATTTGGTCATTTGTGAGTCGTGAAAATGGCAAAAGTAACCACTATATTTGCCCTTATAAGTATGCATTTTATGAATAAACCGTTTTAATAGAGAAGCAAGAAACTATGTCCTTGTCAAAGAGTTTTTTTTTTTTGCTACTTACATATGACAGGGTTATGTTCCTCATACCTTAAAAAAAGAACAAAAAAAAGAAACCCCTTAACAATTAACAAGTACATTTTAAGTTTGTCATGGGACTGAATCCAAAACATTGTATGAATACATGCAACTGTATTTTAAAATATATAATTTTTTAGTTATTTTGTGTTTCCTAGAGAAGCTCTGAATTTTGTTTGAGTGGATTGTGAATGTAACGTACTTGTAGAACTGTGTCCATGACCATCTGCAGTATTAGAGTGTGTACATACAGTAATGCAGACCTTGTCTAGTATTGTGCCCTTTTGGGAATTACTGTTAGTCACTGAAAATCTTTTTTTTCCCCCAGTTATGTTGGGCCTTGGGTAACAATTCTGATTAAAAATTATGAAATAAAATACACTGTGACTGAAGAGGCCTTACCATAGAGTAATGCTTATAAGAAATGTACTAAAATAAAAATGGAAAAATAACATTAAACTTATTACCTGTTTGCATGAAGATAGAAGACAAGTCATTCTGAAAAAATAATAAAAATAATAAAATAAGTAAACCAGACTTGAAAAATATATATTTTTTTCCATTCGAGTTGGTTGTCATTAAAATAAGTGGCAAACAAAGTGTAGTGAGCAACTCCATGTGATTCGGGCCTGGGGCCACATGTAACAGTGCTGAGCAGAAAGGTGCCCTCAGAAAGCTGCGTAAGCAAGTTTCCACGCAGGAATTCCGATGTATAACATATGAGAACCTGCATACGTCTGCACACGCTGGACACCATGTGTACGCAATGTTCAGAGACAGTGATGGAAAGGCAGAGCGAGAAAATGCTAAACTTTGCAAAAGCAGATTTCCGACTTTTCCCCTGAGCATTCTTTTACGCATTTTTTTACTCAGAGTTTTATACATGTGGCCCCTGGAGTTTGTATGTGACCATCTGGTATGCAAAGCTGAATTTCAGTAGCATTCCTGCAGGTGTCCCCATAGGCGCTCTGACATAATTTTAGTAATAAGCACAAACACGTGACATGTTATGCAGTTATGTACTAATTACGAGGTGTTTATCTGTGCAAACCTCACCCTTTAATGGATAAGTGAGGAGAAATTGTGTACCCTTGGATTTCATTTATTTTGTAAACTTTGCAACTTATCTTTAGACATTAAAACAAAGATTGCAATAGACTGGAACATAAAAACAAAAGTCTAAGATTGAAGGTTGTTATCTACCGATAATTCATGTAAAACCAGATGAAAATACACTAGGTCTTATTCAAGGTTTGCACTGTTGCACTGAGAACCAAAGGAAATCATTGAAAGATGGTAACAGTTTAACAGACGCTAAACAAATTGTTCTCATTCATTGTGCAATATGGCAAGAGTCTGATCAAACTCATTCAGTGGTTTGACAGGAAGCAGAATTTGTGGCACCAAAATGAAATTTGAATATTCATATAAATTCATATTGAACACTGGCACAACAGGTTCGCTGCACAGACAGAACAATAAACTGTCAAGAGGTCCAAATAGGTAAGGCTCACCCTCAATGATAGAGACACTCAGACCTTGATACATTATTTACTTTATTAAAGATTACATTGACAAAGTAAAAATGTTGAAAAGAATCTTAATGTAGCATGATGCCACACCACACACGTGGAGACGCCCACTCATCGACTGATACCGGGAAACTTCCATACTCAACAAAACCTAAATAGGCAGGTTGGGGTATTGACTAATATCAAGAAGAAGGGCCGTATACCCAGTGGTAGAATGTTCTGTGGTGTTGTAGGAAAACACCACTTTTGGGAGATGTTTGACCCACCTCCTCTTCTAATGCTTCCAAGGGTCTTGAGGCCAGCAGACTTGACATTTCTGTGAAACCTTTAGCAAGGGAGCTTTGGCTACTATGAACTTAAGTTTATATTTATTAGAGTGCTTCTCAATATATTGACATATCAGTAGCACATGGCCCTCACACAAAGTGCTTTCCACCCCCTGATGCCCACGTCCTTTATGCACATGACAAAGGATCTCCTCCCATAAGCTCTGAGGCAGGAGTACCTGCTTGCTATGACCATCCCTTGTGTCACAGAACTGGCGGTACAGCACACTCAGCACACTTTCAGCAGCTCCAGTGTCTTGTCAGCTTCCATTGTCCTCTATGCTTTACTCAGCCTCTGTCACCTTCTCCAATATATAAAAAAACCATTATCTCTAGGTCTGCCTGCTGCTGCGCTGCCCAGAAGTCAGTTGAATTGACCAGGAAGCTGGAAGTTGAGCGCAGCTCATTAACAAAAGCTGAGTGTCTTACTTCTTCCACTGAGAATGGCTAATTCTGGCCCCTTCAGCATTCTGGAAAGAGTTGTGAGGATCTGCTGGAGGCTGGCTTTGGCTAAGACGGCCGTCCACATTCCAACTTTGCCTTCTGGTCTGTACTGGATTTCAAAATAAAATCTGGTGAGCACCCACCTTTTCTCAGTGACTTCTAGGTGTGCGGCCCTCAGGCAGCTCAGTGAGTTATTGTCAGTGAAAACGGTGAATTTATAGCCTAACAAGCGTTCATAGAATGTGTCTGTTATAGCCCACTTTAGTGGCAGAAGCTCCAGCTTCACGGTGCTTTAGTTCTTCATGTTTCCCTCCAAACTTGCATAGGTAATTAGTGTCCTCCCTTTCTCACCAGCCTGCAATAAGACAGCTCCTAGTAGAAAAGCTTGGAGAAATCAGCAAACCCATGCACTGGGGTTTTTACAAGTTTTTGAAAGGCTGATACGAGATACGAGTTTGAAATGGAGACTCACAGCTTCTGTGAGAAGGGCACCCCCAAGGTGGATTTGTGTGCTTTTAGGAAGGCCAAAGCAGAGAGAGCATGCAATGGAGGAGTGAGCTGAGCGAAAGTATTCACAAATCTTCTATAATAGCCTGCAAAGCCCAAGAACGATTGCAAACGCTGTTACTGTTCCGAGTCACTCCCTTTTCAACACAGCATGGCTTTTCTCAGGATCTGTGGCAACATCCTGAGCAAAAATGACATGGCCGAGGTGTGATACCTTGCGCTGACAGACAGAGCGTTTCACCTTCAGGCTATATTCCCAGAACCGAGACAACACAAGCTGAAGAAAGAAGTCTTGCTCAAAAGAAGAGGAAAATAGTACCACATCATCCAGGAACAGTAGCAATAATTGGAAATGCTGGCCTCCCAGAATTCTTTCAATTTGCTGTTAAAATATTCCAGGGGTGTTATACAGCCTGAAGGGTATTCTGCTGAACTCATAGAACCCAAAATGGGTACAAAAAGCAGTCTTCTGTCTGTCTTTTTCAGCTACCACCACCTAGTTGTAGCCACTAGCTAAATCCAATGTTAAAAACCACTGGGCCCCACTCAGAGCATCCAGAGATTCCTCAATCCTTGGAAGGGGGGTTAAGCATCTTTTCTGAGGCGTAGGGGCTGCAGCACTCACTAATGACACCCTGCTCTAAAAGTTGATTGATGTGGGCTTTTACAACCTCATACTGAATAGGGGGTAACCTATTGTACTGTTGCCAAACTGGAGCAGGATCTTTGACTGGTACCTCATACTTAGTGGATCCAAAGATGTCATCGCTAGTTGCAAAGACATCTGCATACTGAACCAACAACTCCCTTACCCAAGCTACCCATTTGTTAGATAAGTAAGGGCAGCTAAACTGCAAGACATATGGGTGTAAGCTTCCCGGTCTTTAAATACAGCTTCCTGTGAACACACTGATACCTGTACTTTCCCAGGTCATACCTCTTGAAATAACACTGCTCTGGACCCTCCTGCAACAGTGTTAGCTAACCTCAGCTAAGTATAAATGAGCAATAGGTGTGTGTGGATCTTGACACTTATCTGAAATACCAACATTAATCACTGGGACTATCAACTGCTTTCACTGTACCCATACAAAGGCTGGGGATACCACAAGGTTTTCTGGTAATATCCCTTCATCCAGATCTTTCATGATCTTTCACTTACCAATAGACCACACTGAGGCAGAACGTTCCCCAAGATTTCTCAGTCAAGCTGCAAATAACTTAAATATGGTATGGAGAGGCCATTTGCTGGCTTCAAAATTAACCACTCAGTCATTTGTGCATATAGTCTTTTCAATGTCTGGAATGTAAAGGTCCCTCCCCTTTAGATACAAAATGTTGTTTGAAAAAACTCTAATGACTGTGACCATTGAGCCCGTGTCTAGAAGACAGGGGCTGGAAACACCCCCAATCTGAGTGGGTCCTAGTAAAGCGTTAAATACCTCCCCCTGTGAACTGACAGTCCCTTGAGCCTAGTAGCCCCCACCTGTAGTTTGGATCCTCATTACAATGATGTATGGGTTTATTTGGAAGTGTCCGCTAATTAACTGGTGATTATTGTGTCCTTAGGTTCAAATCTGAGTATTATAATGCACAAGATGAATTATTGCTGAAATTAATGGAACGAGTTTTCATTTTAACAACGGCATTTCACTAAAAATATAAACGTATATGAACAGCCCCTATCCCTCGGTTGAAACTTTCATTGATCCACCACAATGTCTGGTGATGCCTGAAGAGCCAGACAGCAGGAGGGCATTTGATTCACTACAGGACCCGAGGCTCAGGTCGATTAGTCATCAAATCCAGTTTGACTTGCATTCTTTTGTCACACTTCTCAACTCAGCAAATCTGGACCTCAGTATTTCAAATGTACTTGCAGTGTACAGTATGGCTATTTCCTCTAGATGATAATGTAGTGAAATAAATTGGCATCTCAGTTAACTGCAATAACACCACCAAGGCATCTTTAAACATTTTGTAATGTTTATTTCAAGTTTAAAATTTTCCATGGCACCAGTTACAAGGGACTATCTGAAAGAAACAATATCTCATACCGTTTCAAATGGAAGGTTTCCTACAGTACAAATATAGTTTTGGAATGAGTGAGACTGAACAAGAGCTGGATTTGGCACGTAAATTTGTATATATATTTATATATGAAATAGATTAACAGCAGTCTCCAAACGCATTTTAAAAAGATGCAGCCTCATGAATCAGACTAAGATAAATACAGGAAACGCCTACGGATACACTTACACACACGTACGCATATCCGTGTGTATGCGCTACTGTGGGAGAGAGTGGGAGGTGGAAAAGTGACAGAAGCACAACACATTTAGTAAAAAATGTGGTATAAATACATTAAATTTTTTCTCCATCCAGCACTGAATAGCACTGAATGACGAATCTGTAATAACAAGTCGTTTTTTTTTAAGGAAAACATTCTCCATTTCACCTAAACCAGTAATGTCCTTGCAGAGCGGAGTCCCTTTACGTGGAGAGCTTTCTGTGAAACAGTGCCACATGGAGGAGAAATCCAAGCAACACGGTTTACTGGAAGCAATGGTTCTGCTGGGCTTTTCAAAGATTTAAAACAGAAATCTATGTATCTTTTGAGCGGATTACAGCTTTTCTGACAGCACAGCTTTCGATCTACGAATGTTGCCTTCCGTCTCAAAAACTACAGCCAGAGTCGTACCTCCAAATGCCATCTCACAGAACAGGGATATCTGGAGGGGCGTATAGAGTACTGCTGGGCACCAAGCTCCCCATTGCTTCCATGGTATAGGGCCCAAAAGTATCTCTGGCTAAACCAAGCTGGCCACCTACAGCTTGGCTCAGCACTTTACTGTAAATATCATTGCGTGTGTCCATTGTTCAAAGGTGTATTACAAATTAAAATGACAAGTTCAGATTGTTTATTGATTGATTATGATCCTGATTATGATTCACCATGACTGGCGAATGATCAATCATAGCTAGAGTATTATGTTAAAGGTTTATTCTAAAGTGTGCACACAAAGCTTGCATTGTCCACATTAACGTTACACAGTTGCTGCCTACATTGCTATTATTTTGGTTATTCTAAATTGATCAGTGTTTTACTACCTTGCAGTTTGTCAAGCACTAAGCAAATGTATTTGAAACTCTGCAGTCCTGTTTATTTACTGTATGCATTCTTTATCCAGTGGAGTGAGCATTATTGCACTGCCAAATGGTTGGGTAAGTAGCACACAGTGAAGATATCCATAACTGCTGAACAAACCCAATTCTTCACACTGTCCACCCATAGCAAAGCTCATGCGTTAAGCTGCTCGAAGTGAGTGTGGTTTGAGGGAGCTATGGCGAAATGATGTCAGGCCAAATAGACAGAAGACTCAAAATTTGCGTTCAGCCAGTGTCCACAGCAGGAGGACTGGCATTCAAGAACCATGCCCCGTTTACACCTACACCCAAACAACAATTCTGACAAGAATTTTAAAAAAGGGGAGGTGAAACTATACCTGGAAATAATATGAATCCTTTTATTGTTTTTTTTTTTCCAGCTCTCACTTGCCCGAGTGATGAGTGTTTTGCAGAGAAAGAGCCTTGGTGGCATGGGAAATGCTCCTTCAGTCCTGTGTAAACAGAACCATACAACGTTTGAAATACAACAATAGAAAACTTACATTTGGGGATGATTTCCGCAAAGTATCAACCTTCAAATACACCTTAAAATCAGAATACTAACTATAAATAATAACAACAATAATATATTGAGTTCAGTCATTTTATAAATAATAATAATACCATGAAAATATCCCTAATTCAACAGACAGAATTTTATAACGTTCTCACTAGTCTTGACATTCAATAATCAACACATTACAACCTTCGATTTGAGAAAACCATATCCAACAGTTTATGGCCTGAGGCTACCCATATTACATTTTTTGTTATAATTATTATTGCTTGTTGAGTATTGCAGCCAAAATGTTGCACGTTTGTTGATACACCGTGTTTTTAACGCTGAAGCTACATAGTGCTGTTACAATGCAAATGAGTGCAATGCAGACCGTCAATTCAACACTGTCATTTTTCACTTTCCCCCAATCTAATACCAATCACTTCCATCGCCGCCATGTAAAAAAAATAAAACCAATCAGGATCCACCCTGCTTTTCTGTCAACGTTTTTCAGTGCACACAGCTATGCCAATGAACACAAAACACTTCACTGCAATTATTCTGTCTTAAAATATATTTATAGGGTTCATTTTTAATCAACCGATGAGAAAATAAAATAAATTAAAAAGTATGTCAATCAAATCATTTGCCGTTTAAGGTTTTTGGCAAATGTTTAACCCCTTGAAGATGTATTAAATAAAATAAGTGCATGCACAAGTCTGTGGAAGACAGAGCATGCATTATTCTCATAAAGATTCCAAAACTGCTTTCAACAGTAACTGGTGCTTGCTGCTTTTAGTCCATCTGGCATAGACATTTTTTCAATAAATTTCCAGTTCCATGTCAGGCACAGATACCAAAATCCAGATTCAAAAACCAATGCCACTCAAACATCAACCTGCATTCAAATGCCTCATTTTCTCACGCCATCCCACAGAAAAGTTGGCACGGCCCACTACGTGAGCACTCGGTGAGAGGTGGTGTGCTGAAGCGGGCAATCCATCAGTAGATCTTTATTGTCCCCAAAGGCCAATGTGTGTGCAGCATTAATGAACTCAGTCGCTGCCAGTCGCTACAAGAGCAGCACTTCTCTACCTTCAGTGATACTAATGCCAACAGGATGCTAACTAAGCCCGTCTCATCAACACACCAGACAAGCAGTAAACCACGTCAGGCAAGAATCGTGCAACACATTACAGGGGCACTAAATGCCCAATATAAATGAAAACTTAGCATGTTTTCCAAAGCTATCCATAGAGGACTGTGACTGTAATGGTGGGATTTCTGGGGCTTAATGGCTATATTGTTCACTGAAACGGGCAAGCCTCTCCTCATTCACATTCTGATTGGATAGAGAGAGCTTGTAGTATCAACTAGGACTATGAGCAGCAAGAGCCCACAATACCACCTGTCCTGGTCACCAGCTCCTTAAGCTCCACCTATATATACAAGCTCCACCCCTTCCCCAATTCTTACATCCTATGTGCCATGGTTACTCTCATTTATCGCATAGCCTTTCTCTCTTGATCTTTTTCAAAATAATAAAATCTCACTTTTTTCAGGCTATGGATTCACATTATGGGTTTGACTTTAGTTTTATTTATATACATGCGCGCACACAAACACACAAACATTCTCACACGACACATCTGGGAAGAGGGGGGGGGTCAACAATAACAAAACAAGGTTTTTATCCAGAATATTAAGCGATTAGGAACAGTTTCCTAAAGCTGGACTGCACAAGCACTGTTCTCACCTCTGAAAGAAAATCAAAGAACACTGAGACCAACACAATATAATGCGCTTAGATTGAATCGTTCTCCGTGTCCGTGAATTGAGTCTGCCAAGCCTCTGAACACATAGAGGTATCTTTGGTAAACGTGTCAATAACTGACTGTGTGAAAGAAAATGAGGGGTCACTTCTCTCAGGGTGAGGTGACACAGATATGGGCAGTCAGCAAAACTGGATAAATACCGGTTTTTAGGGCCTTCAATTCCCATTTTCTCCATAGACACTAAACCTCACGTTACCCATAGAGCTAAAATATTTATAATTTAAATTCCAATAATAAAATAACATTTCAATTCTGTTAAAATATACATGGAAAAGCTGTCAATATATTATGAAATAAACTACTTTGTACAAAAAAAGTACAGCATTATTATTGTTGCACTAGTAATCATGGTATTATTCCCACAATTATAAACTTAAGAGCATAGTCAACACAAAATTGAAAGCCCAAATTATTATTTAATTTCACAATGAGAAAACCCACCAATTTCATTGTTCTTAGACTTGCACTGGGAATAAAACCAGGATAATATATTACTCAATACCAACTCAAGCAAAACAAATGTACTCTTTACAAAAGGCCTTTAAGGTTTTTTGTTTGTTTTGTTTTTTAAACCAGAAAATGGATAATATTGCACATCTATTTAGACTGGATCTATGGGAGCTAGTGAGTGTTTTCAAGAGGTTGAGTATGATCACGTCTCTAGCAGCTACTGCCATTGCTAGGTCACATAACATTACACCATTGTATCTTCTTTTATTCTTTAAAAAACTAATTATTTAAAAAATCTGACCTCTACTACACAGCTTTCTAATGCTTACACATAATTGAAATCCTATGAAAGTATAGCGGAAGCTTTTTTGAAATAAGCCGGCTAATTCATGACTTTTTTTATGAATAAAAAACACCTTAACGACTCATGTGTTTTCAACACTGAGGTTCTTAAAAAAAGTTGCTTCCTCACAATACCTTCCTCTGTCCAGAAAATGACCCCTGTTGTTTTTGAATACAACGCTCTGTCAAAAGCAAAGGTCCTCACAAACCATCTCTGCAGTCACATCACCAAGGCCACCAAAGCCACCCGCGTTGTAATGGTTATCATGGATGTTCTGCCATTGCCACTGAAATAATAATAAAACAATGTCCGTCCACCTCTCTCAAAAGTCCCCACTGCTTTGTTGCTATGGTAACTCAACCACTTTCTGCCCATCGTGCTTTACGTCCTTCTGTCCCAAGTACGATATACATTAAAATTAATAAATAGAAAATAAAGGCATCGTTTTCCTTGGGTTGAAACAAAGTTTTAATCCCGTTTTGTTTTCATTGCTTTGATGTTGGTTACATGTCTTTTTTTTTTTGTGTTTTACATTTTAGTTTTTTTTTTTGCAAAAATAAAATACCTGAAATGACCTGAAATTCCAGAGAAGAAAATAAAGAAAGAAAAATGTCCTCCTCTTGCTTTGTAAAAAAAGGGTGGGGTGGGGGGGACCCAGGATGAGCGGGCTTCTCCTGAGAGCGTGCCCAGTTGAGTCCGTGGCATGAGTCTGCGGATGCTTCATGATGTGATGGGACTGCCCTCCGTCGCTCGCTTGCGTCGTCTCCTCGGACCCCCTACAGGGGGCCGGCGGGGTGAGTGGAAGGACAGGAGGGGCTTCACACCCAGGTGCCTCCTTTTCACTTAATGAGCAGGCCGCCAAACCAGCGCAACTTACAGGTGACCCACCGCCTCAGGGGACAAAAGTATTCGTAGTGAAACTGCTCAAACTCCGGGGTCTGACGGATGTCGCGTAGAAACGCGATGTCAAGGTCCGACTCAGTGAGGACGATGAGGAGGAGGAGCAGGGCGAAAAGGAGTCCGATGGTCACTAGGAGGAGCCGAAGGACGCTCAGGACAAACTTGTTAACCTGTTCCACCTCGGTAGGCGAGGAGGGACCATCCCCGCGGGCCGTACCTGCGGGCCCAAACTCTGACGCGTCCCCCACCGAGGGGGTGCCTGCCTCAGACTCCTTCTCCTCTTCGATGCTGCAGGGGGCGCCGTTGATCTGGCGGGAAACGGTGAGCTCCAGGCTGCGCTCCACCACGGGGGTGGGCAGCACGCTGTCGGAGGGGTTGTAGGCCTCGTCGGAGATGACGGCGGTACCGTCGCCCGCGTCCGCCGCCAGGTTGCGTGAACGCGGCAAGAAGCAGTCGCCATGGGAAACGGACCGCACCGGCGTGGAGTGGGCGCTGTCTCGAAGGGACTCCAGGCCTGCACATGGGGTGAAGAGAAAAGCAAAGGGTTAATGCAAGATTCACTCGAGTTACGATGGTAAAAATGGCACCAAGAATGCTGGAAAAAACACTGGCAACTCAATGGAGCTGCCATAGATATTTGACTCCTTCCTGACCCCCCCACCCCTGGCCACACCACAAATAAATGGCAGAAAAACAAGTGAATATACATCCCATACTCCCCCGCCCTGCCTGTTTGGTGGACGTGATGCGTTCATACTTCCACATTTCTACTGCGCTCATAACAACCAACGTTCTCATTTCAGACTGAGGCCTCACTACAGAGTCTGCGTCAGATACTCACTTAAGCTTCTGCTGTTAGTGTCACTAGTTCTGTACATTATTGGGTAGTCTACTTCCATTAGTTGCTTCATTCATTTCAGTGCGTTTGAGTCTGGTCGTCTGAAGAAACCAAGTGTTTCCTGCCAGTTACTTGGACACTAGGGCTTCGCCAGCGGCTGTGGGGGAACGTACTCCTCACCAATATGACATAATTCATGTCCTTCTAGCTCTGTTCTCTGTCTGCAGAGCCCACTGCAGCACACTCGCAATTCAATTCAGTGCTTCTTGCAATAAGATACAAGACACAATATAAAAGGCAGGCAAACCCACATCAAGAGAGACTTTTCTCGCCTGGGGTCTGAGGTATACTCGGGGATGGTGTAAATGCAACAAAATCCATGGCCAAGCCGACGTGCTGCTGAATGTGCGCTGGGTGTTAACACAGCGTAAGGTTTCACTGCGTAAACGGAGCTGAGATTTGTCACACGCTCGTGTTTCTCTGCGAGCTGGAGGCAGGCGGACATGCGGCCCTAATTGAGGCAGGAGACGGTGGGGGAGGGGCGGAGGGACTTGGGGCGCAGAGATGACGGGGATCCCAGCCGTAGAGTCAGTGACGGGAATCCAATAGCCAGGCCCCAGCAACTCTGGGGGAACCAGATTCAGGTTTCCCCTTGAGGGCCTGGTATGGGACAACTCAGTGGACAGGAACCAAAGTGATAATGTGAAAATAGAACACGTTGTTCCCCAGTACAAATATGGAGGCGGCAGATGAATATAATGGATAAATATAATATAATGAATATAAAGGAACTGGCCTTGTAACCGAAAGGTTGCAGGTTCGATTCCCAGGGAGGACACTGCCGTTGTACCCTTGAGCAAAGTACTTAACCCGAATTGCTTCAGTATATATCCAGCTGTATAAATGGATGTTGTGTTGTGATAAAAGAAAGTTGTGTAAGTCGCTCTGGATAAAAGCGTCTGCTAAATGCCTGTGATGTAATGTAAATGCCTGTAATGTAATGTAATGGGAGGTGAGCACAGTTAATACCGGTAGCAATAAATGCAACAGCTCTTATGCTGTGTCCGTGTCTGTGTTGAGAGGGAAAAACACCTTTTGTTTGATGAAACCTTTAAGAAAGAGGTTAAAAGGAGTCACTACATGTCTCCACAGCAGATGTATTATATGACTAATGGCAGTTCCTAGCTGTGCTATTCACACGCAGCTATCTCTCCTTGAAAGGTTTGCTCACATCAGGGCTCAAAATGCTACGCTCTGGTGAAAGTACTTAACTACTCTCAGAAGGCAGAGGAGGCCTGTTACTATTCAAATATTTCCCCCCCCTAATCTGAACAATTTTAAAATAATTGTTTAAAAGTTGAAAGTGGTTCCAAATATTTCAGTTTGAGCCAGCAAAGCACATCCATCTTTCAAATAAAGAAGATATGCATGCCTTTTGGTCACCAGACAGACCTGTGGTATAATGGAAACACTGCTGGTAACCTTGATTAAGAGTGACAGCACGTTTATTGTATTTTAAGATTGCCACACCCATCAAGATGGCGTTGATGAACTATGTGAGGCATCCCACCCCAAGGTGAACACCCGAGAGCCAGTAACACACCCTAACAATAAACCTCAAACTAAAAAATCTTTCTTCATTTCATTTCAGTTTCATTGTTTGAAAATGAACTGATCCTTGCCCTTCACACCGGCTTCATTGAGATTGCACTGAGAAAATGTATATATTTCAGCTGCAACACAGGAAGGGCATTCAAATTGAGTCAAGTGCAGTCTACAACAGCAGAAAGTAAAAGATGGTGGAGTATTTTTGTATGGAACACCATCCCATATATTTATAAATGCTCTTGCCTAGATGATGTTTTTGTGTTCCACAAAACAAATGTAACAGATGAATTGTATTATTTTTGAAAGAAAAGGCAGAGTTAAGCATCAAGAATATGAAAATACAAAACTTATGATGCATGAAATAGAGGGAAAATTCAATACACTGCTTTGATTTTGTTCTATTAATGCTCAGTGGCCACTTTATTACCATTAAGTTTAAATGTATTGCCCACAGGTATGCTGAAGGGGACTATTGCGCTATAAATCAGCCCTCCACACAGCCTGTGCTGTTGTAGAGCGTCTCTCAGCATTCAAAGTTATTGATGCTAGAAACAGTTCCCCTTCATGGTTGTGATGGCGTGTGCATGTACCCATAATTCCCCCTCGAGAGCACAATCATGTTTTTTACATTTTCTTTCCCCTGCTGTTGGGTACAGAGCAGACACAGTAGCCACTCTCGTTCAAACCGGAAA
Source organism: Ilyophis sp. 1 JC-2022 (assembly GCA_022702515.1). Taxonomy (NCBI): domain Eukaryota; kingdom Metazoa; phylum Chordata; class Actinopteri; order Anguilliformes; family Synaphobranchidae; genus Ilyophis; species Ilyophis sp. 1 JC-2022. The sequence continues at coordinate 67,647,676 of CM040400.1, forward strand.
GATTTTTGATTTTCCATTGCTGTGTGTGTGTGTAATGTATATATATATATATATATATATATATATATATATATACTGTATATATTTGGAAAGACAAGTATAATGCATGAATAAATTTAGCTGCAAAATCTTGACTCAGAGATTCTATAAAGCACTTGACATAAGGAATGCAATGGTCTAATATTTGATTAAGCAGTAATGCTACGACAGGTGTTAGAAGATGTTCTTATATACATCAGCACAGTGAGACATTTAAGAATCAAGTTTCAACTACTGGCACTCATTTAAGTGCCAGTAGTTGAAAATAAGAATACAGGAAAAAGGATTTAAATAATTCAATTATTCATAAAAGATAAAATAAATTACTTTAAGAATGGTGGCTGGTTCATACTTAAGAAACAGATGAAATGAGACCCGAAAGAGGAATAGCTGTAAAGCACAGTGAAAGCGAAGATACAATGTTTCGGTTGAATGTTTTTAGCTGACAAGAGGAAAACCTTGCTTCAGAGTGTGCATGCATACGGAAGGGGATCTCCTCAAAATGTCTTCCAGAAAAAATAAAAAATAAAAAATAAAAACATACAGAGTTCACAAGGTGATTTACAGCAGTTGCTTTCGAGTGAATATTGGTGAACTCCGCCTAGAGTGCGGCGCGACATCACCGCGGTTACCTGCAGAGGTGCCGGGCTGGGCGTAGCCGTAGGGGACGCCCTGGGAGGAAGTGGCCTGGTCCGGCAGGGCCGGGTAGAGGGGCAGGACCCCGAGGGCCTTCGCCAGCAGCCGAGGCCCCAGACTCAAGACTCGAACCTTCACATCCCGGTAGCAGTGGTTGATCATGCGCAGGTGAACATTCACCTTTGTCCTGATCCTGATCAGACACTTAACCATGGTGGCGTCTTGGGCGAGTACACCTGGGCTCCTCGCGATCGCTTGTTTGTTTGTGCGCGCGTGTGCGTGTTCGTGTGTATGCGTCCCCCCCCGTCCTGTCTCCGGTCCCTGTCACAGCTTTTGGGGCAGATACGAGCTCCCCTGGCCCCTGTGCGGTCTGACGGCGTGTGAGAGCGAAAAGGGGGCGGAGGAACATGCCCCGCCCACCTCCCGGTGGGGGTGGTCCCAAGAGCCCTGCCAGTGACATACATGGAGAGGAAGGACGGCAGAACAGGGGCCCTGACAGGGTAGTTATTTTTGGAGGGGATATTAATAGTCCCTGCAGGCTGCAGGACAGCTGGGGCACAGTCAGCAGGGGCGATAGGTGGGGGGGGGGGGTAGTGTATTTATGTTCCCTGAGAGAGAGGTGAACTCGAAAGTACCTCAGACTTCTAGCCCCGGCACTATAGCCAAACCAGCCCACAGGAAACACAATCGGCGCTCACGGGACATGTTTGGGTACGAGACGATCCGATGCAGTTATGCGCCTCGTATACACCCCATTCTCCTGCGTGCAGACCGCATGATCCATCACCCTGAGACGCCGGCTACACTCTTGGAAGCGGGCGGGAGGCGGAGCAGGCTGGGAGCCCAGTGCTGATTGGCTGGGCCACGCATGGGGTCACACAGACCCTCCTATAACACAGTGGACCTGGATCTGGAAATAGAGCAGCTGGAGTGACGCGGACACCTGCCGCTCCACTCTCTGAATGGTATGGGATGAACACTCAGGTTACTGTGCACAGCAAAAAGGGAAGGCCCTGGCTGGCCTCAGAATGTGAGCAGGGCCTTAATCCAGACAGGCACACTAGACACCTGGGCCTTCAGGCCCCCAACGCAATTTTAGCAATCGGGTGATTCGTTAAAGTTGCAGAGCTTCAGAACAGCGCGGTACAAAATGTACAAAAAGTCCCAGAACCGTTTTTTAAATTTTTTTAAAAGCGTCCACACAACACACCATAATAACTCTCATATGTGTGTGTTAACACTTTCAAGAGCAAATGTGAAGCATGACCTGAGGCCTGTTTGTCAACATTGGCCAAGGATGCCGTTTCTGGGCTGAGTGTAGAGATTGTCGGGGTCAAAGGTCGGCTGAGAGGACACTGCAGTCTTACCCTCCATTATTGATATGTGCACTGCTCTCCGACGCGTCCGGGGAACGCTGCTGAGCCGGGGGCCGTGGGTGATAGACGGACAGCTCCTACTGGGCACCAGGCCGGCCCTGTAAACGCAAAGCACAGAGTCAGGGCAGAGCGCATCACCTTTACACAGAACACATGAGAGCACCAGCACCAGCGTACTGTTTGAATAAGAAGAGGAACAGGGGACAGTGTCCACATAATTAACACGTGTAAACAGAAGCAGGCAAGAGTGCAGCGCCAACACTGAGCAACAGAGGGCACCAATTCCCACATTCAGCACAGGTCAAAGGAGGAGAATAGGAAGGCTTTAGCACCAACAAACAGCACACGGGGGCGCTAGTGTCTGCATACGGCACAAGTCAGGACAGAGGCAGGGGAGAGTGCATTGCTGACAGCAGGTATGGGCTAAATGTACCGCCCATTTAAAGCACAAAAGGATACGAGTGCCAACATACTGCATACTGCATACTGCATACAGGAGAGATGCAGGGGAGAGTCTAGAGTGACATGGTGTTATAATCATACAGGAAGACGGGATGCAAGGGCCACAGTTACAACAGGAAGTTAGACAGATGTGCCCCAATGTTAGGATTCAGCACACAACTAGTAGAACAGATCCCAGCACTAAAGAACAGCTACAATCACATGCACAACTTTTTTTTAAATATCGTCCTTAAATTCAGAATTCCGCACTATTTCACTTCTCATAACACAGCAAAAACAAAAGTTTTATAAAGCTCAAATATTTAACAAATCTTACCTGTGGATTTCCGGGGGCTCCCTTTTAATTTTTGCACTTTGCTCCATCACTTCTTTCGCAACTCTGCCACTGTGACAGAACACAAAGAGAAGACCCAGAGTCCATGTCCAGTGAGTTTAGTGCAGCTGAAATGCTGTGTCATTGTCTGGTGGACTTGTATAAAAGCATTTAACGCTAGACTGCAGGGACGATACACTTCTAAGGTCCATGACATCTATGATAAGATTAACTTTTTGAACTGCACTTTGTTCAATTTGATTGCCTTTGGGGGACAGTGCATCTGGCACCACAAGCAGTGTCTACGGAGCTATTCATATGTAGCCTTGATTTATTGTGTTTTCCCATTGAATTTGGCCTGGCTGAGCTCAAACGAAATTAAAAGCCCCAAAATAACTGATTTCATAATGCCAGTGCCACATTATTGAATCTTGGCAGGGCAAAAAACGGAATAAAAAAAAAATAAAAAAATTATTTGTTCATTTTACAGGATTTCTGGTGCAGGCCGGCTGCTGCTCTCTCTGCGGGCCGGTGCTAGGCTCTGCTGCGGGCCGGGAGCCTAGCTGCTCTGCGGGCCGTGTGCTGCCTGCTCTGTGGGGTGTGCTCTCTGCTGGTGGCGGGGTGCTGCTAGCCTCTGGGGGCGGGTGCTGCTAGCTGCTCTGGGGCCGGTGCTAGCCTGCTCTGGCGGCCGGTGCTAGCCTGCTCTGTGCGAGTAATAGCCTGCTCTGTGGGCCGGTGCTAGCCTGCTCTGTGGGTCGGTGCTAGCCTGCTCTGCGGGCCGGTGCTAGCCTGCTCTGTGGGTCGGTGCTAGCCTGCTCTGTGGGCCGGTGCTAGCCTGCTCTGTGGGCCGGTGCTATGCCTATCCAAGGTGCTAGGAACACTGGAAACTGTATTCCTGTAGGCTCACAGAAAAGCAGCCGGTGGAAGAGGGGGGAAGAGGAGACAACTCTTGTTGACTTGTGAAATATCTGCAGGTTAACATCTAGGCATGTAACACATCCAAAAGACAGCACTGGTGCCACAAACACTATTTAAAGGCCGCCACATAGCTGTATATTATTTGTACTCCATGGAGGTGATATAATGTGTATATGTTGACACCCTTGTGCTCTTTTTATGTTGTTTCTTATTCTTGTTCACACATTTGTTAATAAGCGCCTCTCACCGTAGACCGTAATTCCAGACACCTCCATGAATATCCTGGACTAACAATGTATTTCACTTCATTCTAGATTGTGTATTTTTAAACACAACCTTGATTTGCACGATCTCTCCGTGGTTTTGATGACATGTCTATATATACTGGCCGCAGTTCATTTTCGTACTTCAACTGAATGACAAACATGTACCTGGTTGAAACATGAGCGCATTAGGATAATGATGAAAACAGGCTTTTCGGCCCATTGAAACATGAGAGCATTACGAATATATAATGATGACAACAGGCCTTTCAACCTATTGAAACACGAGAGCATTACGAATATATAATGATGACAACAGGCCTTTCAACCTATTGAAACATGAGAGCATTACAAATATATAATGATGACATCAGGCCTTTCAGCCCATCTAGGTTTATCTTTGTCATACAGGCAGTACATTTCCCTTGGACTAATGAAACTGTATGCAGGGTATCTTTGTCCTTTTATATCTTCAGAGATCTCTACTTCATTCTTTACCTGTATCGGAAGCGACTCCCCTTAAAGAACAGGTTACTGCTGGACACGGTCCGCACTTGACTGGACTTCTCCAGTCTGCCAAAGCAAAGGAGAGGAGAGAGGGAGACAGAACAGGGCGATGAATTTCTGCTCTTTATGGCGGAGGGTGGAGTGGGCCGCAAACACAGGTAGACAGAGACAAGAGTATGACTCCCTGCTCCGGATTTCAGCTTACATGACCCAAACAAAAGGTTAACATTTAAGCATCACATTTCATACGTGTTCTGGTGCCCATGCACCCAGACACAGGGCAGAGAGGCACTAACACGGAGCCATGTGATTATTCATACTGTTGTTAGAACAGCTCTTCAGAAGGCACAAACACTGATTTGGTCCTTTTTTAATAAATGACCTGTGCACATCTGGACGTCCTCATTTGAGTTTTGTGTTTTTCTCTCCATTCTCAACTGCACTCATATTGGGTGAAAATACCACAGAAGAATGTGTTTTTGTGTGTGTTTGTATTTACAGTATGTGTGCACGTGCGTGGGTTTTTATATCTGTGCTTCTCACCCTATACTATACCTGTTAATACCAGAAAATAAACGAGCAAACAACGGAAAACAATAAATCCTGTTAGTGTTTTCCTGCCGTTAAATAAACACTTAATTGCCCCCAGTCAATCAGCATGCAGTTTGCGTCATATTCCGCCTGTCAATCACCCATTCAGCAGTAATAACACAAGCTCTAATAACAGGCCTGGACTGAAGAGGGGTCTCCTGGGTATTATATGTGGATCTGGGGATTATTTGTATGTCCTTATTCATAAACTATACATTTTCTGCTGTAATAGCCTCCCCGAGCTGACTGAGGCGATGATGTGTGTGTGTGTGTGTTTCTGTGTGTATGAATGGGTGTGCGTCTGTATGCGTATGTGTGTATTTGTGTGTGCGTGTGCGAGAGAGGGAGAGAGGGGGAAAGAAAATGTGTATATTTTAGATGTGCGCGAGACGTGCAGAATTGTATTATTGAGTTACATTAGAAAGCTGTATAATAGAGCTATATAAAAAAATTGCAATATCCAAAGAAAAGAGTTTCAGCACGCTCACTGATCCATCGGCCTACAGAGGTAGGTTACAGGCTGGGACTAAAAAAACTGCTCAGACTGGTTGTCAGGGAGATCCGGGGCGGGGGCTTCCCCACAATGGAACGGTTGCGTTACAATGGACAGGGGAACGGTTGTGTTACCCGAGCAAAAATGTCACGCAAACAGCATCAGAGAACAAGGACAGTTGGACGGGCCCAGCTAGTCCCGCCGGAGTTTGGGGGACGTTGGTAAAGGTCACATGTCTCCCACTGAAGCATTCTCCCTCTAGAGAACCAGCAAGCTGCACATCCACTGTTCTCTGCTCCACACTTCTCTCAAGGATAGCTTGAATAAGTTAATACTGTCGTGGGTGTTGATCTGTGTGTAAGTGTGCTTATGTGTACCCATGTATAATGTATGTATGTACTTCTGAGTGTATTTGCATGTGTTTGTGTGTGTGTGTGTGTGTGTGTGTGTGTGTGTGTGTGTTTTTGCACCTGTAGGCATAATCTAATGTTACTTACTTTTGCATGTAAGAGACTAACTGAGATTAACTGCAGTTAATCAGTGAATGCGTGTGCCATGGTTTAGGTGGTGCTCACTTGTAGAAGGCCTGGTTCTCCACTCCACACTTCCACAGGTGCTTACAGGCTTCAGGTGTTGGTGCAAAGTACGTCAGGATGATCTTCTTGTCCTGTCCACAGCATATCCAGGAGAGTAGTCATGTTTTCACCAATGTACCAAACGAAAGGAAACCTCACCAGATATGCAATACTGTATTTCTATCTGTGGCAGGAGTATACATTTCACATCATTCTAAAAAGCAGTACATTACATGGAAAAGCACAACATCATCTCAACTGACCGTTGCTATGGTTGCTAAAATACATTACACGCTATCCACAATAGATCAGACACCAGGAGAGTCTTTCAATAATTCATGCCCTTACCTCCTTCTGATTTGCATATATATGGAATGACTTGCCCTCAAACTTCAGCTTGGTAACTTCGTTCCTGCCCAAAAGAAGAGCAGAGTGGTAACTTAGAGTGCTAGAAGGACATTTAAAAATATTAATCACAACCCCTCACAGACCACACAAACTGTAAAGTACATGTATTCCCCTCACAGAATAAACAGCTCGTTGAGGTTTAAGTAAGCTGGAAGCCAACAGCAGCACACCAACTCCAGCTAATGGAAAATAAGCAGCCGACTGATTTGTCTGAATAGTATAAGATACCAATTTTCTTTAGGTTGTGCATTCACAGTACATCATCATGTCCTAAAACTGAAATAGTGTTTTAAAAACAGAAAGCCACTGGTGACACACAGCACCTCCCCCCACTTGAGGGTTTGTGAAGCCTCGCTCTCCCATCACTGGAGAACATGCCTACAAAACATCAGAGATACCGGGAGCGAGCGAACCTTGTTTTATAACAGTGGTACACTGTGACACAATCAGACACTGGCAGTACTGACTTGCACTGTCTGCATTTTAGACTCTGCTCTGAGATTGAGCATGTCCCTCCGGTCCTGATTGGGGCAGAGACATGATCATGAGCTGACCCTTTTATTTTGGGCAGTTCAGGCCTGCCAAATCGTAGCTTTGGCACTGGTAGACGGCCATCACTGGGCAAAAACTGACTGGCGATACGTGAACTGGTTATTCTCACCTCCCACCCCTGGCTTTTCTCATTGGTCAGTTTTTGTGCTACCTCCATTCAAGCACCAGTGAGTGTACAGCGTAAGGGGCAGTGCTCCGGGGAGAAGGGTGTGCTGTGCAAGAAGCTCCACTCAGGGGAGGAGGCTGTGCTGTGCGAGAAGCTCCACTCAGGAGAGAAGGGTGTGCTGTGCGAGAAGCTCCACTCAGGGGAGGAGGCTGTGCTGTGCGAGAAGCTCCACTCAGGGGAGGAGGGTGTGCTGTGCGAGAAGCTCCACTCAGGGGGGAGGAGGGTGTGCTGTGCCAGAAGCTCCACTCAGGGGAGGAGGGTATGCTGTGTGAGAAGCTCCACTCAGGGGAGGAGGGTGTGCTGTGCGAGAAGCTCCACTCAGGGGAGGTGGGTGTGCTGTGCGAGAAGCTCCACTCAGGGGAGGAGGGTGTGCTGTGCGAGAAGCTCCACTCAGGGGAGGAGGGTGTGCTGTGCGAGAAGCTCCACTCAGGGGAGGAGGGTGTGCTGTGCGAGAAGCTCCACTCAGGGGAGGAGGGTGTGCTGTGCGAGAAGCTCCACTCAGGGGAGGAGGGTGTGCTGTGCGAGAAGCTCCACTCAGGGGAGGAGGGTGTGCTGTGCGAGAAACTCCACTCAGGGGAGGAGGGTGTGCTGTGCGAGAAGCTCCACTCAGGGGAGGAGGGTGTGCTGTGCGAGAAGCTCCACTCAGGGGAGGAGGGTGTGCTGTGCGAGAAGCTCCACTTACCACTTAAGGAAGTGGACTCTCTTGTTTCCCTGAAGCACAATGAATCCGAATGGGGTGAAGGCGAGGAAGGCGGGGTTTCCGGACACATCCTGCAGGAAGATCACGCCACACCGCAGATGGACAAGCAGAACACTTCCCGAGAATGGGTGAGGCCGACCACGGGAACCCACCCACTTTACAGGCCCGCCCTCTAACCCCACCCCCTTTATCACATGACCAGTTGAAACCATTACCATTTGCATTAAGGTCAGATGTGTATTAAGGGCAGAATGCATGCTGCGTTTTCTGTAAGGAATGTGAAGGCGATGTGAATGGGTCTCCCGACCTTGCACGGGTGTGGGTCCACGCCGTACGTCTCCAGCATCTGCGCTTTCTGCAGAAAGTTCATCTCCGATGTCTCAGGCGTCTGTCCTCTGTGAGAGAGGCATCGGCAATACGTTTCACAATAAAAGCCAACATCTCCCAAAACATCTGCTTTATACAGAAACAGTTAAAAGTCACAGATATCACAGTGAACTTCGTCCACCTCGAACTTTGAATTCAAACTATCGTTTATGACGTAGTACTGCAATCATTGTCCTTGGGTACTGAAGGACAAAAGCACAGCACACTCACCTCACCTGTAATGCTGGACAGGTGAGCAGGTGGAGTCTAGTGAGGGAACTAATCTGTCAAGCTTGATTGCTTTATTCCACTAAGATTTACTTTAGTATGGACAGTTCAACATGTAACAGCAATGAGCATCTGTCTCTCTGTGCAACCTCATGATACCTTCTTGAATAGAATCCACATCATGATGCAGGAGGAATTCATGGCCACCAGGGGGCAGCAGAGGATTTACTCCAAATAAAAACACGGCGCAAATAGTCTACATCTCTGGTATTCAAATCACGGTCCTCAAGGTCGGAGACTGCTGGTTTTCCATCCTCCCGTTACTGAGAGTCAGGTGTGAAGACAGTCTGGCCAACCAGGCCAGCAGCACTAATTGTTCAGTTAATTCCCTGGGAGAAAAAAAAACCAGGGCCGGATTTAAGGTCCAGATTTGAATATCCATGCCCTAAATCCTGCCAAATCTACCTGTCCGCTCTCTGCGTTTCTGAGCCTTGAACAAGTAACACGCAGTTCAGTGGACTGAGATGAGTGCACAGCTTCTCAAAAGAGCCAAAATCAGATATTTTCTGCCGCATCTCATCACGGCAGAGTTCCGGTTCGTGCACATAAGTCGGAGGAAGACTCAACAGACAGACGTACAGGTTGTGGTGCACTGTGCAACACCCTCCCATCCCTGGGAAACTCTAGAGCTAACTGTGCATTGCTCTGTTGTCAGTCACAGATAGCGCTAGCACAATACATATTTGATACTAGACCGTGGGGCCCTTCCATTCCCTAAAACAGGATGAACCAGGCATGAGCCCCTACAACCCACATTTTTAATTTCATATTTTATTAAATTAATTAATTTTTCCTTCCCAGGACAGCTGTATTATGATGCTGTGCTGTGCTTGGGGAGTCATAAAGATGGGCCATACTGTATGTTATTAGTCATTTGTAGTGACGCTGTTACACTCTCACTAGACACTTTAAGGAAGCATTCCTGAAGAATCAATCCGAGCCAGTGTTTTATTAATGATGTCTGAGAGTGAGATACAGAGAGAGTGTGAGAGATAGAGGGAAGCACAGCCTTTTCCAGAACTAGTATTTTACATGCAATTATTATTATTATAATTATAATTATAATTATAATTATTATTCGGTGACATGAGCTCAAATGCTTCTCCTGTAATTTGGGTCATAGCATCACTACCCAACCCAGCCTGCAAAGCTGCTTGGGGTCAGTTGTTACCCAATCCAGCCTGCAAAACTGCTTGGGGTCAGTTGTTACCCAATCCAGCCTGCAAAGCTGCTTGGGGTCAGTTGTTAGTTGTTGCCAAGATTTCTTTCATATCCCATTCTGTCATAATTGTTATCATTCAGAAAATAGTGGGTTGGACTATCAAGTCATGGATTGTCAACTTATTCTCACAGGTTTAAAAAAAAAAATTATAGAATAATAAATGGAATGAATATAAATGAGTAACATTTCATTTCTCAGTTTTAATCAATTTCAGTCAAAATAATAAGCCAGTCTGCCACCACCTCCACAAAATAAAGCCTTGAGATGGAACTGGAAGTAACAATCAGAGACTCAGCAAAAGCATTGGGCAGTGACAATAGAGATAAAATGTCCACAGTTTTACTGACGCAGAGACGGTCCTCCTGACAGCTGGACAAAGGAGTTCAAAGCCAATGGAGGAGGGCAAGAGAATGGTCGCATATACAAAGACTAATTTACTCGATGAAGCTTGCGTTTCAATTTACTCGTGTCAAAATTGCTTTTTCATGAAAATGTTTTCTTGACAACCAAGGGATTACATTACATTACACTACATTAATTTAGCAGTCACTTTTATCCAGAGCAAATTACTACAGGAATGCTAATCAAAAACGTAATCAGTCTGTGTGAAAAACAACTGAATTGTGATTATATTGGATAAATCCCATTGACCTCCCATTCATAAAGAGATACTACTTCCTCTGAATAACCTCATCCTGTGTTGCACTTGTGTGGACAGAAATTCCTAAGGAGTTGGATCTCTTGCTATAAACCTTTCCTCTATGGCTGAGACAGAGGAAGGCAGGGGTTAAAAAAACTGAGAGGAAAGATAGAGGTGGAAAAGGGAAAGGTAGATTACTCAAAGAAAGCAGTGTTTGGTTTTCAATGGGAACGAATGGGATATTTTCCAACCTCACCTCAAGTGAGCTAGCTTCAAATTAAGATTGTCCAGTCTCACAGAATGTGAATTTACCGGTGGGCAACGATCTGGCTACAACTTGTTGACACCATTCTCGATTAAATTTCAATCTAACATTTGCATGTTTTTATACGCTCCTCTGTCTTTCACTGAAGGGCATGTGGGACTCCTTACACCAGTTCTGTTTTGTGGATATCAGCAATCCTCCGCTCTAGCTTCTCTGAGTGTTTGGGGAAGAACTGGAATTTGGAGCTGTACCCCTCTGGGTGCTTGCCTGGGTCATAGTCCCCGATCTCAGCTGAAACAGCAAGGGGGGGGGGGACGGAACGGACGAGAGATTAACACAGCTTCACCACACAACATTCTCCATAGGGCACACACATCACAATCAGCTGCTAATCATTCAGGGGAGAGCAGTGTTACACAGTACCAAAAAAGAAAGACACTAAGTAATATGGGAGTTATCATATCAATTAATGTTGTCAATGTTGGGGCGAACAGAAGACTGTAGCTTTGCACAGAAACATAGGGGGAACGGTGGTAACCTGAAGTAACTCCTTAAGAAGCAACTCCACTTTATATAATATACAGTATGTAAAAACACTGTTGTATGTTGTTGTACATTGATTTAACTGGCAGCCGGTTGGCTGTTTGTGATGTATTGCTAGCCACATGGTTATTTCCTCCGAGGAGGCGATGAGGCAGCACATCTCTAATTCCGCCGTGTCCCCTAGCTCCAACTCTCCCTCAGGCCCCGTAAACGAGGGCGCAATTACTGCTGCCTCCATCTTTCACGAGCCCTTTACCGTCCATCCACCTGCTTGCGAATGGCAGACTCAGCACAGCCACTGTGGAACAATGCACCTTGCTTTCAGCCTTCACTCACCTCGATTGCATGATTAACAGACAGTTTAAATGTAACGCCGGCTTTAATAAACATAATTAATAAATAAAGGCTTTCGTCCTTTGGGGATGCGGTGAATATCGCAGTGCCGTGCATCTATCATGTGCGATGGAGCCTTAATGAGGCGATGCTAATCCTGCTACGCTAGAGAAAGTGAGTTTCTTTTTTTAAAATTTGTTTCAGATTTTTTTCCCCTTTTTACCCAATTTAGTGGCTAATTGTACCCCTACGTTATTCAATTCCCCGTGTAGCAACCGCTCGAGAATTTGCCGCTACAACCGCGCCAGCTGGTAGTAAGAAGCAGGGCGCCACGTCCTCTTCGATGCGTGACTTCTCCGAGCTCCTGACCGTTCCTGACTCGCCCGGGGCCTCTTTCGCACAACGATTCTCCCCCGCTGAGTCCCTCCCCCCACCTCGGGAGTGGTCGGCCAATTGCCGCTCCCTCAAGGCACCGGCCATACTCGGATCTAGCAGGACCAGTGCTCGAACCCCTGATACTCAAAGTCGGCTCTTTTACTGCTGCGGTACTGCAGCGCACGAGAAAGTGAGTATCTGTTCGGAGGACGTTCATCTCTGCGATCAAGTTACCTTGCAGGATGTAAGCAGCCAGCATGGCGGCGTCTGATGTCTTGCACAGGAGGCGACCGTGGTACAGATCTCTCTTGATCTGCAGAAAGACAAGATACCTGCAGTGGTGACAAAGAGGAAAAAAGCACCTGATTATCTGGATCGGCTTTTAAAACCAGTGAGGTCAACTTGATGCATGCAAATCCTTTAACTGTTAAATTTGTTTCACCTTTTTTTATGTTTATCTCGAAATCTGGAATGACAAATCCTGTGTGCAGGCCCATTCAATTACTGCAGCGTCCTGTGCACAGACCTCTAGCTCTAGTCATGGCTGGCATGCTCACTCTTCAAATGCAGACCATAGAGGACCGTAGTGACTGTGCAATGCGCTAGTGCTTGATCTAGCCCCTGAGAGTGTGCCACCACATCAACATTCCAGCACACATTTGGAATTTTGGTTCTGACAAAAATGACCAAATGTCAGAAGTTTGCAGGAACACACGTGTGAACACAAGCGTGTACACGCACATGTACACACACACACACACACACGTTAATGCCACCTCACTCCATCGCTGTGCCAGCCTGGGGATCTCTTATCTTCATTACATAATGATAATAATAGGTGCACTATCTTGGTAAAGGGCACAGTAACAGATTCAACTGTGAACTGTCACCTTCAGTAGTACGACCTAGTGTTATTTCCATTACATCACAGACCAGCCACAATACCAAGACGGCATTGCTGTCCGCTACACTACACACAGCAGAGGTTTCAGTGTCATACTCGATCTCACTGTCCATTGTGGAAGATGTCAGCACATATCCATATCAAAGTATCCGAGCATGACAGAATTTTACAGAAGCTTCCAGCCTCAAACCAGAACAGAAAAGAAATATATTCAAGGCCTTACATCTTAACTTCACAGGGGAGAGTTAATGTCCTTTACTTCCTCTTTAAGGTCTTACTTTTGATGGAAAAAAGACTCCCCTGTTGAAAGTATGTTTCTGTTACTTTTCTGTTAATTCTTCTCAGTGAGGGTGAGCTTGCTAGCCTGTGGGAAAGGAGATATGCTCACTCTCATCGCTAACTTCTGCTCATCTCATCTCTAACTTCAAAACTAGGCCACCAACAGAGTTAATAGTATTTCACTTAAGGTTCCATATTTGGTTTAAAAAAAGCAATTACGGTTTCTCTGTTCTCTAGGTGAGGCTACTGAAATGGCTTTTGCTGTTCCTACCAATCAAGTTCTGCCCTATATTTCCCTTTCTTTTTATATCACAGACCCCAATTTCGCATTTGCAAATTTAACTTGACAAAGTCAAAAGGATAATTGAAGAGTGGAAGACAGCCCCCGTGACTCCACTGAGATGCACTTTGCGTGCTGCATGAGAAACTGGCCGCATTACATCATTAACTAAAATAAACAGTGGAGAAAACAATATAAACATATAAATAGGGGTGTCTCTGTGGCGTAGCCTGTAGAGCACCGTCCACGTGCTCGCTACAAGCCGCGACGCCGGTGGTTAAAATCCGGCCACGTGACCTTTGTTGCATGTCTCTCCCTCTCTCTTGCTTCCATTCTTCCTGTATCTCTACACTGTGATGTCCAGCAAAAAGCTGAAAAGCCCTAAAAAATATTTAAACATACAAATAAAGACATATAAATGTTTCAGTTGGCCATAGGCCTCCATGGGAAACTATCTTCCTCAGAGTTCCCTATGAGGTGTCTGATCCGCACAATGGCATAAACTGCCTATTCAGCTCTGTGCAGAATATCAAAAGTTGTGTCTCCGCTATTGTTGAAGCTTACATGTCCTAATTTTCTAATGAATATTAATGAAGGGGTGTGAATGACGACTGAACATCCATAGTTATGGACAGCACTTGAACCTTGGGTTACAAACGGGCGGCTGTGGCTCAGGAGGTAGAGCGGGTCGTCCGCTGATCGCAGGGTTGGCGGTTCGATCCCCAGCTCCTCCTGTCCACATGTCGAAGTGTCCTTGGGCAAGACACTGAACCCCAAATTGCTCCCAATGAGCAGGCTAGCGCCTTGCATGGTGGCTGCCGCCATTGGTGTGTGAATGTGTGTGTGAACGGGTGAGTGAGAGGCCATTGTAAAGCGCTTTGGATAAAGGCGCTATATAAGTGCAGTCCATTTACCATTTTACAAACTGGAATATCCTAGTAAGGGAAGGGGTAAACAAACAGGCACGAAACAGATTATTATAATGCATAAGCATACAGTACACACAGACACACACACACACACTGAGCTAAACCTTAATTTGTTTCAACATCAAGGTGACGCCCTTATTTAAACCACCTTTAACATTACCAAGCAGCAGCTGAAAAGATAGTTCTAACACGATAACACAAGAAAGCCAGAGCCTGTTTTTGGGGGGAAATGCAAGAGTCAATTCCCAGAAAGAAATGCCTTTACTTTCAGAGTATAAAATCCTTTAATATCACCGTGCACAGCTCAATAGTCATCCTCTCCTTGGGTTATAAGCATATGTTAAAGATACTAGTGACGCTGGGGCAGAGAGATTTTCTGGGTCACCTGATTGCAGGCGGTAAGTGGGATACAGGCGCAGTGGAGTGTGAAAAGTGTGCTGCATCTCAGGGCGAACTGGGGGATAATCATGTACCATTTAGAGGAGGACGCCAGCGGTCAATGACTTGCCATTACCACCCCCCTCCTCCCCAAACCCACAGTCTCCCCACCCAGAGACAATTAGAGAGCTACAGATAGCCTCAGAGAGCAGAATGACAAGGCCTACTCAACAATACAAGTCTTCGCTTTTAAAAAAACCACATATTCTCTTCCATTTACTCTCCTGCAATCAAGTCTAAATCAAGCTATTCCTGCAGATGTTAAAGCTTTAGTCACTAAAATGCAGTTTACAGTAAAGGCTAACCAAATGTTACCTTCTAAACAGCAGTTTACAGTAAAGGCTAACCAAATGTTACCTTCCAAACAGCAGTTTACAGTAAAGGCTAACCAAATGTTACCTTCCAAACAGCAGTTTACAGTAAAGGCTAACCAAATGTTACCTTCCAAACAGCAGTTTACAGTAAAGGCTAATCAAATGTTACATTTCAAACAGCAGTTTACAGTAAAGGCTAACCAAATGTTACCTTCCAAACAGCAGTTTACAGTAAAGGCTAATCAAATGTTACCTTCCAAACAGCAGTTTACAGTAAAGGCTAACCAAATGTTACCTTCCAAACAGCAGTTTACAGTAAAGGCTAACCAAATGTTACCTTCTAAACAGCAGTTTACAGTAAAGGCTAATCAAATGTTACCTTCTAAACAGCAGTTTACAGTAAAGGCTAACCAAATGTTACCTTCCAAACAGCAGTTTACAGTAAAGGCTAACCAAATGTTACCTTCCAAACAGCAGTTTACAGTAAAGGCTAACCAAATGTTACCTTCCAAACAGCAGTTTACAGTAAAGGCTAACCAAATGTTACCTTCTAAACAGCAGTTTACAGTAAAGGCTAATCAAATGTTACCTTCTAAACAGCAGTTTACAGTAAAGGCTAACCAAATGTTACCTTCCAAACAGCAGTTTACAGTAAAGGCTAACCAAATGTTACCTTCCAAACAGCAGTTTACAGTAAAGGCTAACCAAATGTTACCTTCCAAACAGCAGTTTACAGTAAAGGCTAACCAAATGTTACCTTCCAAACAGCAGTTTACAGTAAAGGCTAATCAAATGTTACCTTCCAAACAGCAGTTTACAGTAAAGGCTAATCAAATGTTACGTTTCAAACAGCAGTATCTGTTGAGTAATCAGAGAGGTGTGCTGAGGGAATCTGACAGTACATGGGTTGGGGAACCAAAATGCAGATTTACACTTTAGACCGTTTAGCAGATGCTCTCATCCAGAGGAACACTCTTTTACATACAATCAATTCATGCGGCTAGATATTTACTGAAGCAATTGAGGTTAAGTGTTTTGCTCGAGGGTACAGCGGTAGTGCACCGCTAGGGAATCAAACATAAAGCCTCAAGAAGAGATTACAAGAGCAGTTCGCTAACCATTACGCTACACTGCCGGATCACTCCCATGTATGGGACAGAGGAGAAAGGTCTGGTGTGTGATTATATTCTGAAGAGTGTAGCATGTGTGCTCAGGAGGTAGAGCGGGTCGTCCGCTGATCGCAGGGTTAGCGGTTAGATCCCCGGCTCCTCCTGTCCACATGTCGAAGTGTCCTTGGGCAAGACGCTGAACCCCAAATTGCTCCCAATGAGCAGGCTAGCACTTTGCATGGCAGCTGCCGCCATTGGTGTGTGAATGTGTGTGTGAACGGGTGAGTGAGAGGCCATTGTAAAGCGCTTTGGATAAAGGCGCTATATAAGTGCAGTCCATTTACCATTTATGTGTACGCGCCCTTGCCTATATGCCCCAGCAGTTTGCCTTTGACTCAGTTAGGGGCTAGTTGCCTTGCAAAGTTGCTTATGACTTAAGCTGGGGACACATTACATAATTTTAAAGCCTGATTTGGCAACAATTTGAGATCTGGCAGAGTCTGCGGTAGTCCAGGGTAGTCACTCTGTATAGTCGCAGCTGTAATTGTTATGTGTGTGGGAGTGAAAGACACATATTTCTCTCATAAAATCCCAGTTGGGATTTCTCAACTCGCAATTAAACAACATGTTTCTCAACTCACAATTAAATCAAACATGTTTGAATTTATTGGGGCTAGTCTTTGAATAATCCTGTGGTTTGCGCTCATCAAAGACTCCAATCACAATTTTCAATAGCCAATGACATTTGCGACAGAGGAAGCAAGAGGGGGCAAAATACGGGAGTAAACGGAAGATCCAGCATGTGCGATGGCTAAGCCGAATAAAATGTTTTTTGTGGAGTGCTAAAAACGAGGAGCGACTAGTGGGTTTGTGGTCGACCCATGAGCGTCTGTACAATGTTAACTCTGCAAGTTACATTACATTAGTCATTTAGCAGACACTTTTATCCAAAGCGACATACAGTAAGTGCATACAGAAACGTCATCGAAGTAACTACAGAACAGATAAGAAAGCACATTCTTCCCATAAAGTAGCAGCTATCCCTAGTAATGAACATTGAATGCAGTTCACAGTAAACTTGGTAAATCAGCTCTACTACAATTCTAATCTAAATATTATAAACTTGAATACACAGTTCAACAAGAACAAATACCATGAGGTCCTAGATAAGTATCAGTCCAGGTGGAGTCTGAAAAGGTGTGTTTTCAGGCCACGACGGAAAGCAGGCAGGGTTGGCATAGTGTTACCACAACTAAACTGACAAAGTTGCAAGCTGTATGGGCTCCATGTTCGTCTTGGTTTCAAAATATCTTGGAAAAAAAGACATTCTCGTGAGTGCAGGTGAACCACAAAAAAAACCACGTTCTCGCAAGAGAGCTGCGTCTTATATTTGTGCTTCTTAAGACACAGCCATCATTATGTATGTGACAGATGACTGAGCATCTTAAAATTACAGTGGTTAAATGTGGGCTACTCAATCTTTTGATTGTCTTTTACGATCGAACCAATCGTGTAATGTGTTCCCGGGCTTAAGGGAAAACCTCACTTGGTGATTTCCTCTTTCAGAGCCGCCGGGTCCGGTGGGTAGAACTTGACCCGCAAACACATGGTGAACGGTGGCTGGGCTGTGGGACAAAAACACAGGTCAGAACACGTGTGGAGACCAGGTAAAAATCACGGCGCTTTATATTTTATCGATCACAGTGATAATCTACGCAAAGTGTTAAGATTGTGAGCCACATTAGTGTTTCAGTGGCCTCAGCAATCTCTGAACATTTCAAACACTGTGATTGTAAAAAAGCACATTTGTGATCTATCTTTGAGATGCATAACAGTAAAGTCACCTCAGATCGAAATACATGTATTTTTCCCTTTGCTTTGTGTACATTGTTGCTGGATTTCAAACCTGGATAAAAGTACTGCCAGGGGTTACATCAAAGGGGTGTAGGACAGGGAGAGGGTACTTGCGTCTTCTGAGGTAAGCCACACATTTGTATTATTTTGTTGTGAGGGGAGCGGGTATTCGGGGTGTTAAGGTAAATAATTTATGATAATAAATAATTTCTTATAATAAAATATAAATGAGAGGCATCATAAAGGGGCAATGGAGTTAGAGCCGTTGGCCACAAAGGACACACTCCCAGAATATGGCTGAAAACCTCTGGATTTAAACCAACAGCTATTTAAATCATTTCTTTACCTCATCTTACAAAAGCATTGAAAGCAATCTAACTTTTATTCAGGCGCAGCCTACACTAACAGTCCTGTTAACATCTGTGGAATATTTGTTTTTAAATTATTTACTTTTGAAATTCTCAGAACTAGATTAGTTGGTTTTTGTGTATATTTGTGAAGAACATAATTCAAAGATTTGAACTCATAAACAAAGATGAAATAGCTAAATGTTTCTTAAAAGTGGCAAATATATTAAGCCATAATTATCATCCTTAATTCAGAGTACAGGAACAAGCTAATACTTACATTTCATCTGTTTGGCAATTGACTTTGTAACCTCCAACCAATGCTGCAATGACAAATGAGAAAAGAGATTAAAAAAAGATTATCATTAAAAAAGACCAGCTCCACCCAATCACGATTATCAATGAGAAAATAAGAGAATTGTGGAGAAAAGGATGGAAACACAGTAATGCTACCATATGTGTGTAATATACACAGCTTGCAACACACAGGCTGTGCTAATTTTGTTTTCATGATGTGTTCAAAATAATTCCAAACAATTTAATTATTTGTTTAATCACTGCTTGTCTTTATTGTTTGAAGGAAAACAGCTGTTTCTACAGCACATACTGTATGTTTAGAGTCAACAACAATATCTCACAGAAGACCTCACTGCAGAGTAAAATGTGAAACCGTATTTGTACTAAGAGGACTTTGACCCCACAAACCCCTGTGGGATGTCAGGTTTAGAGGTCCTATTACTTTACCCAACACACACGTGCACACGCACACACACGTGTGGAGAAAATCAATCCCTGGCCATCAGTCCAGGTTTATGGTGCGTTATGCCTGGCTGCAGGGCATTAGCGTTGGGCTTTAACTGCGTTGCCATGGTGCTTATTTACGGCGCATCCTCGGGACAGGGCCCCAAAGCGGGACTGGGAAACAGAAATGAGAGACAGTGCAGGGGAAGGCACGTAGAAAAAAGCCAGCGAAGGTAGCAGCGTCGCGCAGGCATCCATCGGACCACTCAGCAGCACGCCTCATGGTCCCTGGGCACGAGTGTCACCTGGCCCCCCTACACACGGTTCCAATTCTTGGGAGGACCATCTTCTATGATGGTCTACAGAAGACTCAGCGGGGTTCAGTGCTGCACTCTCTGAGCCCGAGCTAATACCTGGAGGTGCCAGGGGTGGAGTGGGGCAGGGGGAGCGGGGTTCACACCGTAATTCCGGGGGAACAGCTCTCATCCAGAGTGTTAAAATTCAGAAACGCATGATTGCATCTTCATCGCATCATTCTGTGTCCTCTCAACTCACAATCCCCCATTCAATGTGATAGAGCAAGGAGGCAGCAAATCAAGAATATAAGACATTTATCCAGCATAAAAAGGTGATACCCTGTACAGGACCTTGTCCTGACAGTCAAGTGCAATTCTTTGCCTTGACACCAAGCCAGGTTTTCCTCAGATGCTAAGAAACTACGTACTGCTAAATGTCCAAATGTGTTGATTTCAATTATCTGATAAGGAACAGAGCAAAGGCCAACAGTCTGTCAAACCACAAGACAAGACACCCATAATTTTGAGATGGTTTAGTCCAACAAATCAATTTTATTTACAATCCACTGAGTCTCCTCAAAGCAAACAGCAGCAACAGCATCTACATGTAAAATAGCAGGGGACTGCAGAGGCATAAATGCAGGGTAAGCTGGATTCACTTGCGCCAGGACTAAAATACACCCAGGGAGCGCACGTGAATTACTCATGAATCAAAGGGATCTGGCAGCCAATCCTGACACGGTTAAAATTATAACCCCTTTCAGTTAAGCCTGCTGAAATGAGTTCTGCTCTGCAATGAGAGAGGGGAAAGCAGAAACGCCTCCTCAAAGGCAACCCCTCAGAAACAGACCCCTCCTCCACAAAGCCCGCTCTTCACAAACAAACCCCTCCTCCTCAAAGCCCGCCCCTCAGAAACAAACCCCTCCTCCACAAAGCCCGCCCTTCAGAAACAAACCCCTCCTCCACAAAGCCCGCCCTTCAGAAACAAACCCCTCCTCCACAAAGCTCACCCTTCAGAAACAGACTACAAGTCAAAGCCTGCCACTACAAAGCAAATCACGCCGTGGTTTACTCACCCTCTGCTTGTCCGGGTCCACATATCTGATGCCGAAGTAGTCCTTCTCCAGCAAGTTGAGGTGATGGCAAATGAGGTCAAAGAGATACTGGCCCTTGGCGTCACGCTGTGAGATGAGAAAAACACTGATTACATCATATAATCCTGAGAGCAGTTCCCAGGTGTGGGGACACCCTGTGGGGGTGTTGTTTTATGAACATGCTGACCTGTAAACATGCTTTTTTTTGTTAACATGCTGCATTGAAAAAAGACCAGAATACGAATAATATTTAACACGACGTCAGGAGAGGTATATGGGCTTCATCAAATATTAACGCAATGATACGGCCATCTGTAATTTCTGTAATTAAGGGGACGGGGGTATGGTGGTTTGTGAGAGAATGTGAATGTGGGAAGGTGTATGAAAAATAGAACAATTTGTAAAAATACACGTTTGTTGTGGCAAAAGGACATTCATTGCTGGCAGCAGGGAAACCGTGTGCATTAATTTGTCAAGGGTGAATGCACAAACTGACCAGGGGTGACCTGTGGGTGACCAAAGCTGAACAGACTACAGCTCTGAGCCCTCCCCAACCCCCAACCCCTCCCCTCCTGACAACTGCACAACCTGTCAAAACCAACTGCTTTCTGAGGATACCAGCTAATACAGTTAACTCAGTACAGGGCAAAGATGTTTCATTGTTTTGGATGAAACAACCTACTCTCTCTTTTCTCTCTCTCTCACTCACACACACACACACACACACACACACACACACACACACACACACAAACACACATGCACACACACAGTTTCCCCTTGATACTTTTCCCTCCAAAACTTCTGTAAAATTCATTAACACGTTTCAAAGAGGTAACATTAAGGAAGTTAATGAAAAATACAACAGGGCTCAGTGAGTGGTAGTTACAGTCGAGGTGGGGAAGATTCAGAAGAGGAAGCTGGAGCGGGTGGGCACCGCGTATGCAGCCAATCCTCTTGGATAACAGCGGCATGCAAGCTGGCAGTAGACATCCAAGCTAGTCATTAGCTGGCTGGCCAGAGCAATCCTCAGAACCCGCAATGCATCTCTGCATAGCGAGTCCAAATTCCCTCTGCCTTAGAGTGCAGAAGACTAATTAAAAAGGGAATTTACAGATCAAAGAGAAGGGAGAGAGGAAGAAGGGAGAGAGGAAGAAGAGAGGAGAGGGCCTGGTCTCCACCTACTAAAGCCCGGGTCACTTCCTCTGACATGCGGCCGAAAGACTCATCAAACCTAAGCCCCTATTTGAATGTGAAACTAATTATCCTCACACCCAGCTTTTTCAGTGGTTTCAGAATGCGGAGCGGTCTTTACTTTACCACAATGAGTTGCAACCTTTTGGCCAGTCAGAATGAGCAGAATATGTGATTTGTGTCGCTCTCACACACATGAACAAACAATACTGTAAAACGCACTCACACTTCGGAAAATTGCAATCAGGACTATGTTGCGCTGTATTAGTCCATATATGGGTCAATTTAGTCTTGAACATGATATTTTTCAACATGTTAAACAGACTTGGTAGTCAGAATAACAATACAAAATAAAATGTGTACATTGCTACCACTACTGCTACTGGTCTTTGAATGTCTAGACCAGGGGTCACCAACCTTTTTGAAACTGAGAGCTACTTCAAGGGTTCAGAGTAGTACGGAGGGCTACTTGTTGGATTGTAATTGTTGACGGGGGGGGGGGGGGGGTTGGGTGCTATCAAAACATTTAGCGGACCGCGATTGAAATTTTTGACGGGGGGTGCTATCGAAATATGTCGCGGACCTCTGTTTATTAAATTGTTCATTTAGCGTATTTACCGCGAGTGTTCGTTTAACAGTAAATCGCCGATAACGAGCCACGTAGATGCACGCGTTATATTGTTATTTTTAGAACATGCCTCGCGGGCGACTCACGTGGTCCCTGCGGGCACCATGTTGGCTACCCCTGGTCTAGACAATTAATATTACATGGATATTACTGGACCTTGAATACAAACGTAAGACTATATGAAAAGAAATTAGGACCGTCTAGCATGGTATCATATAGAGCCAATATGCAGGGGGTCAACTGAGCAAGAAAACAAGTTTTAGGGTGCAATGGTTTGTGGCCATTTTATTTCCCTTCATTAGAGGTATTAAAACCAACACAAAAAAAACACAGAAATAATGAGCAGTCGTTGAGGGTTGTGGAGCAGCAAGGCACACTGTGGCCGTGTTCACGAAGGCCTCGCCCCAAAAGGCACAATGAATTGCTCCTTTTATAAACAAGCCTCACAAAGGTAACGGACAACAATTGGAATAGCAATCAACCTCAGCTGTGCGAGGCTGTAGGTGAAGCCGCCGCTGTCCATGGTGCTGAAGGCCTCCGAGGCTTTGGGAGACACAATGATGCACTGACGGAGGTCAAAGAGAAGAGTCTGCTCCTCCCCCACCCCACCCCACCCAGCATTCCATACTGTTAAATAAGATAATCAGACAGTTTTATAACCATACTCCATCAGTCTTCAGAAAGAGAGAGAGGAGTGAATTAACAAACTGTTGGAAAAACCTTGACTGCATCTTTGTTTATTGTGCCTAAATTTGTGATGCTGCAAACCAACTGGATCTTCCAGTTTGACCCATAAATCTACAGGACAGCCTGAAAGGCAACGGTCAATCACTCTGAGATAAAGAGCTGGGATTAATGGGGGCGTCGCTCGAACGCCGCCCCTCGCACTTCTTCGCTCAGGGACATCCTACGCTCGTGTGTCACGTCTATGGAAATTGTACGATGGGGGGGGGGAGGCAAACGGGCGTGGTTAATTACGTTCAGATAAAGAAGCCTGTCAGTTGTTGCACTTTTCAAAATTACCCTGGAAACAGGCTTTAAATTAAGCACCTCGGAGGGTCGCTGTGTCACGCAACAGTCTTGTGGGAGGACTTGCTTCGATGCTTTGATACTCAGCCCTGGTCCCAGGAGAATGCTGCATATATCTGGCTATTCTTTGAAGCCGAGCTCCCAATTAATTAGGTTTGACCGAGCCGTTAATTGAATACTGGTGTGGAACTGGCATCACCTAGTGTTACCTGACAAACATTACCAAGGTTACCTAAGACTGTTTGCTCCAATGGATGACTACAGTTAAAGGTGTCCTTTTATGCCTCTGAAATAACTAATACTGACAGGTATTCAACTTTAATTAACTAACCTACTTTTGTATTAAATTAATGACTAATAAAGCCTGAGGTGGCTTAATTTACCCAAATTTACCCAAACCTACCCAAGCCACCTTACAAAACTCGAAATTCTCCAAAAAAAAATTATTCGTGCCATCTCATGGTCACGAGCTAATTCACCTACCCGTCATTTGTTCGCCCTATATGGCATTCTGCGGCTTAAAGAACTCAACTATTTCCACAATGCCTGCACGATGTATCAGGTGGTCTCAGGTTTAAATAATAAACTCTGTGAGCTCATCCCGGTCTTCAGTCCCCTCTACACCCACGACACCAGAAACAAACATCTTATTTCTGGTAAAAAACGGAAACTGGTTTGCACTAGAATGAGTGTGGTGTATCAAGGACCGCGGATCTGGAACGAGCTAAACACTAGTCTTAAAATATCACGGTCCATCTC
This sequence comes from Ilyophis sp. 1 JC-2022, assembly GCA_022702515.1. Classification (NCBI taxonomy): domain Eukaryota; kingdom Metazoa; phylum Chordata; class Actinopteri; order Anguilliformes; family Synaphobranchidae; genus Ilyophis; species Ilyophis sp. 1 JC-2022. The sequence goes on from CM040400.1 coordinate 67,671,902, forward strand.
TATTTTCAAACATCATTTAAAAAAAAAACTATGTAGCTCATATCAATAATTATAATTATACATATATGCTAATTCTGGGATTTTATTGTTGTCTATATGTAGGTGTCTGTATTGCTATTGTATGTATATGAATGTGTCTGTATTTTTACTGTTTGTATATGTATGTATCTGTATTTTTACCATATGAAATGTTATGTTGAATGTCCCATGGCTCCCTACAATAAGCTTTTCATAGCTTCCCAGGGAGACCAGTTCACATTCCCACATTGGATATAAGCAAGCATGTAATGTAGCTTACATTGTACAAACGTGAATGTGAATGTGAATAAAGAATATATCAATATCAATATCAATATCAATTTGTTTCAAGGGCAAAAATGTTAAGTAACTGCTCATCTTCTTATTAACACAAGCACAACCCCCAACAGCACAGTCTTTCACAAACAATGTGCTCCCTTTCCAAGACAATTCAAGCTTTAAAAAAAAAAACACTCAAACACGAGAAGCACAAGCATCACTGCAGTTGCCATGCTGGTCGCCGTTGGAGCGTGCTTTGAGTGACAGGTAACCCCCTTGCCATTGTTGTCTCCTCACCCGAGAAGATCAATCACCATCACAAAACCCCGCCCTGACAGGAGCCCGTACCTGTTAATGAGCAGTCTCTGGGCCTAGCGAGCAGTAACACAGACACTACAGCAAAGGGTGTGCTGTGGAGACACATGCAGTCCACATCTGTAGATTATTCTTTCACAAATACAATATAATATTATTAAAATATTATACTATATAAAGAATCCGAGCGAAGACTTTGGGGAAGAGAATATTTATTTCATACCCTTCACCTGAAACAGAATTTATTAGTTTAGCTGCAAAGAGAAAGATTGTGAGTCATAAATTATATGGGGCAGATGATACCACACACAAAGCTGTAGAGTAGAGCAGGTTAGGTAAAAAACTAAATCTCATAAATATCCTTGAATATTCCTCTGGACACTAAAATAAAACCTGGATTTCTTACGGTGGCCAGCAAGGGAGCATGTGCGCACCATTACGAGCTGGTAGTAGCATCCCTTGTGCAGGGACAACTTGGGACGGCACTTACCGCGCTCCACCGGCTACGAGTGGACACGGCCGGCTGCCTTCGGAGCCCATCGGCAGGCGACAGCTCAGACTCCTGCGCCTCGGTTAAAACAGAAATCGCTGAGGCCCTGTCCCTCTGAGTGTGTTACGCGGTTTTCTAACAACAAACAAAAGGCTTTATTAAGTCCTGGATGGAGTGCGGCTGTTAGCGACAGCGGCGCTCGAGTCACCTGACCTCTTCTGACGAGGCCGCTGTCACGTCTGAGCAAGGGCTGCTCACAGCTCCACCACAATCCACTCTGACACGTTTGCTTACTAGCTCCTTGTGAAAATAGAAATTCAACGGGTATGCCAGCACGTCCACACACATACATGTATCTATGTGCTGCAGCACCTGCCTCTATCCAGGGCATCTCACATAGGTTGTTTTAAATCATCATGCTATTTATACAGTTGGGTAATTGCTGAAGCAATTCAAGTAAAGCACAATGCCAAAGAGGACAATGTCAGGGCCTCATATGAGAATCAAACCTGCAACCTTTTGATTACAGGCTCATAGTCCTAATGTGCACACACACACACACACACACACACACACACAAACAAGCGCAAATGCAGCAAACGCATGCACACACACACACATACATGTTTCTGTACATTATTTCTCCCGATAGAACAAGGCCAGTGATCATTTTATGAAAGAAACTGTGGTTCCCTGGTTTAGAGAACTATCAACACAGCAAAGGCTACAGGAAGACCTATGCAGATTCTGTAATACCCACTCATATTCTCCAATGTTGCCCCTTAAACAAACCTCACACCCCTCCCAACCAGGCTCGTCTCTCCCGTGTAAAAAATCTAATAACTAATTACTGCATAAATGCAAAGGCATGAGGCTGCGATTAATCACAGACTGGGTGTAAATTGTTATTCATGAGCCACATTTTGAAAGGCAATTTACACAAAGACAACAAACAGTCTGAGTCATTTATCTGTTTATTTGCTGGTAACCATTTGAAACAATAGTATATAGCTGGTGTGAACTCATGAAAAAGTACATGAATATGTTTTTAAACAATATATAACACATATCAGTGTCAGCCATACATAGACCCCGTGGAAGGCAAATGGAGTAAAAAACCAACAACATTTTTTAAATAATATGACCTCTTGACTTCCTCTTCATGCATGACGATCATAACTTCCTGTCTGGCAATATGCTTATAATAACTCACTCAGCCACTGATACCCCAGCAGCACTGCAGCCAATTCTGAGTGTTGATGCCGTCATGTATGGCCAGTCTCAACTTGCATTGTGAATTGATGTACCTGACTTATGCAACCTTCTCAAAATGCCACTTGGGAGAGGAAGCAAGGAAGGGGGGTAGTGTGATGGAAGAATATATCAGTTTCAGTGTATGTGCTGTTATGTGTCAGCAATATAGTGCAGACCTTTGTGCCCAGGCATGCCAAAAGAAAATTAACATGAGGACTGTGCAGTATAGTGCATTAGTTACATTTTCATTATACCCATCTCTTCTCCCCCGAACCTTCCCGCATTACTACTTACTCTCCTGTACCTTCCCGCATTGCTACTTACTCTCCTGTACCTTCCCGCATTGCTATTTACTCTCCTGTACCTTCCCGCATTGCTACTTACTCTCCTGTACCTTCCCGCATTGCTACTTACTCTCCTGTACCTTCCCGCATTGCTACTTACTCTCCTGTACCTTCCCGCATTGCTACTTACTCTCCTGTACCTTCCCGCATTGCTACTTACTCTCCTGTACCTTCCCGCATTGCTACTTACTCTCCTGTACCTTCCTGTATTGCTACTTACTCTCCTGTACGTTCCCGCATTGCTACTTACTCTCCTGTACCTTCCCGCATTGCTCCTTATTCTCCTGTACCTTCCCGCATTGTTACTTACTCTCCTGTACCTTCCCGCATTGTTACTTACTCTCCTGTACCTTCCCGCATTGCTACTTACTCTCCTGTACCTTCCCGCATTGCTACTTACTCTCCTGTACCTTCCCGCATTGCTACTTACTCTCCTGTACCTTCCCGCATTGCTACTTACTCTCCTGTACCTTCCCGCATTGCTACTTACTCTCCTGTACCTTCCCGCATTGCTACTTACTCTCCTGTACCTTCCCGCATTGCTATTTACTCTCCTGTACCTTCCCGCATTGCTACTTACTCTCCTGTACCTTCCCGCATGGCTACTTACTCGCCGGTACCTTCCCGCATTGCTACTTACTCTCCTGTACCTTCCCGCATTGCTACTTACTTTCCTGTACCTTCCCGGATTGCTAATTACTCTCCTGTACCTTCCCGCATTGCTACTTACTCTCCTGTACCTTCCCGCATTGCTACTTACTCTCCTGTACCTTCCCGCATTGCTACTTACTCTCCTGTACCTTCCCACATTGCTACTTACTCTCCTGTACCTTCCCGCATTGTTACTTACTGTCCTGTACCTTCCCACATTGCTACTTACTCTCCTGTACCTTCCCGCATTGCTACTTACTCTCCTGTACCTTCCCTCCTTGCTACTTACTCTCCTGTACCTTCCCGCATTGTTACTTACTCTCCTGTAACTTCCCGCATTGTTACTTACTCTCCTGTAACTTCCCGCATTGCTACTTACTCTCCTGTACCTTCCCACATTGTTACTTACTCTCCTGTACCTTCCCGCATTGTTACTTACTCTCCTGTACCTTCCCGCATTGCTACTTACTCTCCTGTACCTTCCCGCATTGCTACTTACTCTCCTGTACCTTCCCGCATTGCTACTTACTCCCCTGTACCTTCCCGCATTGCTACTTACTCTCCTGTACCTTCCCGCATTGCTACTTACTCTCCTGTATCTTCCCGCATTGCTACTTACTCTCCTGTACCTTCCCGCATTGCTACTTACTCTCCTGTACCTTCCCGCATTGCTATTTACTCTCCTGTACCTTCCCGCATTGCTACTTACTCTCCTGTACCTTCCCGCATGGCTACTTACTCGCCGGTACCTTCCCGCATTGCTACTTACTCTCCTGTACCTTCCCGCATTGCTACTTACTTTCCTGTACCTTCCCGGATTGCTAATTACTCTCCTGTACCTTCCCGCATTGCTACTTACTCTCCTGTACCTTCCCGCATTGCTACTTACTCTCCTGTACCTTCCCGCATTGCTACTTACTCTCCTGTACCTTCCTGTATTGCTACTTACTCTCCTGTACCTTCCCGCATTGTTACTTACTGTCCTGTACCTTCCCACATTGCTACTTACTCTCCTGTACCTTCCCGCATTGCTACTTACTCTCCTGTACCTTCCCTCCTTGCTACTTACTCTCCTGTACCTTCCCGCATTGCTACTTACTCTCCTGTACCTTCCCGCATTGCTACTTACTCTCCTGTACCTTCCCTCCTTGCTACTTACTCTCCTGTACCTTCCCGCATTGCTACTTACTCTCCTGTACCTTCCCGCATTGTTCACTACAAATAATCTCTGGTTGAACGACCTCCAGAATCTGTTGGGGAAAATACATTTTAATGAAATGAGCTTGATGAGATTCTAATTAAAACTAATGGTGGGTTTTCTTCTCTGGGGCAGAGCAGGAAACGCCCAGGAGTGGCTCTGCATGAACGCACACCAGAGCAATGTGCATCTTAAACATGCGCCATACCTCAAAATACGAAGGCAGCTTGCTGCAACACAGCTCATTATAATGAGAGAAAAAACTCTGCCGAGGATCCTAATTTGAATGGCAGGTCCACCATCATTATCCGTAACCTTTTCTGGGGAATGTGGTTGTATTAAATGATTCTCATAATGGATTTGTGGTGCATTGAGCTCAAAAAGCTTTACAGTGAAAGACAATAATTGACTTCAAATAATAACCAATGTGTAGCAGCTACCTGGGTGATTTGATGATAAGGAATTTGATCTGGACACACCAGCGAATCTCATACTCTTTGAAATAAGTACGTTTATATACACTGCTCAAAGAAATTAAGAGAACACTTAATCAACACAGTATAACACCAAGTCAATTAAACTTCTGGGATATCGATCTGTCCAGTTAGGAAGCGTAAACTATTGTGAATCAATTTCACCTGCTTTGGTGCAAATGAAAGTGACAACAGATGGACAGAAGAGGCAACAGCAAGACAACCCCCAAAAAATAAATGGTTTTGCAGGTGGTGGCCACAGACCATTTCTCTCTCCTTATCCTTCCTGACTGATTTTTCTCTCGTTTTGCATTTTGCTAGTGCCCTTGTCACTACTGGTAGCATGAGGCTGTAAATCTGGGAATTAGAACTGAAATCATGTCAAGTTCTCCAAATTGTTAAATCTGGAAACATCAACTAAAATCATGTTACAAACCAAATTGTAAAACTCCGCACGGCTAGACCAATGAGGGAATAGCTCGGAGCGAAGGTTTAAGCGTGATGTATTCCGCTATTGCTGTGGGAAAAGGGAAAAGTTATGAAGTAATATTAATATTCTTGCAACCGGGTTAGACTGCTCTTTAGATTAACTGGATTAGCTAACAAAGGACCACAAATCAAAGATACTCGTACCACGTTACCTTCCGCTTTTAGTCTGGTCTACTTTGATCACAGTTTATCCAAAGAACAGCCTCTATATATTGCAGTAAATCATCAGCCACCAACGCTGATTCTGTACTCGTTTATCTGACTCCATTTAATATTATAATTTAGTATGTACAATTTCCACTTGATTTGTGAAAGGACCCTTATACTTTAAAGACGTTCTCTGAACTGGATGCGCTTGTTCCACCGTGCATTACATGCTGCAGATATGTACACAACTCACAGCTGACTAGATATCTGCGGTTATCTCAGAGGTTGCGGAAGAAGCCACTTCGTGAGGTATAGACTATGGTTAAGACTCAGGGACCGACGAAGGAACATTGACGACCACCGTTCTCAACATGTATAACCGACAAGCGGAGGTGATCTACTTTAAGACATAGTTCTACGGGTGCAATACTCCGTGATACATTAAGCTTAAATAGTCAACCTCCCTAGACCAGCTGAGGGGGAAAATCAAGACTGAGGAAATTAATCAACCCATACCGGTGAACAGAGTAGTCAATTTTCAGAGAAATCACACAAATCAAGTTTAACTAATTTATTACCAGGTAGGTTATTTACTTAAATCATCAATACATAGTTACAGATTGAACATTCCAAATTCAAATACAGTACAGAGAAAAATACTTAGTCATACCTGGCAATTTGCTACACACAATGACCTGAAGTACGATGTGCGGAAAGACTGGTTACAATCTTCCCTGATGGGTTCGTTTACTTTCCTTAAATCCTCAAACTCTGTGTTTGATCTGGCTGCAGACGGTCGTAAAACCATAAACTGGTCAGCCCTTTTCGCCCCCTTCTATGGGGTTTCACAGAATGGTTTTTTCTAAGGACAATTTCACAACGGCAGCTTACGCCTGTGTTATGAAATATACCTTCTATCCATATTGCACATTTAGGACATGTAGACCATTGCACCACTCACTCCGAGACCATCAAAATGATATCAAACATGAATAGGTCTAAGTTTGTGTTGCCATGAAAATCTCCATCTCTACAGTTTTCTCAGATGTGATTGATATTACTGCCACAAAGATACCAGAATCCCTGTTGAGAATATTACATTTACACCCTAATTGTCCCTGTTAATTCAGGTACGTTAACTGGATGCATTTACTACTGTAACACTCAAAAACGGAACAATACATGATTATCTCTCTGGAAAGAGTGTATAATGTATGTTCCAGTGCCCAGACTAGTTCCAGTGTATACTGTACAATGTAGCAAAAGTATCAATCACATCTGTATGTTTTTAAGCTTTTGGAGGACAAAAGCAATCTATACCATGTTGTGTTGTGTGTGCCTGTCTCCACGACAGTCCAAGCGTTTCCTCACAAAGCCATGACACCTGGAGACATTCTTTGACCGTCATAAACTTCACGCCAGATGGACTTTATGGCATTGAAGTTCTGGCATCACAGCCTCCCAGAGACGTCACAGGCTTCCCCCCATGATATCATGTTCAGCTGCTCTGAAATTTCTCAATTCCAGTCTTACAGTTCCCCCCTCTGGCGCCGTGGGACAAAAAGAACCCAGTCCCAAGGAGTCATTGGGCTACACCCTGGCTGGGTGAACCCTGCTGGTAACTCTAGTCCTGTAGCCGGCCCCGGGGCAGCTGTTGCACCAAGTCCATTAGGTCAGTCAGGGCCCGCGTTCCTTGCTCGCAGAATGTGTCCTCCCACCACGGTGAGACGTCCACCTCCAGTGGAACTCTCCCCAGGATGTTGATCTGACCCATTGCAAAGTCTTCCGTCACTTCCAGGCAGAAAGTGTGGTTGGCTGGGCAGGTCAGACCTCCATAGGTGAAGGAGTTCACCTTACTGAGGACGCACCATTGCGTGTGGGAGACCTGGATTGCATGTGCGTGACCGTGTAAGGACTGAACAGTAATGAGCTTGGTGTTATTGTGGGAAAAAGATTGTAGGGTATTACAGGAGTTCTCATGACAACACATACGAGTGGTGAATATGGTTTGAGTGCCCTTCATGGTAATGTATCCTGTTAAATAATCTAATTTTAAGGACCTGATTCTTCACTACTACGCCAATAGAGCGTATGGTAGTGGAATTTGGATACACTTAGTCTGGGTGAATCAAAGCAAAGGAAACAAAGAACCCAATACATAACGGCACATTCAATTCTAGTAAACATCATAAACATTGAAACAAGTCCTGTGCATATGTTCAGCAGTAAACAAGTCCTGTGCATAAGTCACGCTCGATGGTACGGGTCTGATTGAGTAGTGAATGGCTGATGGTGAGAAGCGCCTGCGCTTCAGACCTAATTGCCCTAATGATGGTTTTATTACTATGGGTGAGGTGTTGTAAACCAGTGGCGCCCTGATTTGCCAACCATGCAGAATACTGAGATTAAATCATCAAGCTGTGACTGCAACCATGCAGAGATTTCATCATTTCTTGTCACAAAGTATTACATATGCTGACAGGTGTTCAAAATGCTACTACGTACATGTGCCATTATAAGTTATGTATTAAAAAACCATATCCAAAAGGATAGTATAAAAGTAAAAATACCACAAAAACACACTAAACATATTTTATGGTATATGAGTTAGACAATACTGTGAGTTTGTCACATCCTGGAGTCTGTGACATATATACTTTAAAATTAATGTGACACTTGCTAGTAATATTAACAGAAATACTACACATAGCAAGAAAATTTCACATCTTTCTAAAACATTTTCCCAGATACAGCAAACAGATGGAATGAAACAGTTATTCATTATTATTAGTAGTATGTAGTGGAGAGAATTGAAATATACAAAAACTTTTAGTTTTACACAACAAACACATATGTCAGAATTTATATTGTAATGATTATCACCAGGTTTTGGTGATTGAAAACTAAAATCAGACACTCTGAAGAATGTAGGTTAACTTCTCTTTAAGAAACAAAAAATATTTAACAAGACAGATAGAGAGTGAAAGTAAGGAGACAAAAAGACAAAAAGAAACCAGTAAGCCAGTATTTGCTATAAACTGACCCTACTTTCAGCTTTTAAATGAAAGGGGCATATATGGAGTAAACCTAAAGAAGAAATTGCTTCTTCTATGTATTTATTTATTTATTTAATTAATTTAGGAAGAACTATTCTCCCAAACTGTAAAACCATTTAACAGCCACTTAAATCCTTCGAGCCTCCCTCTCTTGGGCGCAGCTCCAGGCTGGATTCCTTTCCACTGAGCTCCTTCCACCAGACTCCTCTGAGTGAACGAGATTCAGCCTCTCTGTTTCCCAGGTGTCTCCTTTTCAGAAACCCTGATCACAGAGTGCACTACTCGCTTACTAACGCATTCGGTTTCAGCTTACAGTGGCCTGACTGTACATTGAGCCGAGCGCAGCGGCCATAGGCTCCCCTACAGGGACGTCACTCAGGTGCTCCACTGCCGGGATGCAACTCATGTGCTCCACTTACAGGGACGTCACTCAGGTGCTCCACTACAGAGAAGCCACACATGGTCTTATTGCTCTATGCGACCCGACCGGCCGGTGACCCAGTCGATAGCGATCCCCAGTCCTGCATCTAATCAGGACCCCGTAGTAGCTGTTAACCACTCGGTTAGGAACCGACGGTCTGATCCCTATCCCACTTTGCTATGGGCATAGAAACTTTGACCGTTTTCACCAGCCTTGCCTGTTCACAGAGATAAACTCTGCTAGGTGTGGACTGTCGTCCACGTACCACGCAGTGCCTGCATACTTACATGCGACAACTACGCCGACTAGACGGTACCACGGCAGTATGTCAATTCATACTTCATCAGACACGGGGGCCTTCAGTCTTCTCCCCAGCACTATATCTAGTTTTTAACGTGCCCTCGGAACTTTGCAATTCCGCCGCCGTCTGTTGTCGGGTAAGTTTGGGGGGCCTAGTCCCCTGCCTACCCGACTAGAAAGACTTTCCCTTAGTAGTCATACACACTTCACCTTGTAAGAACAAAATATGTTGACCCTAATGAAGGCAAGTGCTAGCTCTGGTGGCATTTGATTCATTTTATAACATTAACTGGCTTATTGGAGTCAGACAGACATTCTAACACATGTGTTTGTGCTAGGGGAAATTTACGCAAAAATACATCCATGAAATTTTATAAATATGCCTCAGTTAACTTAATGGGCACCCAAGTAGGTATATTAGTGAATCCCAACATTTCCTACATGACATGCCCAGGCATGATTTATATATTTATAGCAAGTATGCTACCGCACTTTAGCTTTATGATTTCACGGATGTATAGCTTAAAACACAAATTAAAAACACAGAAAAACACCAATTAACAACACAGAAAAACACCAATATGGTGCCACAAAAGTAACTCCAGAAGTAAGACTTCTGTTTGAATATGAAAATAGCCTATGAGCCATTTATTCATTTCTGCAAAGATGTCATGCAGGTTTTTAAAGATGTGCTTTCCTATGAAAGCGTGGCCTGCTGGATTCTAGAGCAGTGCCACATATGCCATTGTTACGTGATTTATTTTTAATCATTGATATTACTGGCAACAGTTGATATATTACGTAATCATTTTAATATACTTTCACTTCATTTCTGCATTCTCTATACTATTACATTCACCACTTCCTCACACTTCTCTACAAACAATTATCCTCTAAAAATCTCACTGGCTTTTCACCAGTGTGTCATTTTTATTCCTGTCTGTGTCTGATCAAGATTCTCTGCGTCCCCCACAGTATTGTGGAACAACAGAACAGTACCTTATATCAACACCCCTTCTCTGCCATATCTCAAACCTTTACTTTCTTTACACATACTCAAACATTTACGTTGAGCCATGTACAGCTCATCTTCAATTTACCCATTCTAGGGTTTTAAAATGATATTTTCATCATAGTGACCTAATTGCATATCTAACTTCTGCCTTTTACAATGACAGCGTCAGCATTGCATATATATGACAGTGAGGACTGCAACCTCACTATTCCACAGGTTAAAGAAAACTTTGCATTTATACGTAAATCCCCTAAACCGTATCCAGATGTGGTGAAACAACAACAACTCCATCGTATATGCTAATACATAAGATAATTGTGTTACTCACCACACCAAGGATCAAGAACCAGGAATTTAGCTGGCCAGAAACTCCCTGTAAGGAATATCCTGCCAAACTGCAAAGGATTCTTTAGCCACGGGTGCAGGAGAAATTTGGAGGTAAATGGTAAATCCCACAAATAGCAATCTGGAATCACGTTGCCGTCACCAATTTGTGAATCTCACAAATAGCAACGGTTCATCACGTTGCCGTCACCTATTTGTGAATCTCACAAATAGCAACGGTTTATCACGTCGAGGTCACCAACTGTAAATCTGGGAATTAGAACTGAAATCATGTCAAGTTCTCCAAATTGTTAAATCTGGAAACATCAACTAAAATCATGTTACAAACCAAATTGTAAAACTCCGCACGGCTAGACCAATGAGGGAATAGCTCGGAGCGAAGGTTTAAGCGTGATGTATTCCGCTATTGCTGTGGGAAAAGGGAAAAGTTATGAAGTAATATTAATATTCTTGCAACCGGGTTAGACTGCTCTTTAGATTAACTGGATTAGCTAACAAAGGACCACAAATCAAAGATACTCGTACCACGTTACCTTCCGCTTTTAGTCTGGTCTACTTTGATCACAGTTTATCCAAAGAACAGCCTCTATATATTGCAGTAAATCATCAGCCACCAACGCTGATTCTGTACTCGTTTATCTGACTCCATTTAATATTATAATTTAGTATGTACAATTTCCACTTGATTTGTGAAAGGACCCTTATACTTTAAAGACGTTCTCTGAACTGGATGCGCTTGTTCCACCGTGCATTACATGCTGCAGATATGTACACAACTCACAGCTGACTAGATATCTGCGGTTATCTCAGAGGTTGCGGAAGAAGCCACTTCGTGAGGTATAGACTATGGTTAAGACTCAGGGACCGACGAAGGAACATTGACGACCACCGTTCTCAACATGTATAACCGACAAGCGGAGGTGATCTACTTTAAGACATAGTTCTACGGGTGCAATACTCCGTGATACATTAAGCTTAAATAGTCAACCTCCCTAGACCAGCTGAGGGGGAAAATCAAGACTGAGGAAATTAATCAACCCATACCGGTGAACAGAGTAGTCAATTTTCAGAGAAATCACACAAATCAAGTTTAACTAATTTATTACCAGGTAGGTTATTTACTTAAATCATCAATACATAGTTACAGATTGAACATTCCAAATTCAAATACAGTACAGAGAAAAATACTTAGTCATACCTGGCAATTTGCTACACACAATGACCTGAAGTACGATGTGCGGAAAGACTGGTTACAATCTTCCCTGATGGGTTCGTTTACTTTCCTTAAATCCTCAAACTCTGTGTTTGATCTGGCTGCAGACGGTCGTAAAACCATAAACTGGTCAGCCCTTTTCGCCCCCTTCTATGGGGTTTCACAGAATGGTTTTTTCTAAGGACAATTTCACAACGGCAGCTTACGCCTGTGTTATGAAATATACCTTCTATCCATATTGCACATTTAGGACATGTAGACCATTGCACCACTCACTCCGAGACCATCAAAATGATATCAAACATGAATAGGTCTAAGTTTGTGTTGCCATGAAAATCTCCATCTCTACAGTTTTCTCAGATGTGATTGATATTACTGCCACAAAGATACCAGAATCCCTGTTGAGAATATTACATTTACACCCTAATTGTCCCTGTTAATTCAGGTACGTTAACTGGATGCATTTACTACTGTAACACTCAAAAACGGAACAATACATGATTATCTCTCTGGAAAGAGTGTATAATGTATGTTCCAGTGCCCAGACTAGTTCCAGTGTATACTGTACAATGTAGCAAAAGTATCAATCACATCTGTATGTTTTTAAGCTTTTGGAGGACAAAAGCAATCTATACCATGTTGTGTTGTGTGTGCCTGTCTCCACGACAGTCCAAGCGTTTCCTCACAAAGCCATGACACCTGGAGACATTCTTTGACCGTCATAAACTTCACGCCAGATGGACTTTATGGCATTGAAGTTCTGGCATCACAGCCTCCCAGAGACGTCACAGGCTTCCCCCCATGATATCATGTTCAGCTGCTCTGAAATTTCTCAATTCCAGTCTTACAAGGCGGTACCTGCAGCTCATTCAGGTTACACAGGTAGTCCAGCTCCTCCAGGATGGCACATCCATACATGCTGTCACAAGAAGGTTTTCTGTGTCTCCCAGCACAGTCTCAAGAGCGTGGAGGAGATACCGGGAGACGGGCCATTACACGAGGAGAGCTGGACAGGGCCGTAGAAGGGCAACAACCCAGCGGCAGGACCGGTATCTGCTCCTTTGTGTGAGGAGGAACAGGAGGAGCACTGCAAAATGACCTCCAGCGGGCTACTCGTGTGCATGTTTCTGACCAAACTGTCAGAAACAGACTCCATGAGGGTGGCATGAGGGCCTGACATCCTGTAGTGGGACCTGTGCTCACAGCCCAGCACCGTGCAGCTCGATTGGCATTTGCCAGAGAACACCAGAATTGGCAGGTTCGCCATTGGCGCCCCATTCTTTTCACAGATGAGAGCAGGTTCACACTGAGCACATGTGACAGACGTGAAAGAGTCTGGAGACGCCGTGGCGAATGTTATGCTGCCTGCAACATCATCCAGCATGCCCGGTTTGGTTTAATTGACTTGGTGTTATACTGTGATGATTAAGTGTTCCCTTCATTTTTTTGAGCAGTGTATAATGGGATCAGCACTGGCATTAAGTTGCCCATAAGACAGAAAGATCTTGGACACCCCAGGAAGTTATACATCACAGACTCAAGTCAGAGGCCTGTGGGTCATGCAACAGAATACTGGGGATGTTCTAACTCATGCCCTGGCTAACTGGGACTAAGCTTGTTCTGTAGGCATTCAAGGCATACTCGCTAAAAACACAAGCCAATATTGCAGTAATGTGACCCACAATCTGAATCCTGACTAAATGGGGCACACTGTAGCGGGGAATTCCATGGAGCAACTCATAATTGCCCAAAGTACTACCCAATGAGGGAGGGGTATCAGTTCGAATGGCGTCCCCCATTTCCCCATACAGTAGCGACCCCCCCGGCCAATCAGAAGCGCACCTGTGAACTGCATGCACCAGCTGCAGTACCTCTGCAGTCCCATGGCACAGTAACTGTGCTGCTCATTTAGCAGATCGCCCCGTGAAAAGCTGTGACTGGATAATTACGCTACAAAGGATCTTTAATGACCACAGCAGTGCACCCTCCTGAGCTGATGGAATGTGTTACAGCTAAGGGACGGGACTGCAGTCACGATTTGGTATTTAAAATGGCAAGAAATAGAAAAAATGAGGGAATAAAAAGTTGCGAAAAAAGAGAATAACTCAAGTAAACTCATCTCATTGTCTCCTCCTAGAAAGACTGTCTGGAGAATCTGTCAAGGCTCTGATATTAACTGGGGCTAAAAACCTGCTCACAAAAACACTTAAAAGAAACACTGTTCAGATCAAACAGGGCGGTGCTAGCCCCCTGTGAGATAAAACCTGCTCACAGAAACACTGTTCAGATCAGTCAGGGCTGTGCTAGCTCCATGGGAGATAAAACCTGCTCACAGAAACACTGTTCAGATCAGTCAGGGCTGTGCTAGCTCCCTGTGAGATAAAACCTGCTCACAGAAACACTGTTCAGATCAAACAGGGCTGTGCTAGCTCCCTGTGAGATAAAGCCTGCTCACAGAAACACTGTTCAGATCAAACAGGGCTGTGCTAGCTCCATGGGAGATAAAACCTACACACAGAAACACTGTTCAGATCAGACAGGGCTGTGCTAGCTCCCTGTGAGATAAAGCCTGCTCACAGAAACACTGTTCAGATCAAACAGGGCTGTGCTAGCTCCATGGGAGATAAAACCTACACACAGAAACACTGTTCAGATCAGACAGGGCTGTGCTAGCTCCCTGTGAGATAAAACCTACACACAGAAACACTGTTCAGATCAAACAGGGCTGTGCTAGCTCCCTGTGAGATAAAGCCTGCTCACAGAAACACTGTTCAGATCAAACAGGGCTGTGCTAGCTCCATGGGAGATAAAACCTACACACAGAAACACTGTTCAGATCAGACAGGGCGGTGCTAGCTCCCTGTGAGATAAAGCCTGCTCACAGAAACACTGTTCAGATCAAACAGGGCTGTGCTAGCTCCATGGGAGATAAAACCTACACACAGAAACACTGTTCAGATCAGACAGGGCTGTGCTAGCTCCCTGTGAGATAAAGCCTGCTCACAGAAACACTGTTCAGATCAAACAGGGCTGTGCTAGCTCCCTGTGAGATAAAACCTACTCACAGAAACACTGTTCAGATCAAACAGGGCGGTGCTAGCTCCCTGTGAGATAAAACCTGCTCACAGAAACACTGTTCAGATCAGACAGGGCTGTGCTAGCTCCCTGTGAGATAAAGCCTGCTCACAGAAACACTGTTCAGATCAAACAGGGCTGTGCTAGCTCCCTGTGAGATAAAGCCTGCTCACAGAAACACTGTTCAGATCAGTCAGGGCTGTGCTAGCTCCCTGTGAGATAAAACCTGCTCACAGAAACACTGTTCAGATCAAACAGGGCTGTGCTAGCTCCCTGTGAGATAAAACCTGCTCACAGAAACACTGTTCAGATCAGACAGGGCTGTGCTAGCTCCCTGTGAGATAAAGCCTGCTCACAGAAACACTGTTCAGATCAGACAGGGCTGTGCTAGCTCCCTGGGAGATAAAACATGTTCACAGAAACACTGTTCAGATCAGACAGGGCTGTGCTAGCTCTCTGGTAGATAAAACCTGCTCACAGAAACACTGTTCAGATCAGACAGGGCTGTGCTAGCTCCCTGGGAGATAAAACATGTTCACAGAAACACTGTTCAGATCAGACAGGGCTGTGCTAGCTCTCTGGTAGATAAAACCTGCTCACAGAAACACTGTTCAGATCAGACAGGGCTGTGCTAGCTCGCTGTGAGATAAAAACCTGCTCACAGAAACACTGTTCAGATCAGACAGGGCTGTGCTAGCTCCATGGGAGATGTAAATCTGTATTTATTGGTGTCTTCCAAGGTAGCCGGTTGTTATTAAAAGCACCGGTACGGTAATTTCATTCTCTCTGCCATCTGCCACTCTGATGTGCGCAAACAATTTGTGGCATCTCTGATCAAATTCCAACGGGAAACGTTGGGCATGGCTGACATGTGGTGAATTAGTTCTGTGACTTAACAGTTCATGGAATTAAACAGGGCTGACAGAGAAGAATAACTTAACATTCAGCAGAAACATTAGTCTACAATCGAACCGAGCTGATGTCTGATCGCTGAAGAAAACACAGATTTTGGGGTTCACAAAGCCTCACTCTCCTATCACCGAAACATGGCGCTGTTTTATTACATCACATCCATTAGGCAGCCATTATTATCAAGAGCAACTTACAATGTAGGAGAACATAAATGCATTTACCCGATTTACAAGAGCAATCATGCTAGGCCTGGCTAACAAACAGCATTCTCAGATCAGAGAGTACATTATGCAACATCACTAAAATGCTAATTAACTATGCTAAACAAACGGAAGTACAAATCCTAAATGCAGACAGATTACATCCATAACAGGCGCTAAGAAGAAAAACCTAAAACCATTAAAAAAGAGGATGTCTGAAGAGCTGGGTTTGCAGTATGCTGTCCTGACCCCTGAGGGAAGTTCGTTCCACGATTGGGAGGCCAGTACACTTGATACAAGAAATAACAATCAGCCATTGAAGTGAGATGAGGAGGGGTTGTGGCATGAGCACGCTCGGGCAGATTGCAGTGTCGCCCGGCTGCATTCTGCATTAGCTGCGTGAGTTTAGTTGCATGGGCAGGGAGACCGGGAAGAAGGGAACTGAAATAATCCGGGGCGTGTAAGTACCCGGGCCTGGAAGAAGAGTCATCTAGAGTAGGTGGTGAGGAAAGGGCAGATTATTCTGATGTTGTATAGAAAGAATCTGCAAGCCCGACTAATTTCTGCTATATGGGAGGTGAAGGACTGACGGAGAGTCCATTATCTAGGTTTAGCCCTAGGCTTCTTATGGTTCTTAAGTCTTTTGAGAGAGCTCTCATGTAGTATCAATACTGACTGAGAGGCCTTAGAGTGGTGAGGCAGTGAAAATCCTTTCCGTTTTAGCCAGGTTTAATTCCAGGCGACAGTCTACCATCTAGCTGACGTGTAATGAGACCCATTTCTGTGTTCATTGTCATTGTGTTCAGACCACACCAACGCAGCTCATTTATTGTCAGGTTTAGAGATCTCAGTCCAATCCGAACACATCAATGGCGCTGCGTAGTTTTACATAAGCTGTGCTCGTAACAGCCTGAGGTGGAAGCCCTGGACTACAGTCATAGCTCCGCCCACTGTCTGCAGCACCACCCCTACGGGCAGCCCATTCTCCAGGCTTCACTTAAGATAAATTATTGAAACAGGCTCAATATCAGCCGGGAAAACATGCCGTTAATAAATGATGGCGCCGTTTTAAGGTGACGCAAGAGAACGCTGTTAACATGGGCCACGCTCAAACGGTATAAAGTGCTCTGGTCCCTCTGGTAATGTCTGTGTACACGGGCTTATTTTCCTCCCTCTGGGAAATCGGTGATCGCATATCTGTTGCTACAGGTTTCTCTCAAGTTAACAAAATTATTATATTTCATTATTATTTATTTATGATTATCAAAACATACAAAGTAGACATGCGTTTTTTTGTGCCTGTTTGTTTTCTTTTTTTATGAGAAAATGGTTTATATAATATGCATAACTCTAAGAAGCTTCATTTGAATAATAAACCACTCATCTTTCAGGAATAGAATAAAATCAGGAATAGATCGATCACATCTCCTTGATTCTATTAGCATCCATCTAGGCGACTTATTTTCTGCTACTAATGCACCACTGCGGTTTCTTAAATACATATCTGTTGTGATCTGAGTACGCTCTGTGACAATTCTAGCTATATAAAATATAATTTTATCAGATAAAAGTATAATCATGAAATAGTGTGTTTAATATAGGTGCCTCTGCCATCTTTTTGATATGTGAGAAACTTGAATAATCACTTTGTGGTTTTCAAAGCTACCCAAAAACTAATAATAATAATAATAATAATAAAGCCAAAATGGAGAAGAACATCAAAAGGAAAGGCAGATCTCGTTCTTCCTCAAAAGCAGGCCTTAAAAGCAGACTTTTTTCATAGACATAAAAGAGTTCCACAGACAGGGAGCCAGGCATAGCACAAAGAATTGTGGGATAGATCCTGAGACTGAGGTCCTTTGGATTTTAATTCTTAAAATTAAAATCAGCACAGTCATTATTATACACATGATGCATGGTGCAAGAAATCAATATTTCCTCTTAAACAGAACCAATAAATATTCCTAAGAGTGGAGGGAAAATAGGATCATGTGATTGATTTACCATAGTTACCAATAATGGCACATCATGTGTGGCAGGCAGTTAACAGCTTATTGATCCCTGCCGTTGGTGTAGAGAAGTCCGTTCCCTGATGTTGCCGTACAGAGGTGTATTTACTGAGCAGAGCCGTGGGAGGTGAAGCTGTCCGGCCCACTGCTCCTCGCTCTTCTACTGCACTGGATCCATCAGAGGCCTCCCTCCTCGCCCACCCCGCCCATCTGACGCATCGGCTTATGTCTCATGTCTATACGCGCACTCACGCGTCCTCTACGGAGAAAGAAGAAAGGTTTTCTTAGCTTGAGCCCATTTTATATTTCTAGCCCTGTCTATAACGAGACCGCCCGCCATCAATTTGGGTGTTGCCCACACAAGCATGTGTCTTCTCCAAACCACATGCTGCTGGCTGCTGCTACGCTCCATCTTGCAGTCTACCAGCTGAGCTGAGTAGTCATTGTACAGGAGGAGGATACAGACAGACAGACGCACAAACGCGTGTAAGACCTACAAACACACAGCAGTGCACACCCACATCTAATCAAGGCTCATCAAGCAAATATTTTATTATGCATATACACTACTACCACTTTTTAAACTGTGGGGGAAGCACACTCTAATCCATGAAAACCAAGCATCTAATTACCACTTAATCTTTACTGCAAATTCAAACTGATCTAATCTTTATTTCCTATATCTGTATTGCTCGGAAATGAGTTACATACAATTAGCTTATATATGGAGGTCATTATTATATTACAATATATATCATACACTGCCAGGCCAAGAAAAAAGTCGCTGTTGCACCCGTCATAACATAGTGCCCACTGTACAAGCCCCTGGAGGCAGTGTTATGATCTGGGGTTGCTTCAATTGGTCAGGTCTAGGCTCAGCAACGTTACGCAGCTGAGTAAAATGAAGTCAGCTGAGTACCTGAATGTACTGAATGACCATGTTATCCCATCAATGGGCATATTCCAGGATGACAATGCCAAGATTAATCGGGCTCAATTTGTGAAAGAGTGGTTCAGGGAGCATGAGGAATCATTTTCACACATGAATTGGCCACCAGAGTCCTGACCTTAACCCCATTGAAAGCCTTTGGTATTGGTACAAGATCTTGGCCAAAAATGAATGCAACTCTGGATGGAAATAAATGTTGTGAGGTTGCATAAGGTTGTCGAAACAATGCCACGACAAATGCGCATCGTAATCAAAGCTAAAGGTGGACGGTCCAACGAAATATTAGAGTGCGACTTTTTTTTTGGCCAGGCAGTGTATAATAAATGTAGAGTAGAGCTCATCTCAGAATTTTATATGCCAATTATTACACACCCCATACCTTTGAATTCAGCATGCATGGAATAAACCGTTCTATGTGCTTGAATATGCCTGGATTAAGTCATAATAAATCTCTCAGTTAAATCTAAAGGGGGAGCAAATTGTCTCATGTAGTTGCTAGAACGTGTAATCCATAACGGGCTATTACTTCCATCACAGCTGATGCAGCTACAACTCAAGGTCAGGAACACTTCTATGAGAGCCAGGCAGGCCCTTTGGCTATCTCACATCCTATTGGCTGGGCAGCATGTAGCCTATTGGCTAAAGTGCAGCCCATTGGCTAAAACAGGGCAAAAGCAGAGACCTTTGGATGAGTCGAGCCCTATTGGTTGAGACAGAGCTATGAGACCCCCTATTGGCTGAAGCAGAGTGGAGGTGCAACTGGCTGAGTCAGCACCAACGTGATTTGTGTTTCTTTCAGTTTTCTGTAGCTTGGAACAGAGCTCCTACAAACCTCTCTACACAATTCTATCCATAGTCTCTCTTTTCTAGCCCAAAAAAGATAATGTAAAAATATCATGCTAATCTATGTTATGTTGTTCTCCTTCAAACACCACAGTCACATAACTGTACCTTTATATGCACCTAAACCAACTCAGTCACTGGAATGCAAATGTAAAAAATCATATTTGACAATGCTGGCTTCGGCTGGTTTCCATGACTTTAAATGTACATTTTTGTGAGTTTAGAATTTAAACCCAAGATATGAAAATGTATGTATGCACATATACAGATGAATCTCTCACGCACATGCAGGTACATGTAAAATTAAATCAGAGATACATATTTATTTCTTAATCTGTTTTAGGTTGAATATTTTATATGTCATCCGGATTATCATTATTTAATAAATAAGCCTTTAAAAGCAACATACTTGTTATTTGTTGTTGGCACAAAATCACTCCAGGCTTCCCTCCTTTGTAGTAAAACACAGCTCTTCGGTAGAACAACACAGGTTTGTGGCACTACATTTCCCATGAGCACAGAGAATCCCCACAAACACAGCCACACTAGCTATACTGGGAGCTGGCTGCACTCGCCAAATGTTAAATGGGTCATCAACACAGGACCAGAAAAGAACAGAGTATGGATTCGCCCCAGAAATGTGGAGCTAAGGTTTTCTAGCTACATCAAGCGAACCAATTGAGCAGGTGTTACTCCACTATATGTGTCAAGTATGGCATCTGCAAGCTAACTACTGCTAATCTGACACGTCACCCTTTGGTGTTAAAATACTGCATATAATTGTTGTTACTGGGAATGAAAATGTATGTGCAGTAAACCCAAGATATGTTATCCCTCAAGTATTTAAAAGAGCGAGATTATTTACTTAAATGCCCATGTATTATGATAACTCAAGTGCAGATGATAACTCAAGTGCAGATGATAACACAAGTGCAGATGATAACACAAGTGCAGATGATAACACAAGTGCAGATGATAACACAAGTGCAGATGATAACACAAGTGCAGATGATAACTCAAGTGCAGATGACCTGGAAGTGACAGCACGAAGGGGGGAGGGGCCAGGTGCCCACCAGAGATAGCAGAATGTTGATTATTCGGGGCAGTAACAGTAGTAGTAGTAGTAGTAGTAGTATGGATTCTTACATGGCTACTGTAAAGTGTCTTTGTGCCAATAACTAATAGCCTTTGATAACCTGTTGGAACATAAAAAATTGACTGGAGATTCCCTATAAAGGGAACGTATGGGTTGCTTGCTTAAAAATGATGGGTTATCTCCCTGACAATCACCATTTCTGGCATATACCTAAAATAGCTCAAATTGGCATCAGAACGGCCATAATTGCCTTTCTATATGCAGTCTCCCTCAGGGAATTCATAGTAAGTGTCCATGAGGAGGGAACACGTCATAGTGTCTCCATAATGTTTCATACTAATATAATTCTATAAGAGCAGATCCAGAGGCATGAGGCACAGCTTGGCCAGATTTGCCCTTGAAGCCTCGTCTTGCAGAGCCACACACTGCAATTATCTGAGAGAGAGGCACAGCTTTCTCCAGGATTAGCATTTTAAATGTGCATTATTATTGTTATTATAATTATTATTAATAATAATTAGTGTGACCCATATGTACTGAGAAGCTGGCTCAGGCCAAAGTGCTTTCTGCATATTCATGGAATGCATGGGCTATGAGCCTATGATCTCTCTGGAGCCAGGATAACACAGCACAGATAGGGAGGGAATGGGGGTTTCCTGATTGCCTGCTGCAATGCCAGGCATAACGTGGCATTACAACAAGCCTCTCCAAATGAGAAGTGTACACTGGAATACAGTGTACAGTGGCATGCCACTTGGAAAGACTAAGAAAGACTGGAGAGTTTCTCCCAGAACAAATTCACAGTCTGAGCAGGAAGTGCAAAGTGAAGGAGTGGATCCACTGAGCTCACATCCTGATAGAGGTTTTTAAACTGCATATATAGAAACTCTAATTCACAAATTAATTTGTGTGCACATACAAACACACAGAAGAATAGTGTTTGTGTGTGTATGTTTGTATGTACATGCATCCCTGTGACCTCATGTACTGTATGTGTGTGTGTGTGTGTGTGTGTGTGTGTGTGTGTGTGTGTGTGTGTGTGTGTGTGTGTGTGTGTGTGTGTGTGTGTGTGTCTGGGCCTGAGTGTGTGAAAGAGACAATCTGCCTATGTGTATGTGCACAAGTGAGTGCTGCATACTGAGAGTGTAGGCCTGCTTTTGGCAGATAACCTCATGCATATGGATGATGACAGGGAATTAAAGTCAACTGTGGGACAACTCCGTCACACTTGCTATGGTATTTAAATAGCCTGAGATTTAAATAGCCTCTTAAATATGTCAAAAGGAGAAGAGTGTACAGACCATGCTATGGATAATTAGAGTGGAATGGCTACTCTCACTGATGCGAGTGAAAATCCAGCACCACAGAATGCACAATCACCATTTTAAAACCTTCAACAACCCAACCCAACCCAACCCAAATACAGTGAATAGTCAGGTCATTTCCGGTTTTGTCGAAATTGAAACTTATAGTGCTGAACTTGCCCTCAAGAAGACCTTTTCATGTTTAAGAAGTAGACTGATGAAACATTAGTAGCATGAAAAGCTATTTCATTCAGCTAAAAGTCTAAAAGGGTTTTGACCCCGCATGCTTTACTAGAGCTGAAATCTCAGCCGTGCATATTCTGGCTTCTGTACTGATGCTCACACTATTCTGGCTTCTGTACTGATGCTCACACTATTCTGGCTTCTGTACTGATGCTCACACTATTCTGGCTTCTGTACTGATGCTCACACTATTCTGGCTTCTGTACTGATGCTCACACTATTCTGTTCCTGCTGAGTCCTCTTCTGGAGAGTAAACCCATAGCACTGCAGTTCTTCATGGAGCTCAGTGAGCTGAAGGCCAAACGCAAGCTCCAATGTGCTCTGCGCGCACGCGCACGCACGCAAACACGCGCACACACACACACACACACACACACACACACACACACACACACACACCTCTAAACAGGATGTGTTCAACACACGCTTATATCCCAAACGAGTGAGGCGCTATTAGGCCGCTCATCCAAGGCTCTCGAGTGGCACGTAGCTGCTGCATAGGTAATCAGCCAAAGACAGAGAGGCTCACTGTCATGGTGCCTAAGTGCCAGGGGCACATCTATGGGGCCCATAATCATGACATTGATGCTGTCAGATGTCTGTGGCCATCATATGATGAGTCCATGCGTGCATGAACACACATGGACGCACGCACACAGAAATTGACAAATGAAAAATTTTTTTTAATTCAACCTGTCACACCAATCCAGTGCCCTGGAAGGTGTTTTGAGAAACACTCAGTCAGAACTCAGGCAAAATCAGGGGGCTTGTTTTCTAAGAAAAAATGAAAGGCCGAGAGAAGCAAACAGCTGCTCTGGTACCACCCCTGGTCCTGCATGCTGCATAAAATAAATACAAAAATAAATAAATAAATGCTCTTCTGAAGACATCTGTCAAAAGTCGCCCCTTCCTTTCCCACAAGGAAATCCGGGCCTATGGTGGTCGTGGCCTATTTTCTGTCTGTTTACGAACACGGCCAGTAACCCTGTGTGACAGTGGGGAGCACAAGGGCCCCCCAAGGACATGTCTATCAATGGGGTGCGCAAGGTTGGGGGGCGGAACCAGATTTCATACTCGACTCTGCTCCACACGTGAAGCGACGGCACGGTATCCCGCTCATATCCGTTCCCTCCTCTCTCTACTGCCTGATGAGGAAATGACTCCCGCCTCCCGCCAGTGTGAAAGACCAAAGAATCGATGTCCGGACGCTTTCACGCCGTCTTCAAGCGACAATAGGCTTCGAGAGCGGCCTTCATGGGCGCCGCCGCCGCTGCATTCCGCTAGCAGAAACGTCACGTGGCGCCGTTGGAAAACATTTCACGCTCATCCTTGCACCTTCATTTCCTTGGAGTTTGTATCATCTAGCACAGCTTCACAGCAGAGTTCATGCCAGTTTCATCAGAATAATTACTATAATTACAATACAGTAATTATTTCGGGGGCCCCACTATTACTTAGTCGTCGTCAATTAATTACAATAGAGGCATGGAGCCCAATCATTGATTCAAAGTGTCTATAGACTTTGCAGCTGTACCACATGCTTTAATACAATGCTACACAATGACACTATGTCCCATACATTTTATCAGAGAAGATTCACAAGTACTAATATTACGCACATGCAAATTGTTGCACCTCTCATCCGTAGTGGCACTGTCATTCATGAACAAAAAAGAATACATTTTACAACTGAAAGGTCATTTTCATTAACAACCATGCCGTGACATTCAACTGCTACTGAAAACCACCACTCCAATGCAAAACTGCAGCATGGAACATCATTTAATTAAGCCCTGCTGTAGTCTTTTAAAATCAAGTGTCTCTTTAACCAGTGCTTTTAATTTATTATTTATTATTATTATAATATATTTTTCCTGTTTATTTCCCATTATTTTGTCTGCATGAAATAAAGTATAACTTTAAAGGTTATAGGATTTGACACAGTAATACCTGGTGCGCAGCCCTGTACTGTGAAGTATTCAAAGGCTGTCAGGCAGGTCTCGGGCACAGTCAGCTGTAAAGCATGCCCTTGGACATATCACCTCCAGGTCCTCAAAGGGAAAATTTAGATCAAAAGGTCACCACATGGTTTTACAAAAAAACGCAAGATATATAACAATAGCAGTATCTTCAAAATACCTCAATTCTCCATTGACCACGGCAACCAACAGGTTCTTGAAACAATGCTCTTTTACTGGCAGAATAAACAACGTACATTTAGTGTAGGCCAAAGGTCAGCCCCTCTCCTGGTTCTGAAGGCACTACAGTGCAGTAGGTTCTGTTTGAAGCTGCATGGCATGATGGGCTAAAAGCAATGTCCGACCAGAACCACGAGTCTGACTGACCTGCTACTGCTGAAATGAAAGCTGTTTCCTTTCACTGACCAGAGTACATGTGGGAACATAAGTGTTTCAGATGAAGCACGGGGGTTAGCAATTGATGCTCACAGTCAACATAATGAGGCCATCAACCCCACATTGATTTACCCTCAGACATTTCCACCAGCTCATATTTAAACAAAGTGCAGGCGTGCTTTTTCCTTCTATCTCAGTGAAGCTCCCTCTTTAAATGCACATACAGATTTATGCAATGTTCTCAATTTCCTACAAATGTGATAAAACGCTTGAAGCATCCATTAAACTAGAACTACTATGTAAGAACCAGTTACTTTTTACAGTTACACTTGATCATTTAAACGGGGCACTGGATAGCAACATAACATTTTCAGTCAATGGGAAACTATTTCCCAGCCAATGTCTTCTTCAAATGAAGATCTAAGGGCCGGGGTTTATTGAAGGAGGCCTACAGTACCTTCCGCACCTGTTTCAAGTTTGTCAGTGCAATTTCGAAGCGGTAGTCGAGCATGCACTGACAAGACACAATGAACGGTATCCGACTGACAAAGACACACGGAGGAAAAACAATACAGTCCGTCAGACATGCTTAGAGTACAGATAGTCTGAGCGGTGGAGACAAGTTCAACAAAAGAGGCCAGGGAGCTAAAGCTAAACAAAAGGCGATACGTAACAGGACAAATGAACTCACAGCGTCTGTCTGTGTGTATTTCACCAGTTTCCCGGAGCCGAAAGGACAGTGCCTCCTTAGACCCCAGCCGCACGGTACACAGAGGCCTGAAAGTCAAACAACATTGCTGCCTTTTCTGGTGCTCACAACGAGGACAATACCGCCCCCAATACTGTACTGTGTGTCTATTGCGTGTGTCAAACTGAATTGTGTTTGTTAAGGCGGTTTAGCATTATCAGTACTGTTTTAGGTTCTACTGTAAACCTGTGGCTTCTGAACGTATGTGCAAAGTCAGGCATTGGAGTATGAAGTGAGGGTGTCCATCCCAGTTATTGGACAGGAGGACGGAGGAGGTGAAAAGTGCGACGAGTGAAATGTGGGTTAGGCTAGGGCTGCACAATAACCCAGTGCAGTTGTGCATAGTGGCCTTCAAAATATAACACGCTCAAGCATTCAGACACCATGAGGCACATGGGGCATTTACGTGGCGCAGTGTTGGCGTACATTTAGGAAATTGCACTGCAACTGTACGTGTCCTTCGATTACACGTACACATAACGTGCACAGTAAGGACAGAAACGGCGCTGGTTTCTGTGCATAATTTAACTGGTTTTCCGTGTTAAGGGGTTTAAAGGGTGCCTCAGGTTCCGCTCACCGACGCATAATGAAATGTAAATCCGGGAGATGAGGAACTCATTCCCGTTTTTTTTAACATAATACCTGCTCTCTGAAGAAACCCAGACTGGCCGTCTCTGAGCCAGGGCAGATGTAGTCTTAGAGAGAGCTGCCATGGCAGCGGGGGAGAGACTGCCATCGACTATTTTGATGAAGGCTTGTTTAAAAAACGACGCACTAAGCCATTTCAAGTCTATCTTAATCTATTTCTATAAAATAGAAATGTGTGGTCAACGTGACAATAGACCAAGGCTCCATTCATTCTGCCAGCTGCGTTTACACAGATAGAAAAATGAGCGAACATAAATAAATAAAATGGTCCAGCATGGCTTGAGCTACAGATATCAAGTCATCACCTTGTTTTATTGCTTTAAATGAACCGATGTCTGTGAATCCCTATCAGAGAACCGCAGATGCCACAGAATCAGCCATTGTTTCTATGCAAATCCCTCAAACTACGCGGCCGCGCTCAACGGAGTTCTGTATCCAGCACATTCGCCACACTTGCCTTTATGCGGAAGATTGCAGGGCCGTGTCTTGGGAGTTTACAATATCTGCAGGAGTCCATTCATAGGACAAAAGAGGGTAAATCAAATTAAGGTAATGAAAAGACAGCCAGAAAATGCACACGCTGAATTACTCTACCAGTGTTGTGTACAATGACCTGGGCCCAGCTGAGCAAGCAAAGTGAATAGCCCTTTACTGCCAATAATTATAGTTCAATACTGCACAATTACCATTTTATAATTTCAAATAGAATATTAATGGAACACGTGAAAATCCTTTGAGTAAAAATTTGGTTTACAAGTTGGCTGAGAAATTTTGTGCCATAGTTAGCTTGCCAGCAAGAATAAATTTTCCATAAATGGCACCCCTTTCACTATTTTGAAAGTAATAGCTAGCATATATAGACCACCTGGCTTTAGCAATACAATCTCTTACTTGGGTTTGTAACATACAATGACTAGTCAGGTACTATGTCTATTTATTTGTGAAGCATGTTGACAAGAACAGGACAATTTTCCTCGCAACCTCATTGTAAGTCAATGGGAGTTTTGGTTTTCTTTACTCTCCAAACTTTGTGGCTAATTAGTTACTAACCAAACAAGTTAGGTAAATTATCTATCTACCGATGATCAAAAACTGGTTGTCATGGGTCTCAAGATATTTTAGTAACAACAGAAATTTAATACATCAAATCATTAAATCATCAAAAACTGTCAACTGTCATTCCTGCAGCTTAAGGAGATCGCCCCTGGATGGGTAGCTGGCTATTCATCGAAATCACGACTCCTGGCGCCATAAATTGTATCTTTCATACAAAGGCAATGTACCTACAGCTGCAGATTCAGTCAGGCTGGGCCAGTCATTGAGCAGACATTTTGAATGAAGGTGCATATTAGATTTGGATTTGATTTGGTGGCAGTACAATTACAGTCCTCTGCGAATCTGTGCTGACATGTAGCATTCCACATAGCATAGCCATACGCCAAGGATGCCACACTTATTTACACATTACAGAACTTCAGACAGCACGTAGCCCCTTTTAAAAAACAATTAAAAATTGCTCCTGGTGGAATAGCTCATAAGAACACGCTTCAATATGTCAGAATAGATTCTCCATGGTATTCACACAGAGGCTTTGAAAAACCATAATGGGCATAATGGGATGTAGCCCTCAGCACACCTATTAGGTATTTTATTAACCTAAGCTCCTTCACAACACTTCTGCTGTTTTCGCTATTGCCAGGGGGCGCAAAGCCTGCTAACTTGATTTGGACACAGTCAAATTAGCTCCTGTCTCCATCACCAATTGCGTACAATGCCATTCCGATGTGCGTTACACTTCCTTCCAAAATGCTCATCACTTCTCCTGAATAATATAAAATTACTCTGCAAATCTACTTGAGATCAACTTAAACCTAATGCAGGAGTAGGCAGCTCTGAGCCGCAGGGTCTGCTGGTTTTTGTTGCTACTCATCACTTAATTGATCAATTAAAACAGTTGATTACACAGTTAACCTCACCTCACCTGGATTAATTTGGTCTAAGTAGTTGCTGCATTTAAGGTGAAAACAAAAATCAATAGACCCTGCGGCTCTCCAGGACCAGGGCAGAACCAGGGCTGCCGACCCCTGACCTAATGGATCATTATGCCATACAGTTAGAAATGGTATAAAATTGGATCACAAAAGATGTACAATTGTACAAGATACAATACAAGATACCATACCGTTAAAACACAGACATAAATGGACTATTCTAAAGGCTATATAAATACTAATTAGGGTTGCTCACATAAAGAAAAAGGGAGGCAATACCTTACAGCTGTGATTGAGCATGCATATCACAAGTTTGAAATTAATACAATTTTATGAAAAATATAACATCAGTATGTTTTGGGAAATTGAACATTTACTCAGAAACCTATTCTTTCAAATCATACATTTGCTCATAGACCTACAGTAACATTATAGAATACGCAATGACGCATACAGTATCTTTTCTGAACACATGACAGACTAGTGTAAATTCAAAACCGGGTGGGGGAAAATACAATAAGGACTCACACTTATTAAGTAAAACATTAGTACGTTGGCATTTATAATCTTCAATCCGCGTAACCAAGACTAGTCAAAGCACAAAAATGAATGACAATAATTCCAATTGACAATTTTGCGCAATCATCCCTAAAGCATCAAAATGAAAGTATCAGAAGCTCTCAATGCTCAACAGCAAATCCAAGAAGCCTCCAGTTGTGTTGGCAGGGTGCCTCTGCAATAAAAGCATTTGTCAATCACGTTGATGGGGGATGTCACATCAATGGCATTTTCACACTGTCCCCCCTGAGGGAGGTGTAAGGCCTACGCTGGGAGGAGCTGGCACGGTGGGGGCGTAGTCCGACACATTCACAGTTAAATTATGGACATAAACTCCGAATACAACAGTGATCAATTTGTGGCTATTTCCCAGGAGGTCTGTTTCAAATTGCACAATTTATTCAATTTCCAAATACTCTGCAGACACGGATGAATGAACTGAATTGCTGATTAAAGGCCTTTCCATCCAAACAGATTCAAGATTCAAACAGTACAAATTGAAACGCCAGAGTGTGTTGCTGAATATAACGGGTAAAGGTGGTACAGCAGAAGCATGCCAATAAATCTAGACAATAAGTATATTTTGCTATTCACAGCAATCAGCATGTGAATACTCTATCTACAATTTGTATGATTATAGAAATCATAATTTTGTTTTATAGCATATTTTTAGTATCCAAAATATAAATCATGTATATGGGTCTCATCTTTAATCCTGTATGTACTTAATGCCTGAATATACTGGGCATAATATAAAATGTAGGACAATTAGTCTTTGATATATGTAGTAGCCTATCTTGTATATCATGCAATGCTAGCAAAATATCACATGTATAAACAGTATATACAGCATATAATACATGTACACAACAAATAATATACATCTACAATAGAAGCTATACACTATATAATCATGTACATGTACAGTCAAGCCGTGTGTAGATGTTTGAGGCAAAAAATTAACTCAATCTATTGTAGTATAAGTCTGTAACGTAATAAAACGTGGAGAAGGTGAAAGGGGTGTGCAGACTTTCCAGCTTGACTGTATATGCTCTGTATTTGGACATATATTCAAAAGTATATTTGCTTTTATATATACCTGTGTACACATAAGCTCTGGCCTCAAAGGTAGGCTGGAGGAAGGCAGCCATGGAAGAAGCTGTACTCTTCAGCTTGGCCTTCTTTCATAACTGTTCTGTCCTCTGGAGTGCACGCCAAAAAGAGATTCTTCACCCCAAAAGGTATCACAATAGAAATAAGTAAGCCATATCTAAAATAAAATCACTAACACAAGAGCTCTGGCTTTTGAATAACCATATTTATGTAAATTTGGTATTTACAGAGCAGATCTCATCCATCATCCAATGACAGAAGTGCTTGATCTTTATTAAACTACCGGTAAGAACAGAGGGTGATTGAGTTTATAGGTGAAATGTGGTTCATGCATTCAGCATAGTTCCCGATGTCTCCAGGACTCAGAGAGTGGCCTCTCTTGCACTGAAGCCACTTGACATTTCGAGCCGACATCGGCATGCGTGTTGCACTGCCAAAATGACAACAAGGAATTATTTCATTTTTTTCCGAGAATTACTTTTTCAACAAAATGACCTGGAAAAGTATGCCAATATCTTTTAGGTCACTTAGAAAAGGATTTGGTGCAGGGAAACAAAGAGCCGTTTCAATGGTGAGCATTCCTTCCTGTGCCCTTCCGAAACCGGAACTACGCCCCCGTTGATAACGACCAAGGGAAATTTGTGTGGAGTCACTGAATCCTAACAACCAGGCAGAGCAGTGAAAACGCAACAGGATTGGTCATGTTTCATAACATTAAGCCTACCTCGAGATGTTGGGTCAGCTTAAGATGCATTTTCACTCAAGCATTAAGTGAACGTACAAAACAAGAGCTCATCAAGGGGCCAAAGCTACTCAACTGCCTCATATTTCTAGCTGAAAAGACTTCCCAGAAATCTTTGTTTCATTTACGAGCAGAGAAAGAAAATGGCCGATTGCAAGAAGTTGTCTTGTTATTGTACAAGCCTACTTGAGCTCTTACAACTGATAGAGCCACATCATATTTAAAATATATGTTAATATCTATATTAATATCTTGATGATGACTTGTTAACCAGTACCGACGGGTCTGCAATTTTTAACCTGCTAACTGTAACAAAGGTGCGATAGCAGTCGATTTATTGCGTTTTCAAACACGACTGAAACAACGGGAGGTTGTGAGCCTGGTTTGCAAATTAATGTTTTTTTTTCTTCTTCTCTCATTCTAATAAAAAGTGACGCCTGTAACTGCAAATCTGATTGGTCGGTCAGGCTGCAGTTCAGCAGCTGGGCTCACAGCCCAGATACTGCGCATTCAATTTCAGAGCAGGAGCACTGCTGTCACACTCCTCAGAAAGGCGGTTAGCCCCGAACTGCACCAGTAAACATCCTGCTGGGAGAAAAATGTGACAAAAATACAAAAGAGAAATAGATAACATCTGGTCTCTTATATCGCTCTCTTTCTCTCTCGTCTGTAAAGGAAATGTTCAGAGTGAAGAGTGAAGAAGCACATTTCAATGGGCAGGTCCTAAACTTAGTAAAGGTCACACACTTGGTCTCCAATGCAATTCATTTATAACGTTTTTGCATCAAGCTGCCTTCGTCTGGGTTATTTTCATGCCAGGTATGATTGTGTGACAAATATAGCAGGAACAGCCAATGAGTTACACCTGTAGCAAATGAGTATCTTTATCCAGATAGTCAACTAACTTTATTTTAAATATCATTGTGAGTGTTTTGCAAATAATCACGTGGTGTTGCTAATTTGCTACAGGTGTAACTCATTGTCTGTTCCTGCTATATTTGTCGCACAATCATACCTGGCATGAAAAGAACCCTGACGAAGGCAGCCCGCTGCCGAATTGTTGGCGAAATAAAAGAATTGCATTGGAGACAAGTGTGCGACCTTTTCTTAACAATTAACATTATATGTCCTTAGGTCAGCACCTCATTAAAAAAGGTGTGTGTTTTCTTTTCTTTTCAAACCTAAACTCAGTGAAGCCGTGGAAGGCCCTTTGTGACACAGCTGCAGTAACTGCCAGCTACATTTATAGGTTTTTTTTTTGCCATCAGCAGAAAGGAACGCGCCTCTGACAAACCACCTTACCCAGTCTACTTCTTGAGCGTCCTCTGTTGCCTATCACCTTATTAAGTCCAGAACGCTCACTTCTATCCCATGAAACGTGATTCAATTCTAGATAGCAGAAAGACATCGGGCACCCACAGCCACACGTGGTCCGTTGTGGACAGACCAGACAGCTGCAGCCACCCCAGATACTGCCATTTCACCACCACAATAATCCCAGTTATAATGAACTGAACCGAAGCCATGGTGAAATGCAGCATTAAACGTGCGTCAGCCGAGATCGACGTACAGATCAAAACTGACAAGCTACGCCCCGCTTGTCAGAGCAGCCTGTCAAATATGCACTTGGGACCGTCCCTGATTATGCGAGTCCTCACAGAGCGGCAGACTTATCGGACCCAAAATCCTAAATCACATTCACTGCTGCTGTCCGTGTAATGACTGTCCCAGCACCAGAGAGCTCTGGATGTTTATTAATTTGGACTAGAAGGAACATGGGGTGCCGTTTCTCCTACGCCCCTTAGCAGGGGTGGCGTGGGGTGGGGAAGGGCACTTACATGCAGTATCAAAATCTCCGGAAGTCTCACAAGATCTTCACCCATCGGTCAAGGTCTTTGGTAGATTAAATATGGAAAGAACTGTCTACTTAAGCACAGGGGCATAGAGGTTGTGTGCTTAAAAAGTGTGGCAGTCATAAGCCTCATTTTCAAATGCTCAAGGGTTCCTTTAAATAAATAAAAAACAAAAAAACAATTCAGCTGGCTGCATTAAAAACCTTTAGCAGATCTGCAGCGGCATCACGAATAATGGATGCCCTTGCTACTGCAGGGTAATACAATTCAAATACAGCAATTAAAACAAACCCAGAACAAGTCTAGTTAGGTAAACAAATATAAGCGGCTTTCTTTTGTAGCCGGCAGCAACTTTAATTACTGAAAAAGTGAGAAGAAAAGAGCAAACTTTAAGTGGGAGACGCATGACATACATACAAGTATGGCTGCAAGCAGCGCGATGCCTCACTCAGTTCACCATTTGGTTTGCATCTCAGTTTTTAGTTTAGCACTGTACAGCAATGCTATTTTAGTAGTTATATTTTCACATAATACCTGTATTTTAATTTGAAATACTCCTGTACGTTTATTGATATTGTATAATTACTATATTATCATTGCTTTTCTTTTGGTACTTTTGGTTACTGTGGGCCAGGTTCCTCTTGATAAAGAGACAATAAACCTAAATCAGACTACCTGCTAAAATAAATTATATATACTTTTAACTGTATAGATGCATGTGTCCTGACTAATTATTCAGAAGAGTACGGTTTGCGGGCATACAAAGGGCAAATACAGCCGACTCAATGGGCACAAGCTGGACACAACAGACTTTCTGATGTGTCATTGTTATACCAAGGTTAGGTACCCCATTGAGTGTGTGCAGGGTTGAAAGTTGTAGTCTCCTAAAAAACCCACTCACAGAAGGACACGGAGAGCAACAGTGAGGACATATGAAGTGGAGAAATGGTTCGAGACATTTAGATACAAACCCCTGCGCTTCTGCAGATTGGGGTCGTAACCAGACGCACACAGCAGCTTTGTTATTGACCATTAAAGCCAGTGAAAAGCCTTCATTATCTCAGTTTGCTCACGATGTTACTAGCAAGACGTAGAGTAAATGTTTTCTTTTCTCCCTCGTATAAATGGAACGAGACATAAAAAGCCATCGAAACTTATCGTGTGAGGATCCAACGAAAAAAAGAGCTGCAAAAAAGCTATTTACTGTGGCAATTAGATTGAAAACAAAAATGCAAAGCATCCATGCTTGCTGAGGTATGTAATGAGCTTGGATCTAAAAAGCCAAAGACTGACTTGAATTTCCCCAAGAGATGTCTCTCAGCGCTGGAAAGATCCTCTGAAGACAGGAGCTCATAAATCGCTTCAGAGCTCGCTTCCTCAGCTGCGCGGATGATCAGAGGCGCACTAGTGGAAGTGTGACTCACGAGAGCGGTTATCCAGAGCTTTGTGACCGACACATCTCCATAGTGTTGTGTGCTGTGCACCCTTCACTGTGCATGCCATGCCAAGATGATTTTAATCACCAAAATTCCAATTTAAGATGACTTCAGAGGTAAAGGTTCAGAACAAAGAATTTCCATCTCTAGAACTGAAATCCAATATACATGAAGGGCCGTTTCTGATTATTTTTGTCCTGAATTTAGGCTAAACTTCAAAGGCTTGGATATCGAGTCATGAGGAAATATATTCATATTTAATAGCATAACAATTAAGCTTACGTATTTTCAGTTAATAATCACTGAAGTGGAGTCTTGCACCTGCATCTTCAAACCTATAGCTGAATTTACTTGTAGTATTATACTGTAGTATAAAACCAGGACTGTTCTGTCCTTCCTGTAGTGTCTCATACTCACAATCTGTATCCTTCTGCTGGCTACATCTGACAAACAGTATTGGACAGTAAAATGTTATGGTGCTTCAATAGTGCTCATCCCCTTTTATACAGTAGCTATGGCCCGACAGATTTAGAGAACACACTGCTCCTTCCTGTTCCAGAGGTAACTTACTCCAATCTATTTGAAATATAATGAACTACCGCTTCACAATAATAAGGGAAAGTACTTTATTGTAAATTAAGAGATAATCTGCTACCCTTTTCCACATTTTCCATGGGCCAATGCCCCTTGCCAGTGCAAAACATTTCCAGAGTACAACTCAGCAACTTCCTGCTTGCCTCTGTCTGGTCCCGAGGGCCAAAGTTGCAACTTTAAGCTGAGACTCGACGCTGCTGAATGTGTTTTTTTCCCCCCTCATTTAAAGAAGACGAGGCCAGAGATGGAGGAACAGTGTGAGGACACTGTGGCAGTTCAGGCTTGTTACTGAACATTGACCATGAGAATGGGGTACCCTGTGCCGGCTGTACAGGTCTAGGAGTGACCTCAGACTCGTCAGAAAACCAGCCCGAGCCGTTCTGCACCTGTGGTGATAATCACCTGGGCACGCCTCTTTCAGCTCTGTAGCTATACAGGGTGCCCTGCCCGACTGTTCGAGTACACGCCAGTGTAACAGAGATGGGCATGGAATCGGCGGGATAAAAACCCGCCCCACAACGAGATTTATACAGAGGGCATGTTGTACTGTACTAATCTTCTGGTACAAATGGTACACAGGCAAACTGCGATGCCGTCAATGCGATGTGTGGCTCACCTTCCGAATGTTCATGCCTGTAGGGAAAGCAGATTGCTGGAAGATAAATTATGTTTAATTTGGTTGTACACTTAATTAAATGGTGGTATTTTTAAGACCTATCTGATAATGGACCTGTTGATACAATAGAAATGATCTGAAAAATAGAAACAAGGAAAAAGGGCAGTAAAAATAGATGTTTCCAATGCATTTCTGAAAGTGCCTTTTAACAGACTTTCATTTTCTTTCTGGGACAAATTAAGTTTGTCCTCTCCAGAGGACGGCAGTGACACGTCTCCCTCATGCTCCTGGGATAAAATTTACTGCCCTCAAATGATATTTCTTTTCCCGGCCGAGATATAAGCTGTACCAAATCTGAGGATTAGCCTGATAAATAAAACCATTCTGAGCCCTGACCCTTGAAGTTAGTGTCACACCCACATGGGAAGGCTGGTAAACAAAGGATACATGATTTAACTGCAGACTGAAAAGCTTCCAGCGACTGACTGCTCCACAATTTCCACTGTGTGCACAAAAATGAAGATGCAAAAAACTGGAACTTCAGCTGGCACCAAGCCTGCTTGTAGCAGCACAATGTCCCTGTATACAGTATTCACACACAATTGCTTTGTCTGTGTATGCCACAAACATACACCTACACTCGCATTCACACACACACACACACACACACACACACACACACTATCTCACTATCTCTGGCTCTCTCATGCATGCACACACCGAAACACGTTGGGGCAGTATTACAGCAAGTGTGTGTGTGTGTGTGTGTGTGTGTATTCTTTGAATTTCAAGTCAGTAGATTATAGTTTAATCATCATAGGGCAGAATATAAGAAAGTCTACTGGATACATGAAAATCTTTCAAATTTTAAGCTTGTAGTGTATACAAGATTCCAATCCAGGCAGTCTAATTCAAGATTCTATTTCAGCCACCACAATCTATTTACACTATTACCTTATTTTTATATATTTACATTATAAAATGGCAATGCAATTAAGGGCATTTTGAAAAAGCAAAGATTTTTTTTTCGTGGGGGTCAAAGGGAGAACACTGCCAAACATCTGTGTGAGGGGGGTTAAAAATGTTTGATGCCTTTTTTTAGACCATTTCTGGATCATTTGTGTCTAATTTCATATCTATACCGTGTTTCACAGCAGACAGAACCCTAAAAGAAAAAAGTTAAAAATAAAAGTCAAAGTCAACATAAAACATGTAAATGTTGAGCTGGAATCACTGTGACTGAATCTTATGTTTACAGTGGAAGACGGCATTCCAGCGGGAATCTTTGTACATTCCAGCGGGCGCTGTCATTGTGGGAGGGACTGCAGTGTGCTGCTTTCATAACGTGTGCGCAAATGAACATCGCTTTGTTCCGCTCTCACTGTGAATGGCCTTTAGCATATTACAAATATGTTAACGGCACGTGAGACAGACATCCCTCCACCCCCACCGCCAATGTTTAAGCAGATAGAGGGAGACTATGACATAGGGGGAGCTTGGAGCACTAACAGGGCAGGAACCGGAGCACCAGTGAGCTGAGTGCCTGCCGAGGCCGCAGTCTTCAAACGAAGCAGTGAGTTGAGGATTCATTCAAATGTGCCCTGGCATCGGACGCCAGCACATCTCCATCGCGCTTCATTTCAAATTCTTCACTGGCAAGACACATGAAAAATACTGCCAAGGCATAAAAACAACATGTAATACAACAAGCGACAGAAAAAAATACAAGACTAGAAGCCAATTCTTGTGATATGACAATAATAACCACACTTAGTATTGAGTATTAAGGTGTACACTGAAAAATTAACTACCTTTACCACCCTTAACAACGTAAGTCAACGTAACTGTAAATGGAGATTATGCACTATAGTAACAATAATTATGATAATGAAAATTAACTATGAGCCCAGTGGCCCAATCACAGCATGGCCTTTTACACTAGCTTATTCTCTCCCTGTGAACAGGCCTTCCTCTGGTCTCCTCCAGTGGCAATCCCGGGAAAGTTGTGGCGGTCTCTTCCTCTTGTGACCACACAGCAGAGGAGGATGGAGGGAATCACAGAACAGCTTCTCTAAGAAATCTGCGCTTTCTTTGCCCTCTCTGTAGACGCGGTGCTTATAAAACACATGTGATGCGTGTCCATGAGTTGCCTATGGCAATAGAGGCTCAGAGACACCTGCAACGGCATCCCACACAGTTAACATAACGCTGCTACTCTGAAGCCTACCATTTCCAGCACTAAACATTTCTTTCGATGATAAAGAAAAAAGAAATATCTATGTCTGCTCGAAAAAATGTGGAACATAGAGACAAAATTTGTGTTCATAACCTCCGGGTTTATGCATTGTTATAACGTATTAATATACATTCGTTTTTATTGTATAATTCACTTTATTTCCACTATAGTTTAAAAGCAAGAAACCTAAATTGCACCCTTTTATGATAAAGAAATTCTCACCCTCTCTCCATAAGATGGAAACACTAGCTTCTGCATAGAATTAAAAGGAAAACATATTAAGAAATATGAATTTCAGTTACTGCCCCCCCCCCCCCAAAAAACAGATTTTTATACAACAGGAAAACACAAAAAAAACTTTAAAACATTTCAATTAATTAAATGGGAAATGTTTAATGCGGATTAATTTTATATTGATGGAAGATATTACACTTTAATGAGGGCCTGGCTAAATGCCAGGAGATGGACAACATACAGTGCGCCTCTGCTCTCCTATTGATCGACACTCATCTCTGCTGCCTTGCTCAAGCAGTCTTTGGCTCTGAGCCCTTTTCCCAGGGCGTCTCTGCTTCTGTGGGTCTCTTGAAGCCTTCCCATAATGACTCTGTGCTGCATCTCCCACCAGCGGCCCTCGTTTTAAACTGCGTCACGTGGTGTGTGTCCACAAACTGCCTTGCGTGGCCAAGGCCTCCTCAAAATCTTTTTGCAGCCCTCCAAAAAATCTGTAATTACATTGCATTATCCTACACTGAAAACCGTGTTTTGCTAAATCAGACATATTCCGTAATCCAGTTATACATTTACTTCCGCAAATAAGGGATTACATTGTTAAGACATTTGCATACGTTACATTATTCTATAATATGTGTTACATGTTTCTTACTGAAACAAGAGCGGTTGAACACCTTGTTCAAGGATTTGAGAGCAGTGCCACGCACAGAGTACAAACTCGAGACCCACTGCATCCAGAGCCCATTGCTCTAATCACTATGCCACATATCGATCCAGAGCCTAATGTCCACTGATATCACCGGCGAAAATGCCTTCCGTAGAGGGCTGTTCCAGGTCAGACTGATCCCAGTAACATAAGGGGCTTGAGCGAGAAAAGTCTGTCTCAAAGATGGAGCTTGTCAGGTCTGGTTTTCCCTCCAATTCTTTGCGCTGGGTGTAATGGTTTTCTCATAAACACCTCATCACACAAACACAGTGTTTAAAAAAAAAAACTGAAATAAATTTTTAAAACATCTGAAATGGGTGTCATTGAGTTGCCTTTCAAATGGATTGGTTTTACTGTCCTGTAAACTGTGCTTGGGGGGGGGGGGGGGGGGGTTGTTGCATTGTGGTGTAGAGGATAAGAAACAAGGTTTCAAACCACACACTTATGGGTGAAATAACCAGGTGGGTTGGTTACCTCAGGTACTTACTCCACATGCCTCAGTAAAAGAATGAAGCTGTAAAAATAGATGCATGAAATATGCTCAAAAATAACGAGCACAGCAACAGGGGTACAGAATCCACGTGCATGTATTTGCCCATATCTGTAGCATCACATGAGTATCTAGGTATTAGCATATTAGTATCAATACATTAGCATTAGCACATTTGTATCAAGACATTAGCATTAGCGCATTTGTATCAAGACATTAGCATTAGCGCTCAGTGCTCTTGCCTCTACTTTCAATAACAGCAAATGGACTTGAATGTGTTAATATGGAATATTAGCTACATGCGTAAATACAATTTGTTTCAGTCCTATAACAGAGAGGAGGAACAAATTGAATGGCCTGGGCTCATAACACAAAGAACCGCTGCAGCCTCAAAACCAGAGTCATCCATTCCACTTATAAAGCATCCATAACTCATATAGAGCATCCTGTCCTGGTTTTTCCACTTTAAATTGCATCATCTTATCATTATTAATACTCAGCAAAAAAAGCAAGCGCAAGCAAGGTACTTCTTCATACTTTGTGAGAAAGAGAAAAGTAACTCTGAGCCAATGGGATGGAGAGGGAAGATATCAGCCGCTCTGTGGAACACCGTACTGATGATGCATCCAGGGCCCAAGTTATACAGTAAACACCACCACCATGTATGGTAATATCTATAGCCTTATACTTTTTTTCCAGAATGCATGAATTGCAACAGTCCAACAGTAACACAAGCATAAGGCTGAAAAAAAAACTCTAAGATACGTAAGCACACAACAGTACTTGCGTTAGCCAGCATATAGTGCCAATTGTCATTGTATAAAATTGTATAGGTATGTATGTATGGATAAGCTGCTCAGATAATGATACATTACAGGTATTCCACTAATACTTTATGTGCTATTTGTCTCTGTGTTATCCAAGGTCATCCATTGAACCAAGATTACAATATTTATCAGTGCTGCACACTGATTTTGAGATCTTCAGGATATCCTTGATTATACATTTATCTGCTGATAGACATACTATAATGACCATTGTCCCTGCAGAGCAAGAACAAGCCCAAGGGGGCTACAAGGAGCTGCAAAGACACAAGGCAATCTGATTGGCTGACTGCCTCGGTAAGAAAACTATCGAGATGACCGGAGTGCAGCAGCTGACAAGGTTGTGGTGCGGCCTGACCACAATTCAGTCCACAGGCTTTCTCCCACTTTTCAATTCACTCATGAATAAACATCTCACTGTTCTGTTATCTGTGCACCAAGGGGCAACTCTCTTATTAAATCACATATGATCACATCAAGTGTTTGAAAAATAAACTAAGGCAAAATTCTGCAGTTAAGACACACCAAATGAAGTGGGCCTCGTCTCTCCTTATAGAAACGGAACACTTCCGTCTACACTCCTGTGCCCCATTTTGGCTCTGAACATGGCCTGTGAATTAGAGGTTCGGAGGGCAAATGGTCTTATTAACTATTATTGCTATTACCATCATTTCTTTCTGTATTTTTGTTTTATGTGAAGCAATTTGAGTCTGACAAGAGACCCATTTTATGCAAATAAAAAAAATAAAAAATAATTCACAATGACAAGAACAATAACCAAAAATAACCCATTGACTTAAGATCCGGCTGTTTGGCTGAACATCAAACAAACCCATTGGTACCTTGTGGAGAGGCCGGTTTACAGCAGCATAGCCCAATGCCTGGACAGGAACTGTGGGGGATTCCACAGAATGAGCCAGAAAATGCATCACAGAGCGTGGGTAACCTGCACTAATAATATCAGAGCACCCTGCAGTTTTCTAGCAGCAAAGATGTAGCAAGGATCATTTGGATTTACTGAGAAAGAAATATAATTTTCTCCCTGCTGTCGCACTTGTCTATGATTATGTCAATAAATGTAGAAGAAAAAAAAAAAAAAAGTACAATTCACTGAAAATTATCTTCTGTTCCCTGGAAAACGGAACCAGAGCAGGCCAGAATAAAGCCATCATTCCAAGCCCACTCTAGGCCAGTCAACCCTCACGCCTCACCACCAGGCCACTGTACGCATCACCGATGATGAGTTTGGCTAATGAGAGGGCAGTCCACCACTAGGCCTGTCGTTAGACAAGCTTGTTAAATCATGAGGCCAAATCCTTTCACACAGTGCGATTCACAGCGATGGCCTGCTCATCTGAAGCCTGCACACTCCACCCACCACCTCCTGCACATTCCCTGGCCCAAGCAGAAACCCTGACACTGACAATGCAATGTATTGTAACGTCCTGAAAGTAGCCAGAATGTCCTTCCCCAAGCTGGAAAAATATATAGTGGCGACCATCCAATCCAGTACAGTACAGAGAATGGCCAATCAAAAATGTTAACAATCTACATACAAATATGTGTAAAAGTGATGCAGGAATCATCCATATTTACCAGAGAATCCAGAAGCTTTATGAACATTATTTAGAGTCATTTTCATCACTGATTCATAAACACCTGCTGGCTGTGGGTAGGGGGTTGAGTATCTGTTGTGTGGTGTATGGAGAGCCATATATTAGCCGTGTTGACTTTTAACAAACTTGAGGATAATGGAGTGCTGGTCGAATTACCTTGTTTCTTACTGTTATTAGCACTTCTTGCAGCCCTGCGGAGTCAACAAACAACCTCTTAATACAGAACTGCATGCTGAGAGATGATGGATTTTCACACCAGAATACACTGAAGAATGTGCGGCCACTGCTCTGTAATTTGTGCCGAATTCTGAAACCGTATAGAAAATTGAAAAGACCCTGTGACTGTAACAACATGACTAACTGCAATATAAAATGAAAGTCTGAACTGGCCATGCCCCCACCGCATTAATATGTACGTCTCGCATCTTAGCGTCTTAGTCGTCGAGTGTGTGACCTGATATATTCAGATTGCTTTCATATTCACTCCATCCATGCAGTTGGATGGGTGAGACATCTGCTTACTTTAGGGGCACCAGTGGAATCAGTGGATATCGTACTGCTGAAAGCCAATTAAAAAAAATTAAAAAAGAAACAAAACAATATTGTTCCGCAATTGGGAATTAAAAATTGTGCCTACCGAGTTGGCAGCCTTACAACTGGTAGAGTGTGGGTACCTGACTGGGAATTGGGTGTTACTAATGTAGCAGTAAATCCTGGCAGACTTTAATCAACGCTACACCTGGTGAGACAGGACCAGCTGTGTCCCGCCGCTGCGGACTCTAGTGAGCTGATGGCATAGCTGCCATCGCGGCTCAGACCTGTAGCTGCTTGTGGAGTTGGAATGACTCCAGTGTACAATAATAATGCCATAACTCCACAGTGCAAGGGGTTATTACAGAACACTGAGATCAGCAAGTCCTCCTGCTTGACAGTTATTACTCCAGGGAGGTGTCGCTGCTGAAATGAGACAGAGAAATGCAGCTCTAAAGCAGATATGTGCTCTACAGCCTTTACATCATTGGAGGCTTCCAAACTTGAACAACAGGCTGCTAAAACGGGATCTTTATACTTTTAACTGTGCTGAAGCCGTTTATGATTGGCTTTCATGGTAGATTTAAGTTACATGAAAGTGTTAATTTGCATGTAACAGGTTAGCCTTCTCTCTGTAATTTCCGCAAATCTTTTAACTCGGCTTGGATTCTTTCCAGATCTTTCCACTTTGCTTTGAAGAGCGCACACAATCATGTGCTCTGCCCCATAGCGCTCTGCCAGCCACAACTTATTTTCGCTCCAGAGACCACCAGCTGAGTAGCGAAGTCGTCGTGTCAGAGGATAAACCTCATGTGCTGCTGATGAAGGCAAATTTGAGGTGACCCAAGAGGAGTCTCTGGTGTGCGCTGAGATGAGGACAATCCCACCAAACGAAACCCTCCCTCCGTGGTTAACACTACGGCTGATTATGCACTCCAATGCTGCGAGGTAGCCGGACACTGTCCAGCATTTTGCATACCGACAAAGAAATTGAGGATCAGTGCTAACTTTATGCTCAAGGAGGACTGGCCAAATGCAGCTTATCTAGCCTAGAAGCAGCACTCTCTTACACATTGGCAATATTTATACAAAAATGAAACGAGCAAAGGCTGGTATTAGGTTGTCCTGTTTTGTCTCACAGAACCAACCCTCAGCACATGCATACGCCCATCCCCTCTCTCTCTCCAACACCCCCACCCCCAGCACATGCATACGCCCATCCTCTCTCTCTCTCCAATACCCCCACCCCCAGCACATGCATACGCCCATCCTCTCTCTCTCTCCAACACCCCCACCCCCAGCACATGCATATGCCCATCCTCTCTCTCTCCAACACCCCCACCTCCAGCACATGCATACGCCCATCCTCTCTCTCTCTCCAACACCCCCACCCCCAGCACATGCATACGCCCATCCTCTCTCTCTCCAACACCCCCACCCCCAGCACATGCATACGCCCATCCTCTCTCTCTCTCCAACACCCCCCCC
The DNA here is from genome assembly GCA_022702515.1 of Ilyophis sp. 1 JC-2022. Lineage (NCBI taxonomy): Eukaryota > Metazoa > Chordata > Actinopteri > Anguilliformes > Synaphobranchidae > Ilyophis > Ilyophis sp. 1 JC-2022. Next base: position 67,715,316 of record CM040400.1, read on the forward strand.
CCCACCATATGCATACGCCCACCCTCTCTCTCTCAAACACCCCCACCCTCAGCACATGCATACGCCCATCCTCTCTCTCTGTCCAACACCCCCACCCCCAGCACATGCATACGCCCATCCTCTCTCTCTCTCTCCAACACCCCCACCCCCAGCATATGCATATGCCCATCCTCTCTCTCTCCAACACCCCCACCTCCAACACGTGCATACGCCCATCCTCTCTCTCTCTCTCTCTCCAACACCCCCACCCCCAACTCTCCTCAGCGGGCGAAAGCATCCGACAGGCTTCCAGCTTTTAGAGTGACGCACAATTCTTGTGCTTCAGTCAATTTTTTTATGCCTTCATAACTCATGATAGAGCAGGTCTGTATGCTTGTTGGCATGGCAGCATTTCAGTCAGGGATTCTGTAAAAACAGACCCTTCAGAATCCAGCCTCCACCCCTGTCCCCCAGTTGACCAGGTCATTCAGCGTAGCAGTAGGGGTCCAGCATGCACACAAAGCCTCACAGCGTTTCCTCCTCCTGTACGGCAGAGCATGCCGACACATCAACGTAGTGTGAGGTGTCATATCAGGCAGCAAGGTCACGGGTGGTTGGGAACCAATTCTGCCACAGGCACATCCCCCCACCCCAGGACCACCAGGAGGAACTGCGTATTTCTCAGGAGCATCGCTAACTGACTACTGGACATACATTGTTTGCTATTAGAAAAAGCCATGACATATACCCTCTCTCTACCCTCTCCCTACAAACCAGTGATGCAGTTAATCACTGTGACAGCTTGTAGGTTGTTCAAGAAAATGTTGTGAATGCTACAACTGTACATTTAAAAAAAACTTTATTTTAGAGTTACTAACCTTTAAAAAAAAGGTACTACCCTTTAATTATGATTAATAGGGTGAAAGTAGGTCTAGTTCAAGATGTAATTTTTCCCAGAAATCAACAGGCAGGCAGGCACTGCATTTAAAAAAAATCTGCATGACGCTAGTTATTAATCAATGGTAAGCACATAGGCGTAAGATTTGTACTTTATGGAATGCCGAGCTGTGATTAAACTACATTTCAAACACAGCACACCCCTTTTTTAACAAGTGAGGTAAGTAATAGCACAGAACCTTTTGACATGTTTATTAGATTTATTAAAAACAAACGTAAACACATGATGCCCAAGAAATATTTTATTTTATTCTTTGATGCTTATTAATCGTAATTACCGGTAACTGCAATATAATGATATTCAAATAAATGTTTTTGCTTCATTGATGTTTGTTTCCATTAAAATAAGATTAAATAGTACAGGAAATTTACCTATTAAAAATAAATGATGTCCTGATGTCCTGCATTTCTTTTAAACGAACATTCTGAAGTATACATGCCCTACTATAATGTAAATATTCTGCATAGCCATAAGTACCCATAGATATAGAACCATTCTATATTCTATATCTATGTGGGTATCACTCACCACATATTCTAACATGAGGGTAGATGTGCGGGTAACATAATGAGCATGCACGCACGCACGCACGCACACGCACACACACACACACACACACACACACACACGCACGCACAAATGGGTTGTCAAAAACCATAGCGAGCGCCAGTTCAATGACAGTGATTAAAAGGTAGATTATTTAAGGCCTAACCTTCCCCCAGGCAGGAACAAAACTGGGGTAACAATGTGTGTGCTTCTGAGAGGCCACCCTTTACTCTCCTCCTCTTCCTCATCCAGCGACACTCTCCATACATAAGTAGCTGTACTCATCATCCTTTCTAACAGATGCACACCAAGCTCCTTACGTGGGGGAAAAAGTGAGTAGCTGCCACCTGATAAGCTTTTATGATGATTAATTACTGGCGATAACTGCCAGCCAGGCCATTTGAAGATGATTCAAAGTGCATTTCTCCGCTCTTTCCACATACATTTAAACCACATCCAGCTCCCCCTTCTCTCTGCTCTTTTCCTGCCGTTCTCAGATTGGCAGTGAGAAGGACATTCTCGGTTTTGACACTGATCATCTACAGTAGAGAGACCTGGTCAGCTCTGTAAACCGCCATCGAGACCGTGCCTCTGCACTAAAAAGACGGACAATTCCCAAATCACCAAGCATATTTTCACAGCTTTATTTTGACCAGCTGGAAAAAACAATCCGCAGCTCCTAAGCACACGTGTGCTGTCAAGTGATACGCAGAAAGTAATGAGTCTCATTAGCAGTGAACAGCATGGAGAAGCTAGTCCGTTTTATCAGGAGTGGATAGAAGCTGTACAGTGATGACATTTCAAGTCAAAAAGTAACCGTCGGCGGCTGACCATGTTCCCTTTGAGAGCCAACTGTCCAAGTCATATCTTTCCTTATTGCAAGTGTTTCAAAATCATACATTTGTACTACGTGTAGCTGTCTCAGAAGTTGAGACTTGTCATGTGATACATACTTCATGTTTAATGTTAAAAATACATTCATGATTGTTTGGGTTTAAAAGGCAATATGTAAATATGGACTTAAAAGGATTAAACATGTATAGATAAAACAATATTTCAGTAAAAATGTTCCATGCTACAGTTCTCATTGTAAATCAGAGTATTGGGTCATGTGATCCGAATTGAGTACATTGCATTATGGGAGAGAGAAAGTAACAGAGAAGAAGAGAAGACATGTCCGTGTAAAGCTCCAGAAAAAGTTAATATCTACATGTGGTCTAAGAGGCGCACACGGTAACAGTCTTAATTATTTGATTCATAGGTTGATTATTGTTGTTGTGTATGTACATGGAAGCATGTGAATGTTTATATTTTGAGTTTAGTGAATTCCTCACGGGCTCACATGTTCGGTCATGCCCAACAATGTACGATAATTGAGAGACTGACTAATTGTCATTTTATGTTGTATTTCTTTATTTTTAGTTTTCACGGTGTCCAATGATTCAGAGAGAGAAAATAAATCGGCGAAAGACATCTGTATGAAGCGTGGCCATTATTCCATTAGACATTAGACCTGTGTAGCTACAGTGAAAACGTACCGCCAACGTGGCCGAGAGAAAGAGCACGAATGCGGGAACAGCTAGCAGCGGATAGCCGAAGAGGAATTCCTTAGAGAACGAAGAGAAATTCCTTCGAGAACGATCGAGAGAGAAGTCTTGCCGTTTCGCCGGGAGAGACTGAGAGAGTTGAATACGGACATCTACGCGTCAAATAGCCGTGCAGAGCGCGGTTTCGCCAAGAGAGGGCAGCGTGTACCAGCGTACAGCTCTGCAAATATCCTTTAAGGAGCAGACATTAGAGTGCAGAGTCTGTTTCATCGCATCGCTGTTGTCTTCAGGCAGAAAAGTGCGTGTGTCCATCATCCCACAACGGGCGTCAGGTTTGACTGTGCTATCGTTACAAATTCATGAACATTTGGAAAAGAGTTGATTTAACATTTGAGCTATTTGCAGTTCTTGATTTATTGATATTGTGAATGTTGTAATGTGTGCTTTCAAAGTCAATGTTGTTAATAGGCTAATTGAGAGTTGAGTTGAAATGCATGATCAAATGTGTTTGATTGTATGATTGTATAGGTTTAGTTGAGTAAATATCTTCATTAGCTATTTGGTTAGCACTCATAAGTAGGCCTACATAGCCTAGATGTAAAGGGTTTATTTGCACATTTTGCAATAATTACCGAATATCATAATGGCTGCCCGTGGTGAAGAAGTAGACTCATTTAGGAAACAAATTGAGTCCCTTCGATTAGAATTAACCAAATTGAATGAACAATTAGAAAGTGAAACTGATAGTGCTGAAAAGGAGAGATTAGAGTCACTCAGAGATGAGATAAATACTAAAATAGAAGTAAACCGAACAGCACAGGAGGAGTTTATCGCTTCCACTTTAAAGAAAAACCCAACCAGGAAATCTTCACGGGACAGAAAGATAACCCCAAGAATGCAGGAGTGGAAGGAGCGAGAGGCTTCTAAAATGGAGAGTAAATTCAGCACGGTGTATGGAAAGTGGAAAGAGCAGGTTGCTGCTACACGTACCAAACTGAAAGAAGAGTGCTCTGACAATGATTTGGCCATCATGATGGATGTTATTGAAGAACTAGAGATGCAAGTGAAAGCTGCGTATGAAGACATACGATCTCTGTCGGCGCCTTCTACTGATATTAGAAGAAAGGCAGATTCCTGCGTAGCAGTAACTAATGATGTGATTGGGCTAATGCAAGTACGCATGAGTGAATTGGGGGAAATTGAGTTTGTTGCTGAGGCAGAAGGAGTAAGACTCCATAGAGTGCTTGACATGGAGTATGCCCAGTCAATATTCGGGCCTTCATTTGTCAAATCTGCTGCTCGTAGCGCCCACTCAGGCAGTTTATTAGAACGGCAAAACGTCACAGCGAAAATAGCAGAATGTTCTGCAGAGCTTGCTGCAAAGAAGGCTGAAATTGAGATGGAGGATGCTATCGCCGCACAAAGGCAAGAGCTTAAGAAGCTAGAAAATCAGAGAGATCTTCAAGTAATGGCTGCTAAGCTTAAGGCGTACTCCGAGGCTGACTCAGGTGAGAGATACGAGAGATCAGCAGGCAGTGAGGTGGTTATATCTCGTCCAGTACTTAACAAAGAAACTAAGAAGGAACAAACATGTAAGATTAATGACAAACAAACAGACAGTACTAATAACGAACGTGCAATCCTGTGACATCCTTCCAAGCATTGAAGCCTACTGACGAGAGGCCGTCCAGAGATCTTAAGCGCCCAAAGGCTAGTGCGTTCACCACAAACCTCAGAGCACCAGATGAGTCAAGTATGGCAGCGAGAACACACAACGCAGTGGTGAGCACCCCAAAGGAGTTTTCAGGATACAAGAAAGAGAACCCTCCCTCCTCATCTTCAAACCCAGTTAAATGCATGTGCTGTGGAGAGAACCACTCCATTCACAAATGCCAGAAGTTCTTTGACAGGCCTATGGAGGTCAAGAAAAGGTTTATACTTGACAACAACCTGTGCTTTGGATGTCTTAGAAGAGGTCACATTTCAAAGGACTGCAAAGGTAAAGCCATTTGTGGTATATGCAAGAAGAGTCATCCGACACCACTTCACGAAGACCGTCCTTCTGCAGACAAATCGTCTTCTCATGCCATGCAAGCAGAAGTAAACACCTCTTCTCGTTCCTGCTATGCAGTTAGAGGCGATGGTGGGAGCACCTCTATGATAGTGCCAGTGTGGATTTCTTCGACCACCACTGAACCAGAGATCTTAGTGTATGCCCTTCTAGATACCCAGAGTAGCAACACCTTTGTAGATCAGGACGTGTGTGAGAGGATAGGGACAGTTTCAGAACCAGTCAAGTTAAAGCTTTCCACTATGATGGGAAAAGACTCCATCATTAAGAGTGAAAGAGTTAGTGGATTAAGAGTTAGAGGGTTTAACTCACAAAGCTTTATAAACCTGCCACCTGCCTACACCAGGGATTTCATCCCACTTGAATGTTCCCACATTCCTACCCCTGACACAGCAAAGAAGTGGAAACATCTGGACAGCATGGCACATGAGATACCAGAGCTTATGAATTGTGAGGTGGGACTACTAATAGGCTACGACTGCTCCAGAGCCTTAGCTCCAAGAGAAGTAATCACAGGAGATGATTATGAGCCATATGCTATCAAGACAGACCTGGGATGGAGCGTTGTCGGCAGCACACCACAGGCTGTAAGCTCAACAGATGTGACTGGCCTGTGTTGTCGTATATCTGTCAAGGAACTTCCATCAATGACACCAGCCTCTGTCATCAGAGCCCTTGAATCAGACTTTAAAGACACAAACCCTGGGGAAAAAAGCATATCACAAGATGACATACAATTCTTACAGACCCTGAATGGAAGAATACACCAGAATGCTGACGGTCACCTGGAAATGCCCCTCCCCTTTAAGACACGCCCACAACTGCCAGACAATAAGCAGCTGGCTGTAGTGCGACTGAAGCACTTGAAAAGAAAACTTGAGAAAAATCTCAAATTCAAGGAGGACTATATCAGATTCATGGAGGGTGTATTCAAGGATGGCGACGCAGAGAGAGTGGAGAACCAACCCAAGGAGGGAAATGTGTGGTATATTCCACACCAAGGGGTCTATCACTCTAGAAAGCCAGAGAAAATAAGGGTTGTGTTTGACTGCGCTGCTAAGTATGGAGGCATGGCTCTGAATGATCACTTATTGACAGGACCTGATCTCACAAACGGGCTAACAGGAGTACTCTGCAGGTTCCGCAAACACCCAATAGCAGTCATGTGTGATGTGGAAAAAATGTTCCACAGGTTCCATGTAAACAAAGAAGACAGAGATTACTTACGGTTCCTGTGGTGGGAAAAAGGAGACTTGGATTCAGAGCCAAAGGAATATCGGATGAAGGTCCACCTTTTTGGAGCTGCATCATCTCCTGGCTGCGCCAATTATGGAATAAAGTACCTGGCTAGTCAGAACGATGAAGAGTATCCCCTAGCAGCCAACTTCATCAAATTTAGTTTCTATGTTGATGATGGCCTAGTCAGTGTAGAACAGGTAGATACAGCCATCCAACTGGTGAGAGAAGCACAAATTGTGTGCGAAAAGGGGAGATTACACCTCCATAAGTTCATATCCAACAACAGAGAGGTTTTGGAGTCAGTTCCTGACAGTGAACGAGCAGGCGGAGTTCGTGATGTGGATCTCAGTCATGGTGAACTTCCAGACCAGACTGTGTTGGGAGTGAAATGGTGTGTGAACAGCGACACATTCTCCTTCAAAGTCACCCTGGATGAGAAACCAGCAACGCGGCGTGGAATCCTTTCAATTGTAGCCTCTGTGTTCGACCCACTAGGATTCCTGGCTCCCTTCCTATTAATGGGAAAGAAAGTGCTACAGGAAATGTGTCAAAGGGGCATAGGATGGGACGAACCGCTACCCGGAGAGTTAAAGCCACGATGGGAGAGCTGGCTGAATGACCTGGAGAATCTGCAAAAACTCCAAATTCCAAGATGCTTTGCTCCTGAAAATCTAGGGAAGATCCAAAGAGTTGAGCTGCATCACTTTTCGGATGCAAGCAGCCAAGGTTATGGTCAGTGCTCCTACATCCGAGTGGTGAGTGAAGAAAAGGTGCATTGCTCCTTTGTTATGGGCAAGGCGAGGGTTGCACCGACAAAAGTGGTCACCATACCAAGGTTGGAGCTAACGGCTGCAGTGGTCTCTTCAGCGGTCAGCAACATGTTAAAGGAAGAGCTGGAGCTCAAAATCGACCAAGAGTATTTCTGGACCGATTCTCAAGTAGTCTTGGGCTACATTAACAATGAGGCCCGAAGATTCCAGGTTTTCGTCGCCAATAGAGTCCAAAGAATCAGAGAAACTACCGACCCAACACAGTGGTACTATATAGACACTAGTCAAAACCCGGCAGATCACGCCTCCAGAGGCCTCAAGGTGGCAGAGTTAATTAGCTCAAACTGGCTCACAGGACCCAAATTCCTGTGGAAGAGAGAGATTGACACACCAAAAGCACCTCTAGAGCTTCTGATGGGTGATCCTGAAGTCAAATCGAAACAAGTACTACAAACTGAAGTAGTCGAAGAAGACCATTTCTTGGAAAGATTTAAAAGGTTCTCAAAATGGCATACAGCACTGACTGTTGTTGCTCGAATTCAGCGTCTAGTGAAAAGAGACAAAACAGCAGAGCCCATAAATGTGGAAGACAGAAGAAAGGCTAGTCTTGTGCTGGTGAAATTAGCACAAAGGGATGCCTTCAAAGAAGAAATGCGAGAACTGAGTCATGGCAAACTGCCACGCAGCCATCGGTTGTACCAGCTGAACCCAGTATTGCAGGATGGTGTCCTCAGGGTGGGAGGGCGTTTAAAAAGGGCTTCTTTACCTCTCGACTTGAAGCACCCAGTGATCCTGCCAAGAGACGGTATGGTTACACGTCTGATCCTCGATTACTACCATGGCAAAACTCAGCATCAAGGCAGAGGACAAACTCTAAACGAACTGAGAGCAAATGGCTATTGGATTGTGGGTGGTAGCAAAGCTGTGGCAAACCACATTAAACAATGTGTCACATGCAGGAAAGTTCGCAGGCCGCCAGAAGAGCAAAAGATGGCAGACCTGCCTGCTAACCGAGTCAATCCCTCACCACCCTTCACGTATTGTGGGATGGATTGTTTTGGACCTTTTCACACAAAGCAGGGTCGTAAAGAGTATAAGAGGTATGGTCTCATACTCACCTGTTTATCCTCAAGGGCAATTCACATAGAAATGCTGGAGGATCTAACAACTGATGCTTTCTTGAATGCCTTGAGATGTTTTATAGCCATCCGTGGAGCTGTAAGAGAAATCCGATCGGATCAAGGGACAAATTTTGTTGGGGCAAAGAACGAATTAACAAAGGCTTTAAACGAAGTCGACAAAGACAGATTGGCTGCTTACCTGGCAGAAAAGCAGTGCGACTTTACTATGAATATACCTGATGCCAGTCACATGGGAGGGGTTTGGGAACGTCAGATTAGGACAGTAAGGAGCGTGCTAAACTCAGTCCTTTCTCAGAGTGCTGGCAGGTTAGATGATGCTTTATTGAGAACCTTTTTCTATGAAGCCATGTCAGTAGTGAATAGCCGTCCACTCACCGTCGACAGTATCAATGACCCAAAAAGCCTAGAGCCACTTTCCCCAAACCATTTACTTACTATGAAGGCCTCTGTCCCGCTGCCTCCACCAGGGAGGTTTGTGTCTGAAGATCTGTACGCCAGGAAAAGGTGGCGCAGAGTACAATATTTGACAGAGCAATTCTGGAGCAGGTGGAGAAAGGAATATTTAGCAAATATCACCCTTAGACAACGCTGGCACTCTCCAAGACGAAATGTGAAGTTGGGAGATATTGTCATTGTCAAAGAAAACGAGATTCCCCGCAATGAGTGGAAACTGGGAAAAGTACTTGATGTTCACAAAGATGATGATGGACTGGTGCGAAGTGCCACAATACAAATAGGAAATAGAAAGCTAGGGAAAGAAGGTCAACGTCCCATTCACAAGTTAGTTGTACTTGTAGAAAACAACTGAAAAGTATTTCAATTGAACAAGCTTGCATACTTACCTGTGTTTCCAATTAAGTGAAGAAGAAAGGGTTGTATGTGTTAGTATTGGTGTAAAGAGTATCTTACCTGGGTGGAGAGTAAAGTATCAATATTGACATGAGTTGTTAGAAACAGCAAGTTGGTTCTGGAAATTACCAGATTTGTTTACAGATTTGCACCATAAATCATAGTAATTTGGTGGGAGTGTAGCTGTCTCAGAAGTTGAGACTTGTCATGTGATACATACTTCATGTTTAATGTTAAAAATACATTCATGATTGTTTGGGTTTAAAAGGCAATATGTAAATATGGACTTAAAAGGATTAAACATGTATAGATAAAACAATATTTCAGTAAAAATGTTCCATGCTACAGTTCTCATTGTAAATCAGAGTATTGGGTCATGTGATCCGAATTGAGTACATTGCATTATGGGAGAGAGAAAGTAACAGAGAAGAAGAGAAGACATGTCCGTGTAAAGCTCCAGAAAAAGTTAATATCTACATGTGGTCTAAGAGGCGCACACGGTAACAGTCTTAATTATTTGATTCATAGGTTGATTATTGTTGTTGTGTATGTACATGGAAGCATGTGAATGTTTATATTTTGAGTTTAGTGAATTCCTCACGGGCTCACATGTTCGGTCATGCCCAACAATGTACGATAATTGAGAGACTGACTAATTGTCATTTTATGTTGTATTTCTTTATTTTTAGTTTTCACGGTGTCCAATGATTCAGAGAGAGAAAATAAATCGGCGAAAGACATCTGTATGAAGCGTGGCCATTATTCCATTAGACATTAGACCTGTGTAGCTACACTACGTCTCCTGGTGTTTGCAGAAAACGTTGTGTTAAAGATGATCGTTAGCTACACAAAAGCTCACTTGCACATGTTTTAGGCTACACATACACATATACAGCGCTGTAGCAGTTCTGTTCTGTGATGATGCAGCTTGATGGAGAGCAGGCTGATGTTAGCATTGGGGCTGATCAATTTTATTTCCTGTCTTTTGAGGCTTTTGGCAAACACAAACATTTCACTTAAAATGTCGTTTTTGTGATTAATACACTGTAGTTTTGTGCGCAAACAATATTACCACCCGATTGGAAATCAATCTTACGTTGTGTATTTTCTTTCCATTTTTGTAAGAAAAAAAGATTGCTTTAGACATAGTTTAATAGGTGTTTTTAATTTAAATTAATTTATCCACAACAGGGAAATGAAACCAAAATCAACATCAAACAAGCTTCTGAACAGAAGATCGCTCAGCAGGAAATATGAACAAAGTTTATAAAAGTCTCTCCAAAGCACTGTCTGAACACTTCCATAAGTGCTTGAAAATGAATGCCACACAATTCATTCAGAAACCCCTACCTTCCATAATTCTCAAGTAATTTGAATTTGAAAATCATGCTAAATTATATAAAAACACTCAAATCAGCCGTCAAGCAGCATGTTTTGTCTTCAGTATAAAGCAACACAGGCGTGGACCTGACGATGGTTATTTGTTGCAATGTGTAGGGTCCTGTACTTCAACCTCCAGTCATGAAGCAGTAATTTGTTCATATTTTTTGGCTGATCGGTTCTCAACTAAATTCCTTGGGCATTGCTATTTATTTTTTTGTTATATATTACTTTGATAAATGATAAAAGTTATTTGATGATATGATAAAGCCGCTGGCTGCATATCTAGTACGTTATTTCCTGAGATTTGATTTCCGAGGACTGCTCCATTATAGCGTTTCTTTGTTCATATTTGATTTCCCTAAATATCATTCAGTGTGTGCAACAAGGCCCCACCTTTCCTGGGCCTGTACAGGGAGTACACCACCTTTCCTGGGCCTGTACAGGGGGTGCACCACCTTTCCTGGGCCTGTACAGGGGGTACACCACCTTTCCTGGGCCTGTACAGGGGGTACACCACCTTTCCTGGGCCTGTACAGGGGGTACACCACCTTTCCTGGGCCTGTACAGGGAGTACATCACCTTTCCGTATCAATGTGTACATTTCAAAAGGGTCTTTTCAGCAGGTGTCAGTGCCAATGGGTAGGTGTCAGTGTGCACTCGGCAGGTCACAGTGTACAATGGATAAATCTCCTTTTGCAATCAGTAAATCTCAGTGCACAGTTCAGAACGAGCAGCTTGTCAGCACAGGCTGATGGAGTCCAGACCTGCCTGATGCTGATGTGCTGGTACCGTGACCTTAGGGAGTTAAACAAGCCTGTTACCATGGCAAAGACAAACCCAGAGTATCACAAAAAACTCAATGGGAGAATGCCACCGTCACTGTTCGGCTTTCTGGGAAGACCTACTCCAGCTAAATGACAACAAATAGTATACCTTTTTTACATTTATTCCGCCTCACTTTCAAGTCAATGATTTGAATTATATGGATGTATAATCCAATTAACACCAATAAATAACACCAACAAATGATAAGGTATGAAAAAAAACCCAGCATAAACAACATGCATACAATATACTGTTCCAGCCCTAATTCAATGAATGCTCTGGTTATATGCTTGATGTCAGTCATTATTATGTGTTGGATAACAGGAGCTGTGCAGTGCACCTCCAAAAACCTGAGAAATGCAGCCACTGCTTACACACTATATGGTGCCCTTCCAATGATCCCTAGCAACAGTTGCTGTGGGAATCATTTACATAGCTGATTTGCAGAGTTCTTATGTACAAAGAAATAAAAAAACTACAGTAACTACAAAACCAACAAACTCTGTACAGGACTTTGGGCCCTGCCGGGTGGCTCAATTTGCCAAGACACTGCAGTGTATTGTAGCAATGACCTACAGGACAGAGCGTTGATGGCCATAGTTTCACCAGGGGAAGGAGGGCATTAGCTGGCAGATTTGTCCTTGCCTCACTGAAACTCCTCGTCTTTCTCCCACGCAACAGAGGATGTGCATTCAAAATGACAACATGAACACATTCAATAGACATGTGCAATCCATTTCTTTGACTTTCAGATAGATCACAGGGTAGAGATCAGTTATGAGAACCTCTGTTTCTGTCAGGCACTGTGAAGGACACACCAAGCAACCCTAAAGACTTTCTGGCAATCACATGGGTCCTGACCTAGAGTGCTGTCCAATCTCAGAACCACACCCACCTGAGAGCAGACATTTGCTGAACTGCCTTAACTATGATGCCTGCCTTGGATAATTCTGAAGGAAATGAATCCCAGATTCATTTCTAGTGTCTTGTCATGTGTCTGTAATTGCAAATGTTTGGTACCATTCCTGCTAGCATGTTAGCTTAAATCTCTTGAAGCGGTCCATATTTTACAGCCAACTCCATAGATTTCTGCTATACCACTGCTGTATTTTCTCTCGCTATTCTCTCAACCTAATCAATTAGTGGCCAAATCTTTAAATATTCAGTCCCAAAACATGACAAGCAAGCATATTAGGGTTTAAGCTGTTGTTTCTAAAAGGAGTCTGGCTGGACTCGATTCAACCCAGACAAGTGAATAAATTAGCTGCCCATTAAAATGTCTCTTCACAAACAAAAAACTGCATATAGAATCTCTACAACCCAAATATTTAACTTTAATCCTAATCCACACAGAATCGGTGTGAATAGTGTCTTCATGAATTAAAGCTGAGACCAGTTATTTTGAATATTTAATTCATATTTTTAATTTATATGTATTCTGCACCCAAAACTGGTATTTATCATTAATTACTGAAATTAATTGAGTACAGGGTCTTTCTGTCGTTTCACTACAGCCAATCATATGGCGAATCGCTGAAAAGAGCTCAATGGAGGATATCACCATTCTCTTCTAACAGCCAAGGGAGAAGTGCACTAGGAAAATGGAATTTGAGCCGTGCGCTCGCATTGTTGAAATTGCATTGAACACAAACAGTTCGGACTGAGCAGCCATCAGATATCAGATTAAGTTTGTTTATAGCAGCTTAAAAAACAGATCAATGCCACTCAAAATTGGATGAAATTTGAGCCGAAAGAAAATAAAGTGTGGTTCTGAAATGACCAACAAGAGCTCTCTCTCTTTGCTTTTAATAACGGGAGACTAAAGGTATTCGCACAAATCCAAGAGAATGTACAGTTTTCACACGTTTATTCCAAAGGGAGTAGCACTGGCAGATGGCTACTGGTGTTTCTTTGCACAAAAAAATATATATTGAATGAAGAAGTTTGCAGTTCCTCAGCGACAGACAGAAGATTAAATATGAGCACGTCTGTGTAGCGTGGATAAGAACTCAAACAGGACGCTGTAGGTTTGGGACGTCGTGAGGCGCAGTCCGTAGTGCAGTCGAGTCTTCACTCATATACTAATCCCCCTGTGGGTCCGGGGGTTTGATTCCCTGCCATGGTTATTTCTGTATGTGATCCCAACTCTACCTGTAACCCTCTCGGTTTTCCCCGTTAGCAAAACAATTATAAAAAATTAAATTCTCCCTTCTCTGAAATTCATTTAAGCAAAAGCTTATAAATACAACTTTGCCTCCTATTAATACACTGCCACTTATGAAAACAGTCCCTTCCACACACTCTCGTTACTGCAGTGTGCCAATTACAATGCAATTACCTCATTAACCATCAGCAGAAGGTGGGTGTATACAAAACTACAAACTGTATCTATTATGCGTAAGATACATTTCTATGTACTACTTCATTTTGAAACACTTGAACAATAAAAAAATTAGAATACAGTAAATCATTTCACATTTTATTCAAATTAAATATTTTCCAAATAAAATAACTAATATTTCACATATTGGTTTTATTACCACTACCAACTGTAAACATAATATTTACAAGTGTCGCATTTAATTTATTTTGCGCACACATACACACACACACACACACACAATAGCATGCACAGATACACCTGCACACACATTATCCCCACACGCAAATGAACACCATTTTTAGCTGCTTATTTAGTGCGCCTTTTCACAAAAATACAAAAAACACAGCCTGGTTCCAAAACACGAATCACTGTGGAAATGACTCACCACCAATCGAATAAATCTAATACGGTTCGATTTATTTTGACTTCCAGATCTATAATTCATACTATGAGAGCAGGTAGCTCAATAATTCACTGAGTAATGGAAACCCTGATTGGAATGAATGAGCTGGTAGGTACAGTCAGGAGGGTATGAGTTTCTGGACACTGGAGACAAGCGGGCATGAATGGAACACGTATCAATGGCATAGAGCAGTCCTCTGACCCCAGAGCTCACATGTTGACTGCCATCTCCTTACGAGTCATCTGAATGAAGCACTACATTTAGACATAATATGATCAGTAAATGCTTGTATGTTATCCACTCTGAGTCAATGCCGAGTTTATAGCAGGGAACAGACATTTGAACATAAAATATGTTGCCTTGTCATTTACTACAGAAAGAGCATTTTTTGAAAAAAGTGTAACTGTACCAAACAAGTTGCTATGAAAAGTCAGCAAGTAAATTAATTCATTTAACGATTAATAATTTCGACATCGCAGATAGAGCACATTCCAGAATGATCACGACCGTTTCAAACAACATAAATAATTCAGTTCGGTTTTCACTGTGTCATTATGTAAGGAAATAAGCCTGCTTTTTACAAAAAGAAAAAATTAATAACGATGTACTCTAGTCTATACAGAATATTACACACATGCATACGCACACACACGCGCGCGCACACACACACACACACACACAAACACAAACACACACACTATTCTGCTGTGGCTGCCTCAATCCCCAAGGATTACTTTGGGTGAAACAAAGAGCGTTATTCTTTTTATCTCCTTTTGATGTCTGAGTCTTGCCCTTCAGGGCCAACCATTCAACTGTCAGTTTTGGAAACTTCCAGTTGGTCATTTAATGAAGGCTTCTGTCGACCGAGGACTGGAGTGACCTCCTCAACTTCACAATTCAACATTGTCATCATCACATTTCTATCTCACAGAAAGCCACCAGCAATGAGAAATCACAGAACGCTGTCGCTAACAACTTTATGTCCCTCACACTGATTTTTCCATAAGGTACTATTACGCATGTACATGTGTGTACACTTATATTCACAGAATTATATATGTTTGCGTCTGTTAACAAAAAATAAAAAAGTAATGGTAAGTTCAAGTGACACCATCTTGTGTGAACGACATCATGTGACTGCATCTCAATAACGTTATAATGTTACAATTGGCTAAAGTGGCAAAAGGAAGCAGATATGCATTTAATAACATCCCGTCAACAGAAAATCTGTGCCACTGTTGCTCTATAACCCTCCCTAATGAATAATGTAGGACAGTTACTGCCTCCAGTAAGACAGCACTCAGGGAAAAGTCCCAGGCTGGGACGCTTTAGACCAGAGGTTTTCAACCTGCGGTGGTACTGCAGGGGGGCCGCCATTTCTTTTTTTAACTGAAAAGAAAATAGGTTATTACCCCAAATAAAAAAATAAAAAAACGCGTATTTAAATAATTTTTGCAAAAAAATAAGACAAGCTTTTTATGTAATTATGGCTCTGGGATTTAGTTTTATCTAGCTATGTTTTACACCTGTTTATGAAAACATTCTGAGTAACATTAGCCTGCCCCTACCGAGTCTTGTCATTTTCAATCAAATTAACTTAGATAACGTCACTATCATGTTTCCATCTGCCTATCCCACACTATTGTTTCTATAACTAAAGGTTGAATTTGTCAATTAGATGTAACGACACATTTGATTAATCACACATAACATTAGCATTGGTTTTGTATGTATTTGATTTGGCTTGTGAATTAACTGTGTCCATTCTCAATTAACAGCAGTGATTGTGTTGCTACTGGTTAAACATTTAGTAACGTGCATTTCAGTTATGTAGTAGTGCCCTATTAGCCCAGGATCATTGAATGTTTTTTTTCCTGTAACATTAGTGTTATTATTTGTTATTGTTTCTTACGTCAAAATTCATTAGCCCAGCCCCCCCGTAGCTCTGCCGTGTTACATTGTGTAGGTCTGTCCTTGATTTTCAGTGTCGATTATTAGGCTACATGTGTAATTGCATTTGTAAAATGCTGGGGTCCTGCAGGGCGGCCGTGGAAGCTTTTGTGGTCGGTCGTGAGGGCCGTGAGTTGTAAAAGGTTGGGAACCAACGGTCAAGTTGCCCGGAGTTTCTGCAGAAAAACTTCCCTTCGACTTCAGATCAGCGCTGAGGCTGACCTGAATACTGCACCTACACAACTCACCAACCACAAATCACTCATTCACCTAACTCACACACCCCCTCAACCCACCCACTCATTCATCTCACACTCACTCAATTCACTACTCACTTCCTCAATTCACTCAGTCACTCAAATCAAACAAGTACTCGCTCAGTTCACTCAGTCACTCATTAAACTGGGATGCATACTCAATCACTCATTCAAATCAGACAATTGCTCAGTTCACACAGTCACTCGTTCAACTGACATCACTCACTCACTACTCGTTCAACTGACATCACTCACTCACTACTCGTTCAACTGACATCACTCACTCACTAACTCATTCAACTGACATCACTCACTCACTAACTCATTCAACTGACATCACTCACTCACTAACTCATTCAACTGGCATCACTCACTCATTCAACTGGCATCACTCACTCACTAACTCATTCAACTGGCATCACTCACTCATTCAACTGGCATCACTCACTCACTCATTCAACTGAGATCACTCACTCACTAACTCATTCAACTGACATCACTCACTCACTAAACTGGCTTCACTCACTCACCAACTCATTCAACTGACATCACTCACTCACTCACTTACTAAACTGGCATCACTCACTCACTCATTCAACTGGCATCACTCACTCACTCATTCAACTGAGATCACTCACATAAATTCACTCACCCACCCCTTCAACTCGCTCCCTCACTCACTCTTGTCCACTTCCATTCATGGCTTGTGCCACTCACTTAACCCACTCTAGAAGGTGATATCTCAGCACACACGAGTGCTTGTGTGTGAGTCATTCTCATGCCATCCGCCTCCCCCGGCGTGGAGTGCGGCACATGCTTGAGCTGTTTCTCTCCTCTGCATCGCGGCCTCAGCCCACCTGAACAGACTCGCGGTGAGACGCGGTGAGGTAACGCAGCATCACACCCAGCCGCTGAGGCAGAGAGTGTGTGGAGTAGCAGGGTGAGGGGAGAGCCAGACTAATGTTTCAGAACAAACAGTGAGGCAGAGAGTGAGCGGGAAAGTGAGGAAAGGGAGGGCGATTCTTAGAGAGGGAGGGAGAAGAAAAAGAAAAAGGGTGACATAAAGAAGAACAAAAAGGAGTGAGAGGTAGGGGGGGTAAAAGAAGGGCAGGGAGAACTGATTATATATACAGTCCTAATTTTATAAGGCCTGTCCTGTGGTTACAACATCAGTGCCGGTCAAGCAGCAAAAAATGGTCACTCATATCCTGAATGCACACCATTATTCCCATGTGGTCATACATTTCCCAGCAAAATCAATAACATGTAGTGCAGAGTCAAAAGTGAGCAGAATCTGACATTGATATGAATGAGCGTTTGACCTGTATTCAAATCTAGCACTTTTTTAAATGACCACACTGTTTTATTTGCTGTATTTTTTTACATTGCATAATCCTTTAACTTTCTAAAGATATAAAATGACAAGAGCCACAAACTCTTAGCCACATTGGTCTCTTTAGAAACCCATAGAATGCAGTACCAGTAAGACTGGCATCACCCCCCGTTTGTCTCCCCACCTGGGTTAAATCTGTACTCCTCTGAACAAAAGCCCTGGAGCACAATCCTCACAGTTTTCCCTCCTCAAATGCGAGCCCGAGAGACCGACATTCAGTGTAACTGAGCAAGCAGACTTTTCTCTCTCAACAGCTGTGCTCTGAAGACCCCTATTCAGTTAAAGATGGGGGGGGGGGGGGGGGGAATTGCTTTTCAGGGGCTCCGTTGATACAATCCCCTGTGGGACGCCCGTTTCCCTACCATATGGCCCACCTCTGTCTGACTCGGGCATCAGCACAATCCCGCGGCAGACGCGGCAAACACAAGGCCACTGTCAAATCAGGAGCGTGTCACCGTGTCCCATGAGCCCCTGGGGCAAAGCACGGCAAGACACGCCCTTTCAGCATGCCGTGAAGATGGATAGTATCTGTGCTGAGCAGCTGATGCCTTAGGTAGTTCTCGTTTTTTAGGGCGTCTTCTCAGGAGTGACCTGCAGATTGCGGAAGGCTGCAGTAACTGCGGCGTTGAGGCCGATTCAGGGGTAAACGAGGTCTCACACAGACTCGGGTCAAAGAGGGAGAGGGGTGTTGAGTGAGAATAGCCGGGCTATTACTCTATTCCTGCAAGGCAAGATATTGGCTTCGTCACGCCCGCTGCCTGGCTAGTTCGCAACTCGCTGAGGACTGCATCCCTTAAACAGAAACAGAAACAGAAACCAGCAAACCATGTTTAATTTCAGCCGGTGTTAAATATTGATATGTTAAAGACGACCTCTTGCATGAGTGCGATGTAATTCAGCAAAACCAGAACATTCCACGGCTTTGTTGGTGCTCTGTGGCACTGTTAAAATGCACTTAAAGTTAAAATTATTACATTGCATCATTTAGCACCCCTAAATGTCAGAATTACTTAAACAGAATTCAAATTATCACAAATGCTGCTCAGACCAATGATAAATGATTTATCGTTTTATGGATGTGCCAGCTTCAGTGAGCTCTTGAATCCCATCAAGTAGTGCAGCCTCCCAGAGGTCTTTGCCATTGGTGTCCCTTTCCTGGAGTGCATGTTGGGATAAGAGGAAAGAAGGACAGAATTCAGGACTCTCTCTCTCCCTCAACAGAAATAAGACCGTCTCCCTCTCTCTCTCTCTCTCTCTCTCTCTCTCTCTCTAAACAGGAATAAGACCGTCTCTCTCTCTCTCTCTCTAAACAGGAATAAGACCATCTCTCTCTCTCTAAACAGGAATAAGACAGTCTCTCTCTCTCTCTAAACAGGAATAAGACAGTCTCTCTCTAAACAGGAATAAGTTCAGGACCTGATATGAGGAATCCTTACAGTCCTGCTGCACTAAGCACCTTCTGCATGGTTCCCATCCACAGCCACTCCCCCTCCCCCAACTACAAAAACAGGCAAAAAAAAGGCACCAAGCAAAAATATTAATAAATATATAAAGCCAGTAGCATGAGGATATCTGAGCCAGGGCTATAAATAGTAACCAACACATTTACTTTTGCCGAAAAAGCTGAGCAGCTTGGCTTTATAGAGCTGCAGGCTGCACAAGCTGCTAGATATCTATCCGTCTGATACTAAGGCCACTCTCAGAGAGACAGACAGACAGACAGACATGCAGGCACACACACAGACAGATGCAATCGAGGCACCGTGATGCTAAGCCCGGCCAGAGCTCAGTCAGCGCTCCCCACCTCCACACCCCCGCTCCCTCAGGGACACATGACAGCCTGCCTCTCCTAACCTTTTCACAGAACATCTGTTCACGTCTGCGCCGACCTGACTACGCACGCACGCACGCACGCACGCACGCACGCACAACAGCAACACACACCACGCTCCAGAGCAATGTGAAGAGCCATTCAATCTGCGTGCATATACCCATCAACTGTGGGCTTAACACAGAAAGCACCCCATAGATAATGCAAACAGCTGCATTATCTATGGGGTGCTTTCTAGCGTGTGAATTTAGCAAGAATGTGTTCAGTTTGTCTGGCTCTTAATTTTCCATCATGTGCCTCAGAAAAGCTGCACACTGTAAGAACAGCACTTTAGTGATTCCTCCAAAGTCTCTTATTATTGTTATTATTACATACATTCCCTGGCCAAAAAAAAGTTGCACATTGTAATATTTAGTTGGACCGTCTTTAGCTTTGATTACGGCGTGCATTCGTCGTGGCATTGTTTCGACAACCTTATACAACGTCACAACATTTATTTCTGTCCAGAGTTGCATTCATTTTTGGCCAAGATCTTGTATTGACGACGGGAGAGTCGAACCACTCCGTAAAGTCTTCTCCAGCACATCCCAAAGACTTTCAATGGGGTTAAGGTCAGGACTCTGGTGGCCAATTCATGTGTGAAAATGATTCCTCAAGCTCCCTGAACCACTCTTTCACAATTTGAGCCCGATGAATCTTGGCATTGTCATCCTGGAATATGCCCATTGTGGGATAACCTGGCCATTCAGTACATTCAGGTACTCAGCTGACTTCATTGTATTGCTGCATAACATTGCTGAGCCTAGACCTGACCAGTTGAAGCAACCCCAGATCATAACACTGCCTCCAGAGACTTGTATAGTGGGCACTATGCATGATGAGTGCAATGGTAACTTTTTTTTTGGCCAGGCAGTGAATATTTGCTGGCCATAAGTAAATAGCCTTTAGCTCAGTCAGCTATGTAATTTTCCCTGGACAATACAGCATATTATAAGAAAGCTTTCATTTTACATAGAGATGCATGACATAAAAATTCTGTATTCTGTGGCAGATAATAACTGATATTAAACGCAAACTGCAACCAAGTTTCCACATTCATGGAAGCAGTAGATGAGAAGTAATGTCCTTTATTATTAAGGAGACAGCATGGGTCTAGCACAGGGATACTCAAATCTGGACAGTTGGTTTTTATACTTCCGCTCTAATCAGGACTGATTTAAACCTGGGACACCAGGTGAGTTGAATCTCTGGCCAACCAGTGGCATTTATTGATCAATTAACTATCGGGTAGGAAAAAAAACAGCAGCACTACTGGCCCCGGGGGCCAGATTGCAGTATTCCTGATCTACATAGCCATTAAATCTCTGTATATCTTTTTTAAATTGTCCAAAATATTGTCAGAATGAATTTTAAATAAGTTTTATGTTTACCGGCACACAATTATGACTTACCTGGGGTTTTCAACCCATGTTATTAGTTGTTGAGCTATGAGATGTTAGCTGCACATAAAGCAGCAGGAGAACTTTCGATATGTGTCCAAAATAGCAAACAAATGGTCAGTTTCTTTTTTAAATGACATTGATGATGAAGTTTTCAGGTTTAAGTACCTTGTGGCTATTTTGGTCCCGCCGCCCTGCAATGTTATTTTGTTTTCAAAACCACTTCCATGCTCTGTGACATTTAGGCAACCCTTCAACTCTGATACCCCCAAACCCCCCCTCCTCACCCAACTGCCCCCAGGGCCATTCTGCCCTTGGATGGGGGGGGGGGGAAATGAGGCACGGTCTGTCGGTTGAAGTGCGCGCGTCTCTCTTGGGGGTAATGAACTCAGCATCCACAGTAAAGCCTACTCAGGCAGCTGACCCTTATTGTGTCTCAGGCTGTCGTGCGAGTTTTATCACTGCGTCCTGGCTTAGCTTGTGTGTGTGGTTTCTTTTGCAACATGACAATTAAATGACAGCAGATTAATGCTCTGTTCTCCTCTCCCTGACCCTGCCCACCCCCCCGCGCACGTGCTTCCCTGAACGCCGCTGGAGACCCCGGCTCGGGCTCACCGCTGTGCGACAGTAAAAGATGCAGACTGTGCGAATGGGCTTCTGTGGGTACGCGAGACAGAAGAGGCCCATTCACATCCTACCAAAATGGGAGCTTCAAGTGAAAGCGACAGGGACATATAAATACTATCCCACAATGCACATGCTGGCATAGGCACACTGTAACGGTCTTCAACACGCATACAAATGAGCACGTGCACGTTTACGCACACACCCTCAATCCTTCTAAAAACCATTTACATGCTGATGCAGCTCCAGCAGATGGGAGCAGCAAAGTGTGCCCAGATGAATTAAACATTAAGAGATTGTTCTTCTATAGAAATAAATAGAAATCTAAAACAAAAACCAATCTAAGTAGTGAATATAAGCAGGGCCCCTACCTGAATACAAATCTGATTCTCTCTTTCTTTATAGGAAGAGTATACAAGTTGTGCTTGCATTTTGACTCACAGACGAAAAACAAGAAGCGAAAATCCACAGGGAAGAATAACCAAGCTCTGACAGCATCCCATATTTCCCAGGGAAGGTTCCCAACTACATCTATAGGTTGCCGGCCTGCGTGCGTTTTCCTAGAGCGGCACTTTCACTGTGCAAAGCGAAGACGGAATTTCTTTCTCTCACTTTGCGTCTCATTGGAGCGACTGGACGGCCTCTCGAAGAGTGCGCCGTTACTTTTAAGTCACCTGACCGACGACATTCCCATCGATCGCACGCAACCCAGGCAATGCAGGCATCCCAGCGTTTCTCTGAGACAGTGACAGTCCGTTCGGAAAATCTATTTATTCTTCCTACCCCGAGTTATTTTGTCATACTCAGCTAAGTTTAAAAAACGATCAATGAAAAGACGCTTTAAACCGTAACAATGCTCAATCGAACAGAGCTGCGTGAACAGAATATTAACCTGCTCGGGTAAAGCGCCAGGTTCTGGAGACAATCTTTTGTTTTTTTCTCCTGTGTGTAATGGAGCACAGAGCAATCGTTTAGATCCACGTCATGTTAAGCAATTCACTAACTCACGTTTGAATGCTTCCAGTGCCATTGGCCAGCCATTTCATTCAAGCATCTGATGAACCAAGAAGTCATTTTTGTTTTGTTTACACTTTGAACGTAGAAATCTTGAGACAAGTGTCTTCGCTTTTCACTCATGGTGTTCTTTCAGTGTTCAAACATAACAACCTGAAAGCGTAACAATATGTAAAATAAAAACAGGAACCTGCCAATAACAGGATCTGTATTCGTGAAAGAATGCAAAAATGCTCAAATATGCACATGTATATTTCAGATCAAATGAAGGGTGGTGGTGTCTGCCTGGATGCAGGGTGGAGGTCGAAGAGTGTTGGTGAACATGGCTCCCGTCTTGTAGGAAATCTGACATGTGGGGTTTAATGGAGCTTCAAACATACACCGCTGACTAACCGTCAGCCAGCTTTAGTGTCTTTACAGCCTGTCACTAGGAAAGCCCCTCAGCCCCGCCCCTGCCCCCACGCAGCATGTAGGACAGACGGCCTGCACTCGGAAAGAGGAGGGGCGGGGCCAAGCACCACATATGAACAGATGTGATGAAATAAAAGAGGGGAAGATCAGATAGTATGTTCTCATTGCCATTGGGGTCCAGCACACTCCCCTGAGGACAGAAACACAAATGAGGGGCCAGGGAGATGAGGATGCTGGGATTATGCATCTTTTTTCTTTCCTCCACCGTATTGGTAATGTTAATCCCTTACCATTGCTGCTGGGCATATGGGCACATGCTCATCCTGCAGCAGTAAGCCATGAGAAACAACACGCCATGTGCAGAAACAAGGAGAGAGAGAGACAGAGAGAGAGAGAGAGAGAGAAGAGAAGAGAGAGCGACAGTGGGAGGACAGCAGGGAGAGCGAAAGAGAGAGTGTATGAGAAAGAGAAAGCGATAGAGCGTACGAGAGACAGGGCTCCGCGCTGAGCCAGGGTGACGTCACAGTCGTAACACTCCGCTGGATGATTTACCGATTCGCCTCAGATTAGGCTATAATCACCGCCCGTGCCTTCGATGCTGCGCCGCGCGATACGCTACAGCATTAACGTGCCTGAACATCAAAGCTGCTGCCGGGGAACAGAAAAGGGTTCCGGCACGTGACACAACGTAGCCAACGTGGCGCGGCAGTGACCGTTTCACTCCATGATCCACTTCCATTCATTTTAACTGTTCATTCACAGTGAGCCTGACCTGGGCGGAGGAGCGGGCAATCGCGGCCCTTCTGGGTCACTGCCCTCGCAGGGACCCCCGGCCAGGGAAGAGGCCGCCTCCGCTACAGGCTGGCATGAGGAAGAGGAGCAGGGGCTCCGAAAGCACTTGGAAACAAAAAACAGTGGGATGAAGGCAGGCCGGATCCAGCAGGTGCCCCAAACAGACACAACAAGAGTAAACACACAATCCTTTCCCATTAGTATGTACAGCGCACATCGTTTTTCATAATGATAATAATCAAAAGAGCGGGGTGTTCCTCCCATTAACGGCGGCGCGTACGGTGGCGTCGGTTCATTGCCTCATTAATCCGCTGAGCCACGGTGCTGGAGACTCCAGTTCAGAACAAAGGCTGGATTCTCTGGCGCTGAGAGGCACTGAGGGGGGTGGCGGTGGGGGGTGCTTGGGTACCGGCGTTCGGCGCGCATCATCTCCTACAGCCAGTCTCACGCACATACGCGCATTAGGGCCCGCGCTGCAAGATTCGGGCCAACCTGTCCAAGCGTAGAGCCGTAAATGCCCCGCTTTGTTTACACACACTCAGCACGCATCATTACCCCCCTCTGCCCGAGGAGCTGAAGCACCCACCCCGTTCCCTGAGTACACACACACACACCTCTGAACGGCCTGTGACGCCACTGGAGCAAATAACGATTACAGACCAACTGTGAGACTTCTAGAAGCAGAAACCATCAGCAGCACTGTTTGCTGTGTTTGCCTGAGGACTTTTATGCATTCTCCCTCTCTCCCTCTCTCCCTCTCTCCCTCTCTCAAACACACATAATTCAATTAATACTGCTTTATTGGGATGATAAACAGACATTTTTGTCACCAGAGCACATGCGTAACAAATCGAGCAATAACAACATAACACACGGATACAGAACTCAGAATACTCGGTCTCTTCTTCTCTCGGTCTTGGTCACCCTCCATCTTTTCTCTTTCATTCTCTCGCTCCTCTTTTCTCCCTGGTCTTTTTCACAGCGGGGTTTAGTATTCATGCCCCCAGTTGGGAGCGTCGCCTCAGGCCTGTTCAGATTTCGTCAACACACAGTGCAAAGCAATATCAATGGCAGGCAGGCACGCACACAGACAGACTAACAGTCTGCTCTCACTGCTGTCCATCCGCCACCATCCAGACACACACACACACAATGCGCATATCTACGTACACACACACGCATAAATACACACTCTCAAACACATGCACACAAACATGTACATACACACTGTCTCTCCCTCTCCCCCCTCCACACACATTATTATTTCTATTATACTGAACACTTAAAGGCAGCTGCAGTAGGCCTTTGTGTCAGACATGTTGCTGGTGCTCGCGTCCAATTGGTCACCGGCAGTGACGTGGACTGTGACTGAATGAGCTCTGGCGGTAATGCCATTTCTCCACTGCAAAATCTAATTTTAGGCACATTTGTAATGCATCCCAAAGAGGTTAAAGCTCAAAGTGTTATAGGCAGAATTCAACTAACCCAAACTCTAAACAGTCAATCAGGAGATGGTAGGAATCATATCAGCAAAATGTATTTTTGATATGCGGTTGTGGTACGATATTGTCTTTGCCATTTGTTTTGCTCAATAACAATGATTTGGAGTGTGAGTATCCTTAAGTGCGAGAGTGTGTGTATGCACAGTGTATCACCAGATATTTGCAGTGCAATGTATGGGGCTCTGACACACAACATGCAAGAGGCCACATTCCACAGGTAGTCTGGGAGTTGTAATTTCTCAGAGCACTGAAATGCAACTCCCGCCCTGCTGTGACAAGACGCCATAGCCCTGATACACTGTGTAACGAGAGTAAACACAGGCCACACAGCGTACACTAAACTCATGAAATATGCATGCCTGGTACACATTTTAATCCATGATATCCACCACCGCGGCTGTGAGTCTCCGGATCTCTGAATGCACCTGGCGTTTGCAGCGGCGCTGCCTGTGAAAGGGAGGCATAAAAGCGACAGGGCAGTGAGAGCAGCTGCGGTTTGCCGTCACTCAACTCTTGTGGACCAATCACAAGATGACACTCTCTGCTCTTGTGTTACGATTGGTTCAGACAAAGTGGGTCACTGATGACACAGGTTGAATCCGCCCGCTTCAGGGCTCCACTCCTGAGCACTCCGCCCTGCGGCCCTTTGGCCATAGACAACATCCATCACTGTTCTGTGTGTGGTGACCATCAGAGTCATCAGAAACCAGCCTCGTGGCTACACATTCACCTCAGAGCGGCCAGTAAGAAAAGTGAATAATTGATGCCTGCCTCAAAGCTGGCACTTCAACAGGTGTCAGCGCCCTCTTGCTAGGCTAGTTGCAGCAGGAGTGTGTATGTATGAGAGAGTAAGGGAGTGTGTTTAAGTGCATGCAAGTGTGTGTGTGTGCGCGCGTGTCTGTTTACATATCTTTGTGCGTGCCTACATGTGTGAGAACGTGCTTATGTTTTGGCATGTGTGACTACAGATGCACTAGTGTAAGATGGCCAAAATTGAGCATGTATGCCCCAGAAAGGTAAACACCAAAAAGAGAGATCTTGTGTTATAAAAAGATGAAAGATTCTGAGTCTTGACCTCATCACGTCAACACTGCAAACAGGGCAGTATTGCAGATTATGAAGGAGCTTGTTTTCATTTTTGTGTATGTGTGTATGTGTGTGTGCGTGCATACATTACTTGGCATGTTAGGCAAATTTGAATGTTCAACCCTATTTAAATAACCCACCAGTGGCAAATGATGTTGTTGTGTTCGTAATAATCAACTCATTGCTGCATAAAAGAACAGCAGTAAGCTCTGCAACCTACATAAGTGTTCAGTCTCCAGTGGTGAACAATCAAAGAAACACTGGGACACATCCGTAATGGCCAGACTACGCTGGAGTAATACAGCGGATTTATAAAACAGAGACCAATGGAAGTGTGTTACAGAAGTGTAAGACATGCTACAGCATTACAAAAGTGTGCACCTGTGTGTGTGTGTGTGTGCGTGTGTGTGTGTGTGTGAGTGATTCAGTCAAGAGCAATCACTGCGCATTATAAAGCAGCCCTGCCATCCAGCTGAACAAACAGCAGCCGCTCCAGTTGTGCGATGTGCAGCCTCACCCTTTGTGTTCAGTGTGGGACCAGTGCTGATGACCTCACCCAGCAGGGGCGTCCAGTCAAAATGCGGCACTCACTCACAATGCTCTCACTGGACAAAACAAACCCCGTATAAAATCTACATAAAACCTTTATGGAGATCCAACCACAGCACTATCTTGCTTTTTGTAACCTTGATACAAATGTATGAAATATCAGCTGAACACACACTATAAAAAACTATAACTAGAATACTTCACATGCAAAGCTAAACTGAGCATTGCTTGGTGGTGACCAACTATGTGAATGTGGGAAAGTTAACATCTGACACCTGGAAGCAGCGACAACCTTCTGTGAACTATTTACACAATGGCCATTCAAAGCTACAAAGAGCATTCTGATGAACCAACCACAATGCAGAATCAATGACCTGCTTTATACACGCACCAATCCTGAGGGTCTGATCTGACACAACTTCAACTGTAGGCCAATTGAAACGCTAGCACCAGAAGTGTCGACTGCTTTGGAGGGACGGGAATTCCATTCACCGAACCTATTCAAGGAACACGCCCTTTTGCGACACTTCACAAAGTGTATACACCAATTGTGTGAGGGGGGAAAACGTGGAGATAATATGTTTCATGTTTAATCATATTAAGCATGAGCATGACAGCGTGAAATGCACTCCTGCCCCTTAGCGGAGGAGGACGGCTCATTAATCACTAACGGGAAGCCAGCGCAAGATGGCAGCCTGCCGTGGGAACCAGTCTTGGGGAACAGGAAATGGGGTCAGGGATAGAACTTGGGGTCATACGGGGGGGGGGGGGGGGGGGGCATGGCTCACAGTCACCTGATGACCAACGAGTTCAAATAAAAGAACACAGTGGTGCGGCCACGGTCCGAAGAGCCCCTCAAATCGAAATTGCGCCTTTCGGACTACATCTGCCCCTACCGTCACTGTTGCTTTGTGAGCGAGAATTGTCTGCCCATTGTTGTCCTTTGTGCTGAGGGATGTCCAAATCCGAGCAATCTCGCATGTTGGGGGTGCTGCTGGGGAATCGCCGTGGCAACAGCCAAAACCCTGGCACATCGCTCAGTTGTAGCACCCCCACCACCAACACCCCGGATCCCCTCGGTCACCTAGGAGACGCCCTCTGGGCCGACAGGAGTGCACCCTTCGTGCTGTTACGCTGTGCCAATCCTCCAAATCCCTGGGTTTTCCCCTTAGGAAAGTGTTGTGGAGGCACCGGGACTCTTCCTAGATAAGTGCTCACAGAGTGACTGACCCTCTGATTTAGCAGTAGGACAGTAGGAGGAGTCTAAAGATGTCTGCCTTTACCTCCAGATTCTGCCTTTGAGATATTCAACTGACACACAGAACTTGAGCTCAAGTTTCCATATTACATATTTACCAGATTAACGTCCCTGCCAAGACTATTCAAATCCACAGAATTCTTTCATCTTTTGAATAACAGTTTAAGATCACTGGCGAATGCACAGCACGACTAGTGCATCAATTAATTTAACATGTGAGACTTTAACAGTCAGACTTTTCCTGAATGAAGAAATTCATTTTTAATAGAGGAGTGTTCAGATGAGACTTCAAAAATGCTGTCTTCAAAGTCTAATACATTCACAAAAATTACCTGCAAATCCATAGAACACAGACACAACTTAATTAGTTTTTCAACAGAATGTAATCACTTATACAGTGATATGTCTTCATTTTGAAAGAAGACAAAATTATATCCCGCATTTGAGACCTTCTCGTGTATCCTTCCAACGTGTAATAAAACAAAACAACATAAAATCCATTATTTGCATGACAACCAAAGGCTCTGGTTGCTATATTATGGCACTGTCACACTATTGCGTATCGTACTAGCGTATGCCAGCATATGAAAAATATCACTCATACGCCGATATACGCTGACATACGCTAGGGGTACGTTAGGCATAGGTTGTATACGTTTCAAGCACAGTCGCATATGGCGGCATATGGCGAGGCACAAAAAGTTTTTTAAGCATGCTTAAACATTTTGTGCGTATTCGGACGTATGGTTTATACGCTAAGCATACGCTAGGCATACGCTAGCCATACGCTATTTTCAAGGGCTTTTTGTGCGTATGAAAATTTCTCTCATACGCAATAGTGTGACAGGGCCATTAGGAATGGATCAGTTGAACATTTACACATATTACAATACTCTGGCCTGGATTCACTCAATATTTATCCTTAACTTTGACACACAGAAAAAAATGATGACCGACTCCAGGCTTCTATGTTAAGATGTGAATCTGTAATATGGGAAGACTAACGTTGACCCAATAGCACTGGGATAATTTGCCAATAGGCCTAATTCAAAAATACATTAGAGCTGGGGTGTCCAATTCTATCCGAAAAGGGCCGGTGCGGGTGCAGATTTTTGTTTTAGCCCAGCCACCAGACACCAGATTCTACTAATTAACTAATCATCATGGTCTTGGTAATTAGAATCAGGTGCCTTACTGCTGGGGCTAAAACAAAAGCCTGCGCACACACCGGCCCTTTTTGGATAAGATTGGACACCCCAGCATTAGAGCATGAATATTCAAATCTGGACCTCAAATCCAAATCTGGCCCTGGTTTTCTTTCTCCCAGGTGATTAACTGAACAATTAGTGCTATCTATTGGCCAGACTGTCTTCACACCTGACTCCCAGGTAAAGAGAGGTTGGAAAACCAGCGGTTTTTGGACCTTGAGAACTGTGATTTGAATAACAGGACAGACAAGGGTATGTTTAAAAGTCCTACATCTAAAATCAAACAATTAATTTGAAATTACATTCCACTTTACTCTGAATCCAGGAATGTAATTTCTGATAGATGTGAGTTCCTTTGAATTGTGCCTCGATATCAGAGGTGGGCAAGGCGGGCGGTATCCATTTCAGATTTTCATGCCAACTTCTGGCCTAATTAATTAATTAATTAGCTCTAACATTTACACCTATACGCCATCTGACATTTCTTACATGAAGTACATGAATGACAGCTGAAAACTGTTGTTGTGCCCCTATATGAAACGCTTTACTGTGATCTAATCTACGAGTGAACCAGTGTTGGTGTATACAGCCAATTAGCTCAATTAGCCAAGGTAATTGTTGGTGGAAACAAAAACCTGCATACACACCGGGCCTTCCAGGAACAGAATTGCCAAGCCCTGTGCTATGTCCACATGATGTGTCAATTTATGGAGTTAAAATGCACAACAATCATCTCATTCCCATGAGGAGTGGGGGATTTTACACAAATGCAAAAAATACACTAGAATCAACAGAAACGGCTGAACTATCAACAACACTGAGAAACTGCCACTGTAACCTAATCTCTCACAGCAGCAAAAATCTGCCAGGGGCTTAGCGCAGGGCTGCTCCGCTGTGTGGATTAACATGTTTTTCCAGGATGCCTTAAAATCAAAAAGACGTGCCTTTCAAAAAAAATTGAGCTGTGGTGAATTGCTGCCGATACAGATAACCAGAGGGCCTGTCTAAGACACATCCTACTTTAATTCTATATTCGGCCTGAGCTGTTGGAAATAAATCTCCTTAAAGGGCCAGCGCAGTCAGCTCCGGAGGATCATTTTGGACGATATTCTCCAAGACAGTCCTCTCTTACACAGCATGCACAAAACACAAAATGTATTTTTATTTATTTAGTTTTTGCACCAATCTTGGATCATATGAATCACTCTGTGTCTGTGCATGAGCATCCATCTACAGTCACGATTTTATGGGATGATTTTAGTTTCTATTTCAAATGAAAAAAATAAATAAATACTCAAAAATATAATGAGAAACAGGTTTACAGTACTGTTGTGCCTCTAACGTTTTAGTTAACAGTGCACAGTCCTTAGAAGACAGGTGAAGACTGATGAGGCAAAATATTTATAGGGCTTAAAAGTATTGTCATAAGCAAACAGATGTAAGAGCTTCCTGTTTTTAACATTAAATGTTTTTCCTGGCTATGGCAAATTCTATTGTCACAGGCCCTTTATTGCAGGGTGATGCTACATTCAAACATACCCTCTTGTCTGAATGCATATAGCTTTCCCCACCAGCAAACAAAACATTGCAAAAAATGAGCAACAAGATTCTAACAAGACACACACAGACGCACACACAATGGCACTAACATATAGCCTGTACAGTATGTACGAATATGCACCTACATGCCTACGGGGCGGCTGTGGCTCAGGAGGTAGAGCGGGTCGTCCGCTGATCTCGACATGTCATGTGTGTGTTGTTGTCCAAGGGCAAGCCTGAACCCCCCAAAATTGCCCAATGAGAGGGCTAGCGCTTTGCATGCATGGTGGCTGCCGCCATTGGTGTGTGAATGTGTGTGTGAACGGGTGAGTGAGAGGCCATTGTAAAGTGCTTTGGATAAAGGCGCTATATAAGTGCAGTCCATTTACCATTTACCATAATACAAATACTCACACATTGACAGGCACGCACGCACGCACACACACACACACACACACACACACACACACACACACACACACACACACCTTTGTGAAAAAAGGCCTGCAGCTCAATAGACAGCAGCCCGTCTTCAATAATTCATTTTATAGGACTACATTAAAATTATGCTGCAGCGCTGCTTTTGGGATTGAAGACACAGCCTTGGCTTTATCACAGCTCAGCAGAGAGTGCTTGACCCGCGCCGTAGCGATCCCTAGCACAGTAATGCTGACCCCAGTGATGCTGGCTCCTACATAAGGAGGACTGCCAGCATGAATCAACACTGTCTGATGATATGAGGCACATCCCCCCACAATGCACTCTGACAAATAGCACTTCACGCCTTTTAAAACACAAAAACCTGTGCGCTCCTCTCAAGCTCTGATTTTCAGTGTGTGACCTGGCATGAAATGCAGTGGGCATCACTGCAATGAGAGTCTGTCTTTTATCACGTCCAATTCAGTTAGATTGAATGCCAGTACGTCCACTTCACATAAAACAATCAGCTCCAACTCAAATGTATACTTTTCAAGGCTAAAACAATTATAGATTGACATCTGAGCTTCTCATAACAGATGATATATCAGATTAGAAAATCTACCCCAGGGGACAATGGCTGTTGATTGGGAACTGATGTGGTCTGCAGCCATCGCCCCCAATGCTACAATTAAAATATTGATTGACCTTCAGCAAAGGGCCCTCTCCCACTGAGCCAATCATGGACCAGCAGGGCGTTACTTAAGGACAACCTCTCCAGAAATTAAGGGATGGCTAGCATATGTACTTCTGAAAATCAAAGGAGATTTCTAGAGCTTTATACAGACGCTGAAACACAAACATTAGGGCATGGTTTGACTCCCATTTAAAAAATCACAGTATTAACATTAATTCTATTCCAGCTAGAGTCAAAAAAGATCTTTAGCATCACTTTACCTTCCCTAGTGTTGTCCTCACATCTGCTTTATCCAGATTGTGTAATGTTCTTAGAAGTGTCGATAAGAGCAGAAAAAAATTTGCTTCACTTCTTTTTTCTGTTCTCCCAGCACTGACACAGAGAGCAGACTCTGAGAAGTCTGACTTTCAGTTCTGCGTACCACAGCAGAGACGTACCAGTCGGGTGTAGAGAAGAATCCAGCTCTCATCGATATGGCACTGCCGGGCGCTCTCTCTGCCGCGTGAGAGATCAGCACAGTGCAGACTACTGCAGGCCGTCCGCAATTCAAATGTGACCTCAAGGTGCCTCTCAATGCTCAGGTGCTGAAGATGTGGCGGTGTTGCGGCAGGGAAACGGCAAAGCCTGGAGTGTGGCGGAGTGCAGGATGGCACATCTATATCAGACTGCTCAGCATGCACACTCAGCTCTCCATACATACTGCACAGCAAGCACACTCAGCTCTCCATACATACTGCTCAGCATGCACACTCAGCTCTCCATACATACTGCACAGCAAGCACACTTAGCTCTCCATACATACTGCTCAGTGTGCA
Organism: Ilyophis sp. 1 JC-2022; assembly: GCA_022702515.1. Lineage (NCBI taxonomy): Eukaryota > Metazoa > Chordata > Actinopteri > Anguilliformes > Synaphobranchidae > Ilyophis > Ilyophis sp. 1 JC-2022. The sequence continues at coordinate 67,748,193 of CM040400.1, forward strand.
CACTCAGCTCTCCATACATACTGCACAGCGTGCACACTCAGCTCTCCATACATACTGCACAGAATGCACACTCAGCTCTCCATACATACTGCACAGAATGCACACTCAGCTCTCCATACATACTGCTCAGCATGCACACTCAGCTCTCCATACATACTGCTCAGCATGCACACTCAGCTCCCCATACATACTGCACAGCAAGCACACTCAGCTCTCCATACATACTGCTCAGCATGCACACTCAGCTCTCCATACATACTGCACAGCATGCACACTCAGCTCTCCATACATACTGCACAGCATGCACACTCAGCTCTCCATACATACTGCTCAGCATGCACACTCAGCTCTCCATACATACTGCTCAGCATGCACACTCAGCTCCCCATACATACTGCACAGCAAGACATCCCCAATCCATCAGAATAAAACTAGCTCTCAAACTATGGCGCCCAAAATTATTCCCAAGCGACCCCTTTCCTTTGCTTTTAGGTAATACCAAAAAAACTAAACTTTACAAGATTAGACTATGCTGTTTGGCATTTCCTGCTTAGCAATGTATGCCATACAGTGTCCGAAACTGCACTGGTTTACCTGTTCTGATTTACTGTATAGCAGGGGAAGCAGGGTGTCACCACTGGCCAGACAGAACAGCTGCTCCAGCAGTTTAGAAAAAACATCCGGGTGCAGCAGGAAGATAGAAAAACTCAAACAAATTGTTCCTAGAATAAGGTGGGAATATAGGCTAAATCTGAGAGCAAGAAAGGATGACCTAGTTATTCCTCTCAAGGTTCACTCCCTGCCTAGGTGTCTCACCCCAAACCCTGGATTGAGACAGGTTAGCTACAGATTAAAGAGGGGTTGTGCCCCCTGTGGCTGCCAGGGTCAGGGGGGATGCACTGGTGAGAGGACAGCACAGGCAGCCATCTCTCCATACTGCTGGAGAGGAGAGCTGAAGCTCTCTGCTCCGCCTCTCGCTCCATGACGATATCCTCCGGAGCGGCAAACCAAAGTGCCGATGCTACCGCCGCTGCTCACGGCACACCTGCTGGGCCACGCAGCCCACCTGACCCTCCCCCCACGATGCCCTAATGGCGGCTTCAGCAGCACAGTAGTATACATTTATTTTCTATCAGAAGATGTGTTCTCCTCGTACAGCCGGCCTCTTCAGTTCACGCTAAACAATTTTCATTCACTGTGTGGATTTCATCTGATTTCATTTCATTTCCACGCCGACTCCCAGATGAAAGAAAAGTCTGTCAAGCTTCTGTCGAGCCCGTTGAGAATGGATTTGCCTCTTAATATCAAAAAAGAGGAAGAATGTTAACCCAGTAAGGGTTAGCGATTGATCCCTCCTAAAGAAAGAGGAAATCGCTTCTCCACAACAACATCAGATGTAATTTTTATGTCACACTCAAAGGTGGCCTTAAACATTTGAATACCAGCTCCATTAGATCTTTGCAGCGCAGAAATGATAGAAGCTTTGATCCGTCACATTTGCTGTAACAAAGATACCACAATCCCCCCCCGAGGTACGATCGATCAGGGAGCGTGCTCTGTCAGGTTAACAAGATGCAATCTGATTAATCGTTTGTGATCAGTGTTTTTCCCTTCCATTCATCTCAGACTGAAACTTTGAATAAACACAACTTTCACAGCAGGACCCATGACAAAAGCAGGACAAAGCCACCAGCAGGTATGGTATGACCTACAACACCCGCTGACATCATTTCTTGTCCAGGTATTGTCCAGGTATTAGTCTCAATTCATGCAAGGCTGGGAGGCTGCGGCTATCAAATAATGCCCCAGAGTCTCAATTACCCTTGAGGATAAGAAGTTGAAAATTCTCATTTTATAGTTACATAGCACCATAGGTTTTGGATTTGGTAATGACTGTAGGCCTACAAATTGTGTCTATTAGTCTAGCTAGTTAGGCTATAACTGTATGACCATCTAACACATATTATTGATTTGTTTTGTATGTTTTTGTTGCTGTTTTCTCGAAACTTTCCTATATGTGAAATACTTCAGCGTATTTTGCTAACTTTTCAATACTATTAGTATTATGTTTTCAATGCACTAGTTTTCAATAGCCTGGGCTACAGTTTAGTTATGGATAAAGGTTTGAAATACTCTCAATACAGATGTGTTAAAAAACAACACATAATATGTCATTTTTTAACACACCTCCGTGTCTAGTTCAGGACAACACATTCTGTGTTACTTTCAACAGTCTATGTTATAAAGTCTCCCTTTTAACACATAGGCCTACGTTGTGTAATTTGACACAAAATGTGTGGCAAGTATCACAAAAGTAGTAACACAAAAAGTGTGTAGAATATTAAAATATCTTTTCTGAGTATAGCTGAAGCCTATATGCACAGTTAATATATTGTATGACTCATAGCTGGGTGTTAAATTCTTCAATCAAAGGTATTGGATAGGACAGATTGAAATTTGTTTCAGTTGCCACAATTTCAGAATACATCAATTCGGAACAAAGACTAGAGAATCCCACTGCAATACATTCTCATTTGAGCTCCGCGGGCTTTATTGCTGTTTTCAAGCGCCTTCGGAATTACATATTTGTTATTACGGAAGCACTTCGGAATGCCTGTTGAATCGTCAAGAGGCCAGTAGAGCGTTTCTATCCTTGTGTTACCCCACTGCCCCGTCGCCCCCACAGATAACGCAGAACGATAAATCTAATTCCAAACGTGCAGAACACTTGACAAGGCACAGCTAAAATGGTCACGGAATGGCGAATCACAACATTCTACACAATGCCCTTTCATCGCAGTGAAGGATACTTTGCAAGGTCAAATAACCTTATACAGGATGCCTTGTAACATACATATTAATGAGGACCGTTTACCTGTAGCCTATTCTAAAGGCAGGGCATATTAGCCAATAAGTTTCCACTTCACGTATCAGCTGTCGTCATAGCTGCATTTCCTGAAAGTCAGCCTTGTAATGTTTGTATATCCAGTTAGATCATCGTTTTGTCCATAACTTCTGTCTAAATATCAACAACCTAAAAAAATACAAATTAAATGCTACTGACACAGGGGGGATATAGATTACTGAAGACCATCTCGAAAAGGCCGTCTAGGCTATTTGCCATCCCTTCTTTGCACCTGTCGTTCAGACATCGCTACATAATCAGAAAAACAAAACATTTGATAGCTCATCACAATATTTCGGTAAAGTTACACAGGTTTAGTTACAAGACCATTATTCTTGTGAGGTCGATTTGTGGCACGGTATTCGAGACGGTAACTAGAAACCCAGAATGGGAATGCAGACAGCTAGCTATCCTACTATTATGCTTTCTAGATCACTCCAGTCGTCAGCTGTTAAAACACAGAAATGTCTTTATGCTACCAAAAAGATCACCCTCCAGGAATGTATCACAAAAAGACATTCGCCCCGACCACAACAGGATTGGTCAGTTAGGTTACACAATGTAGCCGTTTAGAATGAAATCGCAACATTGATTAATCGGCAACCTCACATTAATACTATGGATAGAGACGCGGGACCCACGGATGCAGGTACCTGCTGCAGACAGTAGCCTACCAGCACGTTTCTTTCCTGATCACCAAACAAAGCTTTGGTGGAACCAGTCGCGGTCACCGTTTAATATGCGTCGGGAGTAGGCAGATTTTTTGAATGGTAGCTGGTTAATTGTTACCAGTATTTAGACTGACCTGGATAGTGCATGTATATTCCGTATCATCCAGAAGCCTGACGGTACAATTGTATTCTCTCTCCAGATTTCTGATGCTTCCGCTCATCAGTCGACTCAACATCTTTTTACACAATTGCTGGTCTGCGTCTGGGACCAGAACAATAAACTGAGCACAACATATAGAAGTAATGTCACATTTACGCCTTCTCCGGTCACCCAGCTGAGTAGCAGTAGAAGTTTGCAGCCAAGACGTAAGGTTTGAGCATCGTTACTTGGATGATGCAAACACGCTGGCAGGTCCGCGACTGTGTGCAACCATTGAAACACGGTCAATCCCGCTCCTAGTGCAGTCACTGCTGTGGTGTAATGAGAACTGTGTACCATTTACCATTCACCGATTGCCACTTGAGATATGGGGCGGGTCTAGCGGTATAGAGTGGCGTCAAAGGAAACCAATGGGGCTTGACTTTTTAAATAAGTGGCACTCGGAATCGACAACAGAAAAACGGGAGCGTGTTTCACGTTTCTTTGCGTCCAATTGCAGAAAAGACATATGGCGAAGAACAAATTTGGGATCCCTCTCTGTCTCTCGTTTTTGGATACCCTTATGATGGTATAGCATAGTACTGGTCAGCTTTAGCCAACTGCGGTGTCGTTCCCGTGCCACACAGACTTTGATGACGCTTGAAATATGTCACACGGGACGCACTCAGTGCAGTGCCTGATATCAAAACTACAACTCGGTAACAATACATTTATCTTCGATTTAAATTCATGGCAGTCTACACTTAAAGTGTAAATAATTTGGCAATGCACTAATCTCCATGTAGCCCAAATAGACCTACTTAAGAGTAAAATAGCCTACCATATTGACATAATTCAGTGTTCAAACAGAAGCCTATTGGCCGTATGCATAGGCTATAATTATTCACCGAACGACCGAGTAACCATATTTTAGCATGTAATATATTAAATAAATGGGAGTTTTATATTTATTTTTTACTATGCTAGCTACCTAAAAACATTAAATGCAGAAATATCTTTAAATGTAACATTCTGAAAAACCTGCATCTGACGTTCTGTTGGTAGCTACATATTAGGAGATGGCCCAACACAGCTACAGCGTTACATTGTAAGTGTGCATTTTACGTATACAAACTCATGTAATTTGTTATACATATGTTATAAATTTGTTTGTAATTTGATTCGCTATGGGAAGTCTGAGTGGGGCGCTATGTAACTGCAAGCCTTTTGCAACTGGTGGTCTGGTCTGTGTGTTGACTGCAGCATGGTCTAAAGGTGGACTCTGTCCGTGGCTTGCTGTAGACTGCCTTCCATAATTGGGCACTGTTCAAATCTGCCGCTCGGCAAAAAAACAAACAAAAAAACTCCTAAAATCATGTGGGAAATGCCAAGCACGCTGAATGGGCGGATGAAATAATAGAACTGAGTGCAAATCAGAAACTAAGAATACGAATAACGGTAATTTACCTGAATCACACCAAGTGTCCTGCTCCAAAAAAAAGGAAGTAGCTCCTCCGGGTGGTTCACTAAGGAACATCACCACCGTGCTTCAGACGAACTAAGGTCATGCAATCGTGTGTGTGTGGTCTATTCTGATTTTTTTTCTTTCTGACACAACTATGGGTTTTTGTTTTTCCAGATACATTTTTGAGAATCGCATTGTATTATATACGTTTGTATGCTGTGTTATTTATATGTCTACTCCTTATGAAATTTAAAAATACAAATAAAAATATCACAAAATTAAAAAAAGAAGCTTTTCCTGTAAACCAATAGATTTCCCATGGAATATCTAGATAATCTAGGCTACTATGGGTAATATCTATGAGTATTTTCTTATTTGCTGATATGAAAAGATCCAAACTTCCTTTTGTAGCCTATCGTACCCCTAGTCGACAGGGGTATGCCAGCAAAAATAATTGAACCATGTAGTCACTGACGTAGTCATGGATATGCTTTTCACAATGATGGAAGTGAATACGCTAAATCAGAAATGACTAATTGTGTTTCACGTAGTTCAACAAAAGCCATTTCTGACACAAAAAAATCACACCCATTGCCGTGACATTGCTCCACAATGCCGTGACTCGGATTCGAACCGAGGTTGCTGCGGCCACAACGCAGAGTACTAACCACTATACGATCACGGCGAGCTACATAGGCGTATAAGCACCTGTGACCCATTACCATCAATCTATACGCCAAGACAAATCATGTTCAAGCAGCTGCTAAAGGGCAAAACATACTGTTCTGAAATAAGAATAAGAACGAGTACGCTTAATTTACGGGCGCCTTGCTAATTACTTGCAATTTGTTTATTCAGAAAAGATGTAGGCTATTGGTAATATTATATTAGTGTATTTTGAATATTGGGATTAAGTGGTGAATGAAATGGGGAAAAAAACCTATATGTATCTCACGCAGGATTAATATCAGAGGATACTTTAGCATCTGCATCCCAAGCCAGCAAACAAGATGAACTGTATGCAGTACTCAGGCGCCTGGGCACCCACGGGCAAATCGGATTGAAGAGTGAAGTTTTATATTCTGATGAAATAATTGTGAAACACGCAACCAATTGAAAAGCACTGTTTGTTGGGGTACGCTAAGTAACGTCTGCCGTGCCTTCCCGGTTCTGACCGCTGCCTGTTTTTTACTATTCTTTGGATTCTGATTTTTGTACCGCTGCCTGTCATTAAACTTAAGTTTTTTTTTGTACTCCTGCCTGCTGCCGGGTCCCTCTTTCCACCCGCCATAACACTTTTCTGTGCTGGAGTTCTTTTAAGAGCTTGATGGCATCAACATATCCAGCCTAATAAACTTTAAACTTGAATCTTGTCTCTTCAGTTATACCCACACAATTGTTTTGGTGGTCAAACATACTGTGTTTCATCGTCTTCTCCTTATATTCCCATCGAATTTGATGTTTATTACATGTTCATTTGGTAAGTGAAATTTTATTGTCATGGTCATGGATAGTGAAATATTTGCAGTCTAAAAGATTTGACCTAACGTTAAATTAATAAATGTCGTTAGTTAACAGAGGCTAATCTGTAACGTTAGCTACATCTATTCTCACACACATGTTAATGTGATGGTTATATAAGAAAGATTTCCTGGTTTCTCTCGAATTGTCCACCATCAATATACTAATGAATTAAATGGAGGTGGCCATCAGGTATATTGTGATACAAACGTTCAAGAGAAATGGTAATGACTAAGTTAGTTTGTAAAAACGAAAAATACAAACATACTGGTTATGCTAGCCAGCTCATGTTCCCAAATAAACGTTAAGCTTGTTTGATGGTTGTTATTTGAGTGCCGAATACAGTGGAAGCGCTCTAAACTGAACGGGAGTAGTTATAATCGTTATAATTCACAACATTGATCAGATGTCAACAACTGTAGGCTACGAGATAACGACATGCACATGGGTGGGGGACGACAGGTTTACTCTGCACTTGTTTATTACGTTTTAGCCAAGGGATGTATTTTTTAGTTTCAATTAAAAAGCATTTAATCAATCGTGTGAAAACAAACTTATCATAGGCTATTGTTGGAACTAGGCTGACAGTTTCAATGGGTTATTTAAAAATGCATTTAGGCGTATATACAAACTGAAGCAAAGCATGTATTCTTGCATGTATTCTTCCTGCTCAGTGCTTTCAATGGCTGCATCTTTTTAGTGACATATATAAGACGTATGTAGAGACATAGTGGCTGCATTAAGAGGTTTTCCCCTGGGATTTCTTGCTTGGGGTTCTCCTCCTGGCTTCCAAGCCCCCACGCCTGCTGTCCCGTGGGGGTGTGGCAGAAATGGCACTGGTCACCATGAGCTGCAATCCCAGGTCCTCCATCTTTACACGGGGGGACCGTCGCCCTGAAGGTCTGGGACCATCACTGCAGTGAGACGCAGACACACACGTCCAGCAGATGTAAAGATCACATACAATGGGGGAAATAAGTACTGGACACGTCAACAATTTTATTATCAAACATATTTCCAATGTACTTTAAGGGTTGTTTCTCCTGACAGATTTTCCTATTGAACTCTATGGAAAAATAAGTCAGGAGAAGAAACCCTTCAAGTTATCCATCCATATCTACTGTATTTCTGGCAGCAGAGTGATGGTTAAAGGCTTGTTTAATACATCAGACCCTTGATGGCGTAGAGCCACTTAGCCAACCATGTGTTCTATATTGTTCCAGTGTAATTTACAGCTAAATCTTGTCTCACCCCCCAATTCCCATAGAGATCCATTCAAATGCAGAGCTGTTATAGTATCGCTTGTAAGAGTACCAGCAAATAAGATATCAAGAGCCTTTTGATGTTGTTGGGTCACAGACATCATAAAGTCATGGCATGCAAAGGATATGCAGCCAAATATAAAAAATATGGCTTTTCTACCACATTTAATTTAGCGTGTTCAATACTTTTTTCCTGTGTCATTTCACTTTATTGCACATAACTTTTTTTAAAAATTGGAACGTTACAATTTCTTTAGCTGTGTAGTTTTATTGAGTTAATACCAATGTCTGGTCAAAATCTCATGTGAATAGCTACATTGGAAATATGTTTGATAATAAAATTGTTGACGTGTCCAATACTTATTTCCCCCATTGTAATTGACCTTTTCACAGCCAAGTCGATTGTACTTATGCTGTACACACATTGCATAGGAAAAGATCAATCGTGGAAAAAAATAAATAAATAAATAAATAAATAAATATACTATCCCGTAAAATTGTTATACATATATACAGAAACATTTTGACACTTTGTGGAAAAGTGGACATTGCATTTTAAAATTTATACGTTATGTATTTTTGATGAACATGTTAAATTATGGTGTTATATTTGACAATCCTATAAAAAATGTAAGATTAAAAAATGTATTGCTGCAAAAGTGAAATAACCACGAAACAAACTGACATACACTGTTGGGGGCTCTTGATAACAACTACCAAGATTATTACGACTTACCTGATGGAGGACACGGAGCTGCGAGCAGAACTTAGGCGACTAGCCGATTTGGATAATCGCAGTGCAGGAGACTCAGCCCTGAAGTGGTTACTGCTGGAAAACCTAGCAGACAAGATACATAAAAACATCAAATAAGATGTTACCTCCTCTAAAACTAAAATATAATGAAAATAAAACAACCAACAGACTTAATTATCAACGGCAGGTTCCACCCAGCCATACAGAACTGGCTTCTTAGAAGAAATCAAGCCTGCCAATAAAATAATTCTGTTGTGAAAATTGAACTGAATATGGGTTTCAGGATGAGACTATTCTGAAGGACTGTCCTGGATCATGAGAACTCTGTTTGCACTCCTTACCTGGCCGGGGATGTGGCGCTACGAGTACAGCTTGCTGGACTGGCTGATTTGGTTAACCGTGGTGGAGAATCAGCCATGATGCTCCTACTGCAGGAAGATCTAACAGACCTGATAGACACAAACAAAAATATGTAACGTAGGTCCAAGGTGCAGAAGGAGATTGTTTACCCCTCCTTATTATGCTAATTTTTATTTTAATTTTGCAAATGCAAATTTGAAGTTTTTAATATCCATTTTTAATTTAATTACTATTTGAATACATTTATCTGTCCCTCAAGAGCAAAGTGATAACTCATGGATACAGTGCCTTTTATAATTAGGTCTTAATATTGTGGTAGTGTAGCATACTGGTTTGGATAACTTATTAATATCCCAGGTGAGGCCCTGCTGTGGCACCCTTGACCCCTCCATTCGTTCCTGAGTGTTTATGTAAATATTTAGCCGTTTGCTCAACATGCATCACATAGAAACAGAACCATGTGACTCACCCTGAACAAGTGTTTGCTAAGTCAATACATTCTAATAATAGCATTACTACTGCTTACCTTGGAGAGTGAGTAGACCTGAAACCAGGGGTCAGATGAATGGCTATTGGGAACACAGGTTCTGGCAAAGGCAGGTTTTTCTGAGAAAAAAGCCAGATTACAAATTTCACCAAATAACACAAAGCAAGTGTTTATGCGTTGAGTATAATTTCAGTTTTTCCCATAGTGACTTTGCCAACTGATCATTCCAAACAAAATGCTGTTTTTATGGTTCAGCTTGGAGAGTATGCATTTGGCCTCTGATGAGTACTGCCTGCTGTATCAGCTTTAAAAAAAAGTTACCCGTTTTCTCATAATTTTGAATGCCTGTGTGTGTTGATGCTCATCACTTCAATCTCTTTTATTCATTTTGGAGTCCAGACATGTGAGCGATCTCCTCCAAAATGTGATCTCCAGCCACTGCTTATTTTAATTCTGCAATCCACCAGTTACGTTTGCAGACACCGAGAAGACATTGAGTCAAAGGATATATATTTCATATATACACACATATACTTCATGTACCTGACCTTTAAATGCTACTAAGTTAAACATGGCACATTTCTTCAAAATTTAAAGATTACTTTTTATTTTATTTTTTTAGTTTCAAAATAATAAAAAAGGAAAAAGGCCCTGTGCAAATGTTTTGGAACCCTGTAAGTTAGTACTTTGTAACTCCTCCTCGGGCAACTATAACAACTTGCAAACGCTTCCTGTAGCCAACTAAAGGTCTTTCAATTCTTTCTTTGGGAATATTTTCCCCATTCTCCCTGTCAGAAAACCTATAGCTCAGAAATATTCTTCAGCCTCCTTGCATGCACGGCATGTTTGAGATCTCTCCACAGATTTTCAAGAATATTAAAATCTGCGGACTGTGGTGGCCATTCCAAAACCTTCATCTGTCTTTCCTGGAGGCAATTCATGGTTAATTTCAGGTATGCTTCGGATCATTGTCTTGTTGTAATACCCAACCTTAGGGCGGCAATGTAGTATAATGGTTAAGGAACTGGCCTTGTAACCAAAAGGTTGCAGGTTTGATTCCCAGGCAGGACACTGCTGTTGTACCCTTGAGCGAGGTACCTAACCTGAATCGCTTCAGTATATACCCAGCTATATAAATGGATAATATGTAAAAAATGCAACAACAAAAAAAAGTTGTGTTGCTAAATGCCTGTAATGTAATCCATTCTTAATCCTGTGCCCCCAACTGCCGCAAAACCCCAAAGCATAATGGATCCACCTCCATGCTTAGCAGTTGGCAAGCTGTTCTCTATAAATGCTTCACCCTTTTCTCTCCAAATATACCTTCTGTGGTTGTGGCCAAAAAGTTCCAATTTGGTTTTGTCAGTCCAAAGCACATTGTTTCAAAAGGCTTCAGGCTTCTCAAGGTTTTCTTTTGCATACATCAAATGCTTAAATGCTTCTTTCTGGCAACTCTGCCATGTACGTCTTTGTTGTTTAAAGTATGTTGTATCATTGTCCTGTAAACAACTAGACCTGTGTCTGCTACTCTTTTTCAGCTCTTTTGCGGATGTGTGGGTTCTTTTTAGCATTTCTCACCAGGTCTCAGGCCATTCTATCTGAAATTGTTCTTGGTCTTCCATATCTTGCCTTCACTTCAACTGTCCCATTAATCTTCCATTTTCTGATAATGTTTCTGACAGTGGAAATAGGTAGTTTGAAAGGTTGAGTTTTTTTGAGCCTTCTCCTTGTTGGTGGAAGTGGACTATCTTGATTCTGACATCCTTGGACAACTGTTTAGAGGAACCCATGGTTATTAACACCAGACAGAACAGCCACTGCAGTCAGGTGCTTTAGAAGGCATGGAGTTACTTCAGAATAAATAGTTCAGCCCTGGAATTATATTCACTTGACCCATTGAAGCCATAACGAGTAAATCACCTGGCCTGGGCCTTAGTAGTCATCTTTTAAAAAAGTAACAAAGAATAATCCAAAAGGGTTCCCAAACTTTTGCACAGAGCCTTTTTCCTATTTTTTATTATTATTTTGAAACTGTAAAAAATTGAAATAAAAAGTAATTGCTTTAAAATTTGAAGAAATGTGTCATGTTTAGCCTTGTACCATTTAGAGGTCAGGTTAGCTTCTGTTCACTTAGATATTAATTGTAAAAATAATTTTGACCAGGGGTGCCCAAACCTTTACACCCCACTGTAAACATGGTCTAGATTCAAATAACAGACCCTTGGGACGATCTGATATTTGAAAGATCACTGGTGGCTGATGAGACATGGACACTTCACACTACGCCCAATTATGTGTCACTTTGAAGGGCCGCAAGCATAAATTGGCACTGACAAAAGTTGGATCCAATATAATACTATTGATGCATACAAAACATTTTTTTAATGGCATAAGCTACCCAGATGCCCCTGCATCATCTTATTTTTTGTCTGATTTGATGGCGTGTCAGTTTTCACCGGATCACAGCCTGGATCGCTGGCTTCGATGGATTCCCTTTAACAGGGTTCTGATGCTGAAATCAAACGTTACCTCCTGAAAATGTGTCTGCAGGATAGATCTCAGGTCTGGGTCTTCATCCATAGCCTCAAGCAGCATCCTCTCCACCATTTTGCTGAAGTCCTTCAGCTGACAGAGGTCTATTTCATATTCCTCGTTAGTCTTGCTTTTGGTCTTCTTGGATGACCGAATATCTCCAGTCAGTTTAGAGCACTGCGATCAGAGGTGAGAATGGGGCCGTGGAATTCAGCCATTCCATTTATATACAATACAACTGTTTATTTAGCTGATAGAGGGTAAAACAAAACATATATAGGATAGGATATAACAAAATCAGAACAAAGAAAACACTGTGAATACAATGAACATACTGTCACATTGTTTTCACTGATTCACCAATTTTATACAAAGGTTCCAATGCTATGCCATCTCAGGAGGAAGAAGCCAATTCTAAGATAGGCTAACAAGTCTCATCTGCACTTGGTCAGAGACCATGTGGCAGACCCTCAGACCTTCTGAAAGAAGATTTTGTGGTCAGATGAGACTAAAGTTGAGCTCTTTGGCCTGACAGCAACGTGCTGTTTGGCAGTGACAGCACCATGTTATGGGTCTGCTTTTCAGCAGGAAGGCCCGGGAAGCTCACTGCTATCAAGGGCAAGATGGATGGAGCCAAATACAGGTAAACTCTTTAAGGAAAACCCGTCTCAGTTCATAAGAGATTTACATTTAGGGAATCCATAGAAAAGGGCTTACACAATAACAACTTTCAGTGTTTTGCATGCAAAGCAGGGTGTGAAATAAACTTCTTTTTTTTTGTGGATTCTAAAAATCACCATTTTTTACCAGCCACATTACCTTCATACAATATAACACAACCTGGTTGGTTACTGGCCAAAGTGGCTGCTAGAGTAAAAATCTTACCAGCCACAATCAAAATTTTACCAGAATTTGGCTGGTGGCTGGTGTTAATTTCACACCCTGATGCAAAGTGTTTATTTAAAAAATCTGTAACACATATAAATGTGTCACTGTACTTGTTGCTAACCACAAGATAAGGTTGATAATTATCTATTTTTAAATAAGTCGATTGATCGTTATTTTTTATTTCTTCAAAAGCAGAAAGCTATTTTTGAACCCAGTACTCCATGTGATGTCAAAGTGTGGTAATCAAAGTGCGACAGAACATCTGCAGACAACAGGTTATCTTCTGACCACACGAGGAGTTAGGAAATGGAGCAAAACAGATTCAAAACTTGGATGAATCCTTGCCATAGCACGCCTATCACTGACATTTCCTGTGATACCGCATATGATTTATGATACATTTTTGTACCAGTGTATAAACCAGTTGCTCGCGATAATCATCCACTACCCCATTTCTTATTGCGATTTACATTAAATTATCATTATTATTATTAGTATTATATGATATTTTTGTAGGTGATGATTTTATGAATCCTCATGATGACGATGAAGATGAATAAGAGTAAAAGCCTGGGAATATAAAACTAATTTAAAAACATAATAATCTAAAACATCTTGGTTGGTATTAATCTTCTCTCCTTGCTCCTCACCTTTTCCCTCCCTCCATGTCAGACAGTTCATTTAAATGAATGAGCTGCAATGGCATGCAAGCGATGACGGATCTATTCATTAACAGAACCTTTCCTTCTTTTGAACTATTATGCAACAATTTCAGTCAAACCCAAAAACATTTATTTTGTTTCCTTCAACTCCGTAGCTTTGGCAAGTCTAATATCTCTACATTTACTAACTTACCTGATAGCTCAGCAATAGAATCTTTATTTTCTCCTGATCCTTTGTCTAGAGGGGCAATTTCATTTACTTATGATCATCTATCAAACTCACTTGATACCTCTCTGGAGACTGCGAAATGAGCTTGGTAAGAGGATTTGGGTATCAATATAAGGAGCAATGGTGTGACACAGGTGGGGGAGCACTCCACAGCTATTTGCATCAGGCACGGTCTCTTACGGTTTAGGGTGTTGCATCACCTCCATCTCTCTAAGGTCAGGCTTCCCAAGATGTATCCTAACATAAACCCACAGTGTGACAGGTGGAATACTGCCTGCCTCTTTTGGCCAAATGTTCTGGCACTGCCCTAATTAATCCAGTTTCTGGACATCTATATTTCAAACCTTGTCCCATATTTCATGGCAACAAGTAGAGCCTGAACCATTGTTAGCTCGGTTTGGAGTACTAAAAAAGGATAGTCCCTTTAGAGGAGCCACCTGACTACATGTCATACAGCACCTAATACTAAAAAAACTCAAGATTTACTCTCGAGGGTTCTCCTGAGAAATTTTATATAATCTGGAAACCTTTCATTAACTATGCAGAATCTAGGCTGTTATCTCCCCTGAACTCTTTGATACATGGTTGCCATTCGTATATTACATTACATTATAGACATTTAGCAGACGCTCTTATCCAGAGCGACGTACATAGTGCAATGTATACCTGATGTGTGGCACTCTGGGCCATTGCTTGTCAGACAGATTGGAAATTCTGTGTACCATTTGTTTGTTTGACATCTTAATCTTAGTCTAATAGTTCCTGTTTGTGTGTATTGTACGTGTATATGTTTGTGCAAGATAACTCTTATATTGTCACTTCGTCACTATGTACTGCCCCATGTTTCGTACTATGTTATCATCCAAATATCCAATAACATAATAATCATAATCAGCATCATAATCTTTAAATGACAAACCTGCTTTGCGACTCTTTTGAGCCTTTCTTTCTGAGTTTCCAGTTCTTTGTTCAGGGTCAGGATATTAGTGCGATTCTCATCCCTCTGTTCCTTTACTGTGGCTTCCTCTTGATGGAGGCTATCAAGTGTGTTGTTTATGCCCTGAGGGCGAAATCAGATTTTGCCTCATTTAATCCTAATGGTTTAAATGGACACATTTAACTCACCGTCTCATCAGCTGTATAATACAGTAGCAAGAACCAATGGCAAAGACACAGTTGCAGTGCCATTATTAAAGTGAAGGTTAGCAGCTGTGGAATGTCTGTACTGAACACCACGTGTAAGAACTGATATTCACTATCCGTGCACTCAAATCTATTCATTATTTCCATTAAAAGAAACCCAAGTTCCTCATTGTAAGTGAACCCCAGATATAGAGCATAGTTCTAAGTACAATGACTTACAGGATAGATTTATAAATACTTGCTGTATCCAAACGACATGCAGTATAGACACTGGATGCATTCGTTGTATATTAATACTTAGTATTAATACTTAAAAGTACTCCTTTATACTGATGGTAGCAATAAAGAAATCAGATAATTAACAATTGTGTGATGGATAGATTGCCAAATCAGACACACATCAATGTCTTGCTGGAGTTCTCTTATCTGCCTCCTTTTGAAGCTGTATTTCTGGTCCATCGCCCTTTTCCGCTCCTCGAGCTGCAGATGTTTTTCATATTCCTCAGCTATAACACAGAGCAGTATCTATACAACAGCATTCCTCCTGTACATATTTTCCTCATCTTATTTTACGTTTGTAGATTGTCAGCCACCACAAACAGGAATCTATATATCTTGTTTATTTAGTCTAGTGACGTTGTGGCAACAAAAAAGTTGTGGCAACATCCTTAAACGATGGTCATAAACGCACTGGACGAGCATGCTGAAACGATGTTCATAAACGCACTCGACTGGCTGAACACACTGTAACGATGCTCACAAACACACTGGACTGACTGAGCACGCTGAAACGATGGTCATAAACACACTGGACTGACTGAGCACGCTGAAACGATGGTCATAAACACACTGGACTGGCTGAGCATGCTGAAACGATGGTCATAAACACACTGGACTGGCTGAGCATACTGAAAGGATGGTCATAAACGCACTGGACTGGCTGAGCATGCTGAAACGATGGTCATAAACACACTGGACTGGCTGAGCATCCTGAAATGATGGTCATACACGCACTGGATTGGCTGAGTTTACTAAAACGATGGTCATAAACGCACTGGACTGGCTGAGCATACTGAAACGATGGTCATAAACGCACTGGACTGGCTGAACACACTGTAACAATGGTCATAAATGCATCGGACTGACTGAGCACGCTGAAACGATGGTCACAAACACACTGGACTGACTGAGCATACTGAGACGAAGGTCATAAACGCACTTGACTGGCTTATCATCCTGAAACAATGGTCACAAACACACCGGACTGGCTGAGCATCCTGAAATGATGGTCATACACGTACTGTATTGGCTGAGTTTACTGAAACGATGGTCATAAACGCACTGGACTGGCTGAGCATACTGAAACGATGGTCATAAACGCACTGGACTGACTGAACACACTGTAACGATGGTCATAAATGCACTGGACTGGCTGAGCATGCGGAAATGATAGTCACAAACACACTGGACTGACTGAGCATGCTGAAACGATGGTCACAAACACACTGGACTGACTGAGCATGCTGAAACGATGGTCATAAACGCACTTGACTGGCTGAGCATGCCGGAAACCTTGCGGTGCTCTGTTCTGCGGCTGACGGCGTGCAGGGTGTTTTCCAGAGCTTCGATCTCAGTCTCCTTCTTGCTGACTTTTCGGTCCAGTTGGTCACCTTTGCGTTTGAGTTCCTCCCTCTCCTGAGCTGCCTGGTGAGACATTAAACAAAGTTTCACCAAAAAGGTGAAAAGGAAATGAACACATGAGTTGACCATGTCAGTTTTAGGAAGCACTCACCTGGATCATTATATATTCCAGTGACCGCCCTCCTTCTCCGTCAAGAGACATGACAGGTACTGCAATGGTCTCATATTTTGTCTTCATCTTGTCAATTCTACTCAGGTTTTCATTCATCTCCATTCTGAGGTGGGGGGAAAAAAACTATGTTATTAATTCAAAGTTATTACCGGTAAGTGTTTTGTCCATCCTATAAAATAGTGATTATTTTATTTGTGGACATTGCAAAAGATCTGCAGGTGAGGTTTTCAGTCATAAAATGTATATAAGGGAGTGTAAGGCAGCGGCGGATTTGTTTTGCGTATGAACATTTGATAAAAATGTATTTAATCAGGCGTTTTTGCTGGTATACAAAAAATTATACAATGTCAGTATGAAAATTTTAATCAACAATTTGTTCCAAATTATTTACAAATATAAAACAGAAAACAATAAATTCCATCGCTGCCTTACACTCCCTTAAATACATTTTATTTCCTAACATTACCTAGTCTGTGTTCAGGTGACCAAGCACTTTTATTGAAACGCAGAGTGATTTACCTGAGACGCTGATTTTCCTGGTTGCTTATCCTGACATGCGTTTGGAGCATGTCTCTGTTAAAGTCAACCTCCAAATCTTTCTCCTTCATTGCTGCCCCTAGATTAATCCGCTGTTTCTCTAGAGAGAAGACCCGCTCAGTTTCGTTCTGCAGCCGATCCCTAACACGTTTTGTGTCCAATTTGAGGAGATTATCCTCCACCATGGTTTCCTGTAAAGAGACATCAGATATGCATAAGCACTACCATACAACCAAACTGAATTACCATTAGATAAAGGGTGCCTTCAGCAGCTCTCAAAAGAGTGACCCTTACTTAAAATGACTAGTTGCATTACTGTGTGGTTATCACTTGTGTTTTTTTTATTTTTTATTTTTTTTTACAGTCAGTGAGGGTCTGGAAATGCATTCCAGGAAGCTGGCACAAGGTCATGAGATCTTGTAAGACTGATTTCTGAATTCTAGTGTACTCATACATTTTCCCAGGGTTTAGGCTTTGATTCAATCAAAATTATATCAAAGTTTGATTAAGTTTGATTACATTTAAATGCAAGTTGTTTTCTTTATTACTTTTGGTGGCTGCTGAATTCACCAAACTGTTTGTGAAAAAAATATTTATACATTTAGAACATTTGTTGCAAAATGTACATTTATTTGGATTTAAAGACTGAGGGGTCAATTTACTAAAGGTTTGCGTGTACAAAAACCAGTGTAAAACGGTTACCTTAGCACCCGCAAAAAATTTCTTCACCTGATTTTTTATAATAAGTTTCTTCAATTCCCTTTCAGCAATCTCATTACAGAGCTCCATTTCCACAAGCTTAGAGGACAGATCTCTCCTCTGTGTTCCAACCTTCAATACTGCTTTCGTCACACAGCGACTCTCCACCTGAAACCAAGAGTAACACTCACTATTGACCAAAATACAACAGGGGTTAGCAAAGGTTTACCAGAAGCCATGTCATTGTTGGATAAATTAGACTTACATTCCCTCTAATGACAGTGATGCCGTACTACTAGAGTAAATGGCGATTAAATATTCACAGCATCTCATCTGCCACTACAGAATAAGCATACATTTCTATGCAGGTATTTCTGCAGAGTACATGAAGGGCAGGTTGTGAGTGGTAAACGGATGTTACAGAACACTTAAATTCAATTTGATCAGTTCTGCTCAATTTGACTTAATTATCCCCAATGGGGGAAATTAATTTAACCTTTTGTGGTAAATAATAATTTAAAAAGTTCTGAAATAATGACAACATATACAGCAGCATCAGACTGAAGTACTTTGACCACCACGTACATTTAATATTCCGGTATTGAATAACAGCCTGAGTAGGTACCTCCGAGGTTCTCAGCTGCTGTGAAAGCATTATGGTTGTTTTGTTTTTCTCCTCTAAGGTCTTAGTCAACTCAGACAGCTCCCGTCTGTGCGCCTGGGCTTCCTCAAAATTCTGATCTCCTTTCAGACGCCTCAGCTTCTCTTTTACTACTTTGAGCTGGCAGTCCTGTCAAAAACATAAACATCGGTCATCAGAAAGCTCCTCGGAACGCTCCTGCACATTTATTTATTGTACAACAGTGTAGACGTATCTATATCGGACTGTGGCGTGGAGACCAGACACTAACTTGACAGAAATAGACCGCCTAAGGTTAATCTCCCTTCAACCACTGGTCTACAGCACATCAATCAGAGAAGGTGCAAGGAGGTTAAAGAGGAGAGCAGATCCCTAACCTGGCTTTCAGTCAGCTCCTGTCTTTTGACGTAATCGTCCTCCACGTCCCTGAGGTGACGAAGCAGGCTCCTGAGGACATCTTGAGTCCTGTTGATCTCGGCCATTAAGTTCTCCTCCGTGGCTTTCAGGGCCTGTAGGTCCTGCGTTTTCTGCGACAGCACCCGGTGATGGTAACGAACCACAGACTCCAGCTCCTGTGCGACAGAATTCTCAGAGAGTGAAAAACATTACAAAAGCATGCCAATAGCGCCACACAACGGTGAGAAAATGCTAAGAATTTTGATGGATATTTCTCTGTGAGGGCAATACCCGTGATATTACAGTGTACTTTGAGCTACAGCACATATAGAATCTCAGCATCTCTGGTAAAACGATTAGTAACCGGTTTAATTTTTAGAGGGACAAAATCATAGAAACTGGTACTATTTTCACCTTGTGTGAATTGATTGCATGTAATCCTAAAATTGTTTTGTGCAAATATTGATTTTTAAGGATAACTAAGAATCATAAACTATTAATATAACTTGTGTGTGTTTAAACTGTTTTATGTGTGGTCCTGTGTGAACATCAAATATATCTCTATAATAAATATTTTAATTCAATTGAACTTTACCGAACAGAAATGAGAAGAGCCCTGTTTGAGAACGATAAAGCTCTTTTGTCACGTTTACAAAAACTCACGACATTGGCCAGCTCCCCTTCCTCCAGCATTCGCTCCATCAGGGAAGCCACCCCCTCCACACCAATGGTCAACTCTGTCGCGGCCTTCATCTTTTGCTCCAGAGCTGCGATGAGGAGCCTGGCGTTTTTCAGCCTGCACACAACCACCGCACACTCATTTGCCATACTGGTACCTTACAATTATCATTTAACCACTATTCCCCATCAAAAACAAATTAGCTTTACTCCCTCAGCAGAGGCACTGAGCATTTAAAATGAACTACAGTCAGGGTCTTTAACAAGGATGATATGTACTAATTATGCACAGTCGGACACTGTCCCTTGGTTCGTTACAGAGCCATCCAAAGTGGTTTTGCTCTACTTCCATAAAATAGAAAAATGGATATCCCACTGATAATAGCAGATTGAGTTATTAATCATAAACGGAGAACACAGAAGCTTTGTACGAGTGTGCAGGCCCATTTAGATGTGTTTGTCTGTCTTGTATGACATCGTCTGCACCGTCTCCTCATTCTCAACAGACAAAGGGCAGCTGTGATGCAGGTGAGGCGCAGATGTGATGCCAGCCATGCGCTTGACCTGAAACATGTGGAAATCTGCTTACTTGGAGTTTTTATCCTTCTTGTCAGTATTCAGGCTTGTCAGCTGTGACCTCATAGCATCTACTTTGGTGGCCACCTGCTCCACAGTGCTCCTTAAGCCTTCAAACTGAATAAAGAAAAGAGAACGCTCACCCCAAACCTTGGTCCCTGAAGAATCACAGGGTCTTTCAATTTAGTCAGACACTGGACCTTTCAGTTCAAAAGATTCAATAGAACTAATACAGCCTAGGCTCCCTGACCAGTATTGGACTGTAAGTTGTAGCCAGAGATATTCAGTTCTGTCAAACTGCAAACTAACGAACAGGTATGGCGGATTAAAGCACACAATATACTCAGATAATGCCATATCGGATCATATTTTTCACATTTCCACCTGGGAACCTGTGCCTCTGCATGATAAAGGATAGAAAACCGGCCTCATAACTATGAGCTTGTTAGTTTGATTCCCACACAAGGCACTGCCATTGTGTTCTTGAGCAAGGCGCTCAAATGCAACTTCTTCAATGAATTTCCAGCTGTCAAAAATGTTGAGGAATTAAACAAATCTTAAATAGCATAAGTTGCTCTGTCAGAAGCCTAAAAATCGAAACACTTTTGTAGATGTAGTCTGCATGTATTTAGAATTTGTACTTTACATTCTTAGTTAGCATAGTTAACTTCCACGAGTGCTTTACTCGCTGGTCTGGAAATGTTTTTAGCCAGGTCTAGCACTATTGCGCATATTAATCAGGTGAAGGCCCTTATCTTTCGTCTATATTGTAATTCACTCTAGATAAGAACATCTGCTAAACGAATGTAATGTACTATAACGTAATGGGAAATACCTGTAAGACATTAATGGGACAATCGGTATCTGGATCGATATTTTAAAGGATCTGTAGTAGCGGTTAGGAAAGGATCGCGCTCCACCGCAGCCATCAGTGGCACTGGGCACTCACCTCGCCCTTCAGCTGAACACACAGGCACTCGTTGTCCCGAAACTCCACCCTCAGCTGGGTGGCCAGCAGCTTGGTGGCTGCAGCCTTCTTCTCGCACTCCTGGTTGTTACTCCCCAGGTTCTCCAGCTGGCTCATCTTCTCCGCTATCATATCCTGCTTCTCCCTCACCTCCTGCTTCACTTGAGAGAGAGACTGGACAGAGGACAGACAAGACAAGCATGTTAGCATTACATTACATCATCAGTGTCCTTAGTTGATACACTTAATCAGAGCAACTAAAATGGCTTTACATTTATGTATTAAATACTGCCCATTTACACGTATGTTTTTTTTTTATTGATACCCTTGCTCAAGGGAACAACAGCAGTGCCCCACCTGTGATTTGAGCCAGCAATCTTTGTTAGTACAGTTCCTTAAACAATACACTTCACTGGAATTGAGCAGACGCTCTTATCCAGAGCGACTCACAATGTAAACAGCACTGCTACCCCAAGATAGCATTTTTCTTGCAAGCTCACACCATTTTATTACATTACATTATAGGCATTTAGCAGACGCTCTTATCCAGAGCGACTTACACAGCATTTTTTTTGCATTTATACATAGTATCCATTGATACAGCTGGATATATACTGAAGCAATGCAGGTGAAGTACCTTGCTCAAGGGTACAACGGCAGTGCCGGTACCTGGGAATCGAACCGGCAACCTTTCGGTTACAAACCCAGTTCCTTAACCATTATACCACACTGCCGCACTTTATAACAGCAGGGAGCCCCAATATCATGCGGTAACCGTCAAACTCATGCTTGGAAACTTTGAGAAAAGAACCAGAACAAAGCATAAGTCTTAACAGTGAATGCTTGACACATGTACCATGCTCTGTGATACACTCACTAGCACCATCTACTGGTTACCATGATGCACTGCTCCAGATCGTGGTCTCTCTTGCGCATCTGCTCAATGGTATTCTCCCACTGATGAATGAGCTCTTGTCGCTCATTGTGGGCACTGTGAAAATTCTCTGTGGTCCTATCCAGCCCAACCTGTGCTCAAAACACAACACATAATTAAAACAGAAACCTTAGAAATTTTTTAAGCAACACACAGCAGTGAGTGACCCTCGTTGGCTCAACACCCACTCATGCAACAGGTGACAGGAAGGAATCTGTGCTCTCAACCTGTGCCGTCATTGTCTTGGTCCACTCCTTGTCCAGGGCCTTGTGTTTCTGGTTGATCTCCATGGTTGTTCTGTCAACAGTCAGTGTGAGTTCCTGCAGCAACCAATGGGAAACGTGCATCAAGCATGCTGTCAAAATACAGGGTTCCAGTGCATTCAGTATGCCACTTAGAAACAGTGCTATGCAGAGAGGCCCTGAATATTATACCCCTTTCACACCGAAGCAACGACTCGGGTAAATCCAGAGTTTGCTGTTGGTGTGAAAGTGTCAACCCGCGTTATTCGGTAGGATGTGGCTCTGCTTCGGTGTGAAAGGGGGAACATGGGTTATTCGACCCGGTTTTCAATCACAGAACCTCGTTGGTTACGATAGAAGGCGTACTCGTATGACGCCAACGGTGCTTAGTACAAAAGCTCCGGTAATGCTAGTAGGCCTACTACCTGGCAGTAAACAAACCTCTGTTCTTTCAAGCTACAAGCAGCATTGTTTACGAGTCAAAACAATGGAGAATTGGCAAGAGAGAGAGTGCATTCGAGGGGAAGAAGCGATAAGAAGACAAATTACAGGCACAGTAAAAGATACTGTTATCTTTGGGAATATTACACGGCTGCTTGCTGAAAGAGGCATCCGTCGCTCTCAGAAGCAAGTTATAAACGAACAGATAATAGGAAGCAGCTGTTCGTACCCAGATGCAAATGTGTTGCGCTTTCTAATGCTATTAAGCAACTCGCATTGACAAATTGCTCAATCAAACAATCAAAACTAATTTTGCGCGTATAATCACTCAAAATGAATTCATTACATTAGTGTGATGAAGATAACAACTTTAAGGTGGGATGAATAATTGTGGGCACTGTAGCTAGTTAGCTTGTATAAAAGATAGGTTTATAACTCCGCCGAGATAATTCCGACATATCTTAAGAGATCAACAGTTGTTTCCAACAAAATCGCAATGTCCTTTCATTCAATATATGGCAACAAACCGGACAAATTTGGCATCAAGTTTTGGTTAGCTACAGACATGGAAACTAGGAACATGCTCACAGAGACGGTACGTGTGTAAAAGCTGTGTGTTCAATGTGGATTTGATGTGTAAGAGGAGACGGTATGTGTGTAAAAGCTGTGTGTTCAATGTGGATTTGATGTGTAAGAGGAGAGACGGTACGTGTGTAAAAGCTGTGTGTTCAATGTGGATTTGATGTGTAAGAGGAGACAGTGCGTGTGTAAAAGTGTAGGCTGCTCCAAATAGAGTAGGGTAAGGGAGAAGCGTACTGAATTCATTATGACTGAATTATGACTCATTATGACTGACTTTTTTAAAAGTCTTGCACTTTGTATTTCTTTAAAGACTATAGATTGTAACATTTTTATGGAGACAACAACATTTTTTTATATAATACATCCACAGAGCTTGATGAAAGATGCAGAATAAAAGTATTGCTATCGATTATGGATTTATCATTATAAAAAAATTTTTTACAGGCCTTAAAAGAGTGCAGTGTTTATCTCTGTCTAAGACGTCAGAGTTTGGTTCCCGGCTCTAAAACTCCTGAGCAAATAGTATTACGACGTTGGTTACACACTCATCTCTGTATCAGGAGTCTCAATTGGTTGCCAGATTCAACTAGTCCGACAGTGATGGTGGAATTTGATGCCAAGCGAGCACCCGGCTTCACCGCTGGAGCCCTCAATCAGCAGTAACGTTAGACCCAAGACACCCGGTACCAGTACTTAATGACAAGAACCGGAGCAAGACGAGGGTCAACCTTGGTTCTGCATTTGGAGGGATCTTAAAGAATCACAATTCTTGAGAAGCGATGTGGAGATGGCCACTTTTCTAAATGGCAAAAATTTGTTCATGCGGTTGTTTGCCAAATATGGCTTTTTTATGAACTCCAAAATTTTGGTCACTATCTTGTGAAGTAAAATATTCTTTTTAACCTCTATTCACTTACCTTGTGCCATTTGAGGTTATTTACACTGCTTAAAATTACACAAAAAACAGAGTACTAAAACACGAGTAAACTGTACGAAAACCAGTAGGGTACGTATACATACATATAGGACATTTTTCAGCTTGTTTTGAGCATGAGTCAGTTTCTCCTCTACTTGTTAAGTACCCTTAAGCAATTTGATTGGTTGCATGTCTGACCTTTATCCTAGCCTCGTCCTGACGGCAGTATTTGACCAGGACCATTGTGTCTTCATCCTCCTCTGCAAATTCCTCCAGCCAGGCATTCAGAGTCTGCTGATCCCAGTTCAGCTGGTTCATCCTCTTCTCCAGCTTCTGAGAGCCTTTGAGGATTTCACTCTGTGGCAAAATGCCAAGAGAGATGTCACAGCTAGAAATAACCACCTTGCGGTTGTATGCCTCTACCAACAAGTCAAGTTGCCGTTTACATCCATGTCTGTCCAGACTCATAAAATATATGTAGTGAAGACTTGGAAGGAATTTAATTTAAAAGGTATGAAGTGTATATATTGGCTAAATGGAAGTTCACTATATTGAAATGTATGATTCCAGTGAATAATTTCCAGTGAGAAACATGCTGTCTTCATTTAGAGACTATTTTTACAGAGTAGTACAGAGGAGTGATAGAGAAGCTAATTAGCCAGCTAATACAGTTTTGTCCTTTTTTTATTTGCAAATAAAGGATTGTAACATGTACCTGAATGTTAAAAACAAAAATGTCACAGTGAAGTTTTTTTTGACTTTTTTTTTTTAAATTTAAATCAAATCATCATTCATTTATATTTACATTTGTGTGTGTTGTGTGTGTGTAATTGTCATAATAATTTGAGTAAGTTTGAAAAAAAAAAAAAAAAATTTTCTGAGTGTGATGACCTGACACCCCCACAACCAAAATCTTTTTCTTTTCATCCTTGAGTTGTGATGGATGTGAAGAAATTCCCTCAAGGCGTTCCTGAGATATAGCGTTCACGAGAATGGGATGGACGTACGGATGTACATACGGACGAAAGGACAGATAACCCGAAAACATAATTCCTCCGGCCACGGCTATCGGCGCGGAGGCATAAAAAAACCCTAAGAGGAAGACCAAGTGATGATAAACTATGTTAACAATTAATCGACTATCAATTAATTGCTAATAAGAATTTAATCGATAAGATTTCAAATTAAACGATTAACTGAACAATCTGCGGTCTTGTTTCAACGGGAGTTTTTGTGTGAAATGTAATCGTGATGTAAGGTCTCCACGCAAGAGCGCCTGTGGTTTGCAATATATTGCAATACCTGTGGTGCTGTTTTGAAGTATAACTACTTCGTTAATGTAGCCTACCACCTGAAAAGCGTACATCCAACCGTGCTGCCAGGGCAAAGTGGATCGCGACCTACCATCACCTCAGTGTTGCCAAAGAGGGTGTGTGACGATAGACGAGCGGAGAGTAGGCTATTACTCAGAGGGTATGCAACATGGTTGAAAAGGACATGATGGCAATAAGCACCGTTGACGGTGAGGGATTTCGAGAGCTAATAAACAGGCTGTGCACACGACTCACTCCCGACCACGTAGCTATGCTTAAATGTTCTTGAATAAAATAGGTAGGTCTATCTAGTATGCATATGAGGAGCCTATTCAAAACATAATAGCCTATGTTTTAAGTTGACTGTTCTAGGCTAGGTCTACTAGTTTAACTGTCGCCTTTCAATTTCAAGAGCGATTATGTTAATGCTGCAAGTGCCTAGCGGAGCAACCGTTTCGCTTGCAACAGATGAGACGGAGCGCAATTTCTTTTCTGTTAAAGTAGCATATACACGCCTTCATATTCTATTTTTGTTATGCTACAATAATGCCTGTTTCTCAAATGTTACAATAAATCTTTGATTGAGGAATATAACATGCATTTTGTATTCTGTCTATCATAAGCTATATTTAGCTTTTATGTTATCAATTAATCGACGATTGTTTGTTAAGGTTAACAACTATCGATTAAGGAAATTCCTTAAAATTTGCATCCCTATGATAAACATAATGATATGTTTTCAAAAGGTGTTGTGTCAGGTCATTTGTGGAGTACCTGTATAAAATGTAGGAAAATCTACAACCTTCTTGTGGGTGATTCTGGTGGTACTCTCCCATACAGGTTTTAAAATTTCACCTCAGGCTCTAAAATGAGATGTTTCATCAGTTTTTTATACTTATGGATGAAAGGCTAGTCAATTGGGAGACACACAAAGTGTCAAAGTTTTTCTATTACAACAGTTTTGTGTCAGTTTAAACTTTTGAGGTCAATATGACCGCAAACATAAAAGGTATCATAAAATTCCAAGATAATATGAGGGTTAATATCCTAATAAAATGTTAAATAAAATTACCAATTCAAAAGCCATTCCCAGCCAATGCTGTTTGTCCTATGTCATATAGGACAGTTTTGTAAGCAATGTGTGTCTCTTCAGTCTCTCTCCCATCCAGTTTGCATTGTTCAATTACGCCCATAAATGTGAATAATGAGAGAACCTCCAGTCATTTTAGGTAATGAAGCTGTGAGTAGTGTCACCTCCAGTGTGTTCTTTTTTTCCCTCAGCAGAAGCAGGTCCTTCTCCAGCCGAGTAGCTTCCTGCTGCAAGCAGCCCATCTCTCTGTCTGCCAGGGCTTTGAAATGCATCTCAGACCCCAACTCCTTTTCCACAGCCTCGGAGAGTGCCTGTGCACACACACACGCGCGCACACACACACACACACACACACACACACACACACACACACACACGTAGTAAACCAAACACACAAACACATGAACATGTAGAAACACACAAATGTATGAGCATATGCATAAGCACACACATAACATACACAAATAGACACATGCACAAGGGAACACATACATACATGAAAACACTCCACATACACAGATACACACATACAAACACATAATAGACCTGTAGGATGGTCCATTTCATTAAATGTGCATTATGCAAGATTTTTACCTTGAAAATATTATAAAATAATCATACTCAGTCATATTTATGTTGCACTGGCAATCTCTGTGATTTGCCCAATCCGTGCTCCGCTGCCTGTATTTATTATTCTAATATGTGTTTCTGGGCGTGACTCTTTTCTGTGTGAGGAGGGGTGTGTGGCTATAGAGCCTGGGCGGTAGGATCAGGTTTCAGCGGATTGATAGCCAACTACTTCATTGGTGGAGGTGAAGAAGCACAAATACAGCAAAGCCAAACAACAATCCGACAGGGCGCATTCAAGAAGCAGAGCCAACTTAGCATTAGCTTTTCCTCAATGGTGACAGCTATAGTTCAGCAAGAGGATGAAAAGCGTGTGTTTTCTGTTGGACATATAAGTAAAGTTACCTCTACCTATCCAGCTAGCTATGTTAGATAGCTAGATGGCCATCATCAGATACCTTGAGTGGGCGGGACTGAAGATGCAGGAGAAAATTTATTTGATTGTAAACACAGGGCCACAGCAAGGCTAAACATCCTGCACCTTTAACTGAAACTTTTAGTATTTTATTGGCAGTTAAACTAAAATGTTATCGAATTGCGTAGAATCTTCAAACTGCCATATTTTAATTGTAGCCCATTTGGTTCCAAGTCTGTTTTTCACAAGTCAGCAACAGTTCATTTGTTTTCAACACCCTACATTATTACTTGAGAAAGTGTCGGACAATGGAGAAACAGCACCTGGGTTTGAAGGAGCTCCTGTCTGAGGTTTTTCAGAAAGTCTGATAAGGCTTGGATTGTCTCTTTGTGTTGGCAGATTTTGTTCTCCAAGTTTGAATTCTCTTTTCGTTTCATTTCAAGCTAAAGAGTAAAAACAAGAGTTTGAGCAGAGCAGGCAGTAGTACAGAATACATTTTGCCAAACACTGTCTATATGAAAGAGCATTGGAGTGTGGTAAAAATGGATCTAGACTAATCACTTTTACTTCAAAAGTTTTTAATTATACTTATAATTGTAAATTAATTAGTCAAAAATATTATATTCTGTATTTTCTCAACCAATCAGCCTGACTGAGCTAAACGAATCAGCTGTGTTTTAGAAAAACAAATAACAATGCCAATTGAATAATTATCAACTGCGTTCCTTGTAATAAGGATATAAACACATACAATATGTTTTACGTCCTTGGCAATATTGTGAAATAGCTTCACACTGATCCACGATATAATGACACCACAATGTATGCTTCAAAGTACTGGGTGTACAGTAGTACAGTGGGTGTTGGAAAAAGGTGAAGATACTCGGCTTTATAACTCAAAATATGTGATTTGGTGTTTATTAACGTGACACATTAACCATTTTAGTGAGATGGGCCTTCTGAACCAGTGTCGTCACTTTCGGGGAACCTCTGATTAAAAATTATGGGAACCCCTGTGTTGGCAAGCAAAAATGGACTAAACTGATCCATCGCAAATTGGGGCTACTTCGCATGAAAACGCAGGTTTACTCACCTCCTTCTCCAGTGCTTGGTTTTCAGCATTTGCCATAGGAACGGAGAATATATCGCCAAAGCCCATTTCAGCAAAAATTACGTTTGCCATTTTTCCTTAGGAGTAAATTAAATCGAGCAAGAAATATAAGTATTACAAATAACAACGAATTCACTTCATTGAACTGGGGCAATACAACACTAAACAAATACGGAATTCCGAAAAGCCTATTGTGGTATGCCAAATCAGTGGTACAAGTAACTTGGCGGTTGAACAGAACTCGGAGCGAAAAGAACGCGGCTCAAGTTCGTTCGCCAGTGACACGTCGCTTTAGAACCGAACTTGGTTAGCGCGAGGCTACCGCAGTAGAACCGTTGGTTAGCGCTAGGCTACCGCAGTAGAACCGTTGGTTAGCGCTAGGCTACCGCAGTAGAACCGTTGGTTAGCGCTAGGCTACCGCAGTAGCCCATTTGGTTCGCTAGCTAGCTTCGCTAAATCATTGCAGTCTCAATGGAGTCAGAGGAGAATCTTTGATGGAGTGACCATTATTAACAATGGAGGCCAACGACCCTTCCCAGATACTACGGTGTTGCATATTATTTATAATTCATTTAACGTTACGTGAGGTGTTATGTGAACGAAAATGTCCTTAAAACGCTTTTTTATTAGTTATTATTCAAACGTTGAGGTAACTTAACGTTACTATAAGGTTAGCTAGGCCTACGGTGGACCTGCTGTTAACCTCCTCAGCGCAAATGTAGCTAGGTACGTTAAGCTAATTGTGTTTTCCCCATCTGAAACCCAAATAACATCTGTAACCAACTAGCTAACCTTAAAATAAAATACTACTCGAATGTTAGCTATGTGAGCGAGCGTTCACGAGGAACAAAGTTACTACATTGCCTGGAATACCGTTCAACGGCTTGGGGAAAACATAATGTTAAGGTCTAACTTTAACGTTACGTTACTTCACAGCATAGTAACAAATGTAAAGATCGATGAAGACGTTAATCTGTACGAAACTGAGCAGTAACCAGAAAGTTATTGTTGCCTTACCAGTTATGTACGGTTACAACAAAGTTTTTAATACTCGTCTTCACTGGAGCAGCCTATTTATTCAGCGATCTTCGGTCGTGTAGCCTACTGCTAGTAGGCCTATGGTATGTGACGTGAGCTATCATTAAACTAGCACATGGCGTGTGATTGGATATCGCTGAATTTTTGACTTGACTCGTGGTCACATAGGGAAAATCTGCCTTTGTACACTGTCCACGGAAAGCGTTGGAAAAGCAAAAACATAAGTAATACAATTTTGAACGCTCACAAAATTAGCTATGAATCTGTTCCGAAGTCTAAGGTAAGACCACGTGCACATTATGCTGACGCAAAGCTTGAACAAGGCTTTCCCTTTAGAGTGTTTGGCCCTTCATGAATGAAATATCGAAGCCGGGACATTTAAACACAGTATAGCCACCATTTACTGTACTCTTCCTAATAAATAGGAATTTAGGCTATAAAAGCAATCCATACCTGGGTAACTTAAAAGTGATCTCTTAAGTTAAAGGGACAATGATTACTTTTGTTGCACAGAGGTGTGCTTCTTGGCAGTTATTAGTTACATTGAGCACCCTGTAGCCGATGAGGATAAAACTTAAGTTGAAAAAAGCTTTATTGGGACAAAATAAAACAATGTAGATCCAATATAGATGTTGATAGAGAAATGCATACACACAGGAACCAACAGAGGCAAAGAATAAGCTGATATTGAAATGCATAAGTCAATACAGAGTAAAAAATCAGTACTTGCTTCACATCTAACTTGCCTCAGTGAACAAACCTGCTGTTTCTGAATAGCAAATACAGCCGAAGACTACAGTCTGAATTTTCTGTATTTGCAACATTCAACCTGCCCACATCTGAGAAAACAACCTCTATTTCCAACAAGGCCAATATAAAACCATTAAGAACACTTCAGTGAGCTGCCATTTTTTCCATATATCTCTCCACATGTCTCTCATTGCTAAAGATTTTGATCTCAAACAGATACAGAAAAGCTGACAATGACTAAACACTGAAAGGTTCACATACCTTCCAGACAAAAGAGGAATGTGTAGTTTCTCCTGTAACGTCTAACTGCTTTCCACCTCTAGAGGTCACCATCTTCAAAGCAATTATTGTTTCTGTATGGTAGCCTGACATCACAGATTATGTGTTTCAAATCACCAATCTTAGATTGGCCTGTTTGGAGGTTTTTGTCTGTTATCACAGCTGAAGATTGTTTAGGGCTATTGGTAGTTCTTGTCAGTCCATTGCATAACAGAAGCAAACAGAGCATATTGATTGGATGAGGTGTGTTAGTGTGAGTTGAGTGGCCTTAATGCGCAGTGGCAGAGCACACTGCAGATATTGTGCAGCTGACTGCAAATTCCACAGGGGTAGGTAGGTGGGGAATTTGTGGGGAACCTTTGTGCCTTCTGTCGAAAATTAAACTTTTACTGAGGCTGAAAGTGCCTGTTTTATCAAAAAACCGCTCATACAGTACTTTATGAGCAGTAAAGACAGGTTACTGAAGGGTTAACTATGAGAAGTCATAGGTCTTTTTATTAGTGGAACAAATTGTCTCTTTGCAGTAAAGTTCCAGTTGGGCCAAGATAACATATTACCAATAGCTAACACCTGTGGCTGCCTCTACAGCTGTGACAAAAATTTAAACCGAGAGGACCCATCCAACTTTGATTTTAAAATATAACTCCCATCCAATGAAAAAGATTTAATTTAATTCACATGAGCATTGCAGTCATTATACTTCAAGTTTATACTTCAAAATGTAGGAAGAGTATAGGAATGAGGAAATGGACTGTGGTCCAATCCCTAGCCTTTGCCTGTTGCGGCACAAACAAGAATAGTGGAAACTGATGAACTGATGTGTAGAAACTCACAGGAATGCTCCTCAGAGGGACACTGCAGTCCAAGGCCTGGGGGCTCCACTGAGTTGAAGACGACCATGACATTTGAGACCAGGGCTGAGAAGTTGAGCCCTACCTCCATGCCACGTGGAAACACCAGCCTCCATTGCTCCGGTAACTCTGTATCAGGATGCACCACAACAGAGCACACGGTCGTTATCACATCCACAGAACGAGTCACACCACCTCTGGGATTCTGTGATTACATGTGGTATAGATATTATCTCGCATGCCTTTGACTCTGACATTCCAATGGCATGATCATAATTCATTTCAGCACCTCACATTGATACACTACATCTATTGCTCTGCTTTGGTGATAACTGTGTGGAAAAGTTTCTAAACTTTTTCAATCACACTCTCCTCCGAATCTTATCTGAGCATAACCACCTTCTAAAAAAATATCCATGTCGTTGTTTTATATAAAGCAACTTGATTAGATTGTGCCTCAACCAATGATTGTGTTATATTCAGTTTGGCTCTGGACTGGTACTCAAGCGCTCACGATATCAGTGAATAATACAATCAAGGTTGAGAAACCTTACTATAAGGTGTGGAATATGGGGTGTATAATCATGTAAATTTCAAAATGCGCTGTGGAAAAAAATACTGGAATATGACTGGTAGTCAAAGACGTCATAAGTATTGGGGGTGGTGCTTCCAGGGTAGTTTTCCACCAGGGTAGTGTGAAGTGTCCATTTGCTAAGGTAAGAAATTCATATTAAAAAAACTACCATCCATTTTTTAAATAAAAGCAAAGTGTTTGTATTTCTGTGTAGCATTTTTGCCAATGTAAATCAGACGCAAAGTTAATAGTCTCCTGTCTTGCATGCTGCATAGTTGTCTATCATTTGAATCTGCCAGGGTTTCTCAAGTGCTAGAATGATGGTGACCACTTTACATTTTTAACAATGGAAACAGATGGAAAAAAGGAAGTTGGTTATCCTGCTCAGCATGAAAATTAAATACATGTCATTGTGAAAATAATTTAGTCTTGCCTCGGCACTAAAAATGAGACAAACATTATTAAATTTTTCATTAAAGACAGCACAATTCACACATGGAAATTACATTATGAGCGTTCAAATTTACAAAAATAAACAAATTGACATAAAGTAGCCTACACACAGAAATAACAAGGACGTTTGCCAATCACATTTGTGAAAGCTTGAGTAATTCTGGCTCTGACAGCCACTATCACAATAACGTTACTCTAAACCAGCGGTGTCAAACTCATTCCATCGAGGGCCGAGTGTATGCAGGTTTTTGTTTTAACCATGCTCTACACCAGCTGATTCCACTAATTGGTGCACCTCCTTGGTTGAAGAGCTGAGCTAATTCGTGAAATCAGCTGGTGTAGGGCACAGTTGGAACAAAAACCTGCATACACTCGGCCCTCAATGGAATGAGTTTGACATCCCTGCTCTAAACTGTAAAAGAGCAGTTACTTTGCACTACACACCAGGTACACACCAGGCCAACAGCTGTTCACTGGCCAAGGCAGGTCACAGATCCTCCAGAACGGACGTCACCCTGTTGTCTGAACCACTGCCTCCCTGGGTGACACTACGGCCAGTTACGCAACTCCCTGTGGGAGTCCTAACCACAGTAAGCAGTGACACAGTCCAGATGTATCCGCTGCTGAACTTATCTTAAACCATTCTCTTAAACATTACCGTATATCATCCCTGTGTATGCACCATTAAAACTATTATAATAATACTAATTAAAGGGCTGTAATTCCTACATGGATCACCCAATATGGATGTAAATACACTCAAATTAAAGCTGACAGTCTGCCTTTTAACCTCATATTCATATTTTATTTGTTTAAAATCTAATGTGATAGAGTACAGAGCCAAAACAACAAAAGATGTGTTACTTTTGCATTTGGCTGTGTGATATATGTGATGTGATATCTAATATTTTGATGAGGTCAATAATCATAATGTGACTTTGTGGCAGCTATTTCAGAGACCTGAGACCACTACCACATGAAAAAAGTAATGCTTTGGGGATTAAATCCGGAAACATTATACCGGCTTACTATAAAATCCAAGCGTGTATTTCTCAGTATTGAACTGGGAAAGTTGTCCTCACTTTGTTTTCATCAGTCGAAAGCATCATTGCTTTTTCCATTTATAAATCATTCTGACAAACCGGACATTGATCTTTTAATGTCAGCGGAGGATCATCAAAGGAATCCAAGTACTGCACTGAGACCCATGGCAGCCAGAGAGCTACAAATAGCAGTGGAAGAGAACCTTCAAACGTATGATCCCGAACCAGTTTTTCCCGATTAGGACCCCGATTTTCGAAAGGATTACCCATCAACACCTGAGTCTCATTGACTTAATTGTGCCAAATGTATGAGCACTAACTTTGTGTTAACTTTACATCAAATAATTTTATCTATGACAAAGAGGTTATGTTAAATAATGTGATCAAGAAAAAGATCAGATACCTTTTAAGTAAAATGCTGTATCCATAACTAACTGGATTATACATAAAGCAGAGAAAGCCTATATCTACCAAATTAGGTAGATTGCAATGAGGTATAAAAGAGACCATTGGTAATAGGTCATCCTCAGTGAAATGAGAATGGCTGTGATTGTTAAGCAAAAAACAGGATCTGGATAATGATTGAGCAGTCCAATTTACAGGCTGCTACTAAATGCAACCAACTAGTAGCTAAAAAAAAAATCTCCACACGATTCAAAACTGAACAAAATGCAGTACTTTCCATTTCAATTTGAAGCGCGTCCGCATACAAACGTTTGATTAATCAAAACAAGTCACTGTCATCCAGGTTGTTCCCCCTGAATAACCGTTGTTCACACATTGGCAATTATGTTTCCTTAAGAGATAAAATGGCAGATGTTCCATCAGCTTTTGATGGCATCTGAATCCCCTCATTGGCTTCCTGCCCCATCTCTATACAACAAACAAACAAAACAGTGGCTCTACGAGACAGGTGCTGGAAGGACTTGCACAAAAACAGTGCATGCAGAGCCTCAGGGTTATTAATAGCCGTTACTTCATCCGTCTCGCACAAAGACACCCTTTGACATCATCGTCATTAATAAACTGTCAGACCTCAGACCGCTATGTGGCCTGGGTCTTCGGTATTACACCTTGTTAAACAGGCTGTGCTGTATGTAAGATCACCATGCTGGGAAACACACTATGTAGATTTCAGGCAAGACGAAGAAGAAGAGGCTTGGTCCACAAGGCAGCTGTCCACATTGGCAGATGTTCTCTGGTTTCACCCCATCAGTGGCCAATATAGCTCAGAGCTCACACACCCTGATCTCACAAAGCCAAGTCACCTGACCATATTCGTCCAGCAACACAGCAGACACAAGCAACAGCTCAAGACAGCCATGGCCAATGACAAAATAAGCTGGGCCCACACCTATCTGGGGATAAACACCCCAGGGGAGGCCAATGACGTCAGACAGCAGACGGACGTCAACATATCAGTCCTCCAATGAAGCTGTGTTCATGCATTCTTGACCAACAGGACTCGAAATACATGTCCCACAGGCAGCACCACCAGGTCATCTGTGTGCGTGTTTACAGGACAGACCCCACCCCACAGTGGCTTCTGTATGGGTGCCCTTGGCCAAGCTCCTTTTACACAGGAGTCTCTTAAGACTGAATTTCAAAGGTTTAGCGAAAAGCACTTTCAATGAATGCAGGCTGTACCATGTTTATTGTCCTTTATTTTGCCCTCTATAAGGGTAAAACATTTTTTTTGCATTTTAGTAGATCTTTCTGTAGTAGATCTACTTTCCCACCTGTTCTCTCCCAAAACACAAACAGTAACACAATAATTTATATCTTTGGGTTGGTAAATAAAGGTAATTTCTGCCTCTAATAGTTGTGCCATGCTTCTCAGAACTGGATAAAATAGAAACTTCAACTGACAATCTGATGACAGCTCGATATAAAACCTTTTCTTTTTTGCTACAGTGACCCCTACTCTGATGACGTGTCTTAGCTGAGCTGCTGTGCTGCTGAGTGCCCCTAGAGGGCAATAGGAATCCAGGGATCTGACAGACGGCTCAGTTTCAGACACCTGCTCCAAGACGTGCGTGGACTTCAGACACCTGCTCCAAGACATGCATGGCCACAGAACGACCTTGCTCAGTTAACGTTACTCGGGGTGTGTCCCAATACTTGAAAAATGCACCCTCCTTTCCTCCACTACCACCTCATTTCTTCCTTTCCCCCGGAAACAAATCTTTATGTTTTAATCTATCGTTGCAGATTACATCTTAATTGCACATTAATGGTTACATATTAATTAATGTCTTGACGCAAACTGCAATGTCAGGTACATTGTATACTGTACATGCAATTACTTGTACTCAAAACATTCAGGCAGTTTTGCATACTTCTGGGTAGGATAGGAGTGTTGGTGGGGGAGTGGAGGAAAGTAGGTGGGGAGTGAAGAATATTGTGACGCAGCTCAGGTGAAGTTTCCCAAGCTCCCTTTTCCATCCAGCACTTCAAAGAACATGGCACCTTCACACCTGCAGCAGGGTAAAGGTTAGAGAACCAGGTTAATTAAGTAAAGCTCTCACAGCTTTACTTAATTTGACTGGCATTTAACAGATGCTCGTATCCAGAGCGACTTACAACGCTAACGCAAGTGCAAAGGTCACGGATCGAAGTGCAGTAATTCCCTAGAGAGGGAAAGTATAGTCCCAAGAGACAGCAAGTGTGAGAAGTGCAGAGCTTATTTTTTTTACCTGCCTGAAGTTGTGGTAGAAATGTACTTATGTAGCATATCCATGGACAGTGTTTCCCATGGGGACCAAACACAAACATATATATATATAACCAAAGCCCTTTCGTATAAATCATAATCATTTCCTTTTATTATATGTATATCATACAGCCCTTTTGCATTTCAACAGGAAGTGAGAAATTGGATTGTGAGAGAGACACACACACAGAAAACACTCAGAAGTGCCAACTCACAATGATATACCTGTAATTTATCATCAAAATAATTAGTCTTATTTAAACCAATAAAATTAAATTTGGATTACAGCCAAGGAGTATTCAAGTATTTTGTAGGTGCTGATGTATGCATGCGTATGTATCCTTGTGTGTGGGTGAGTCTGTGTGTGTGTAAGTAAGTATGCATAATCATGATGCATGTTTGACAGTGGTACACAAACATAAATAATGGGTGTACTGCTTTCTGTGGGTGTCCAGTAGAACCACATTCTGAGCAGCCCCCTTCTCCTGCATGCTTTGCATCATCCTTTGCATACCGACTTAGCTCTCTGGCAGGTACTGCTAGCGTGTGGCAACCAGGCAATTCCTCCAAGCGCACTCATAGCCATGACCAGCATAGTAAAAGAAGGCTGTAGGGGGTGGGATTGGGCATGAAGGGATTTCCATCAGCACTCATTTCTATTCATGGGCTCAGATACCACAGATCAGCAAAAATATATTAGGGCATATAAATACTGACAGACAGACAAACCTCAAGGACACTCTAAAATTACCCACGCTATATTAGCTGGACCAAGGAAGAAGGGAGTCTGGACATTTAAGATTGTACCAGTGCAAATACTCCATTATACCAGAGTGAGTGGCTTATAAATTAATGTTAAATATGATAAACAGATCCTCCCCAATAAAGTTTCCAAAGCAAAAGCAATCTGTCGTGGATTGCCAAAATATACACAAAAGCAAAATGTCATGAAAGACTAATTGAAAGTGCAACAGAGGAAGCAGAAAAAACAAATATGAACAAAGGACAGATCACATTTGCCTACGATACATTTAAGCAGTGCTATAGGTGCAGAGGAGAAACGAGAGTAAGGTGACAGTGATACATGCAGTCTGATGTCATGTGACTCAACATCTTCAATTATTTTAAATTACTTAGAGAATCAGTATACCAGTTAATGTGGTATGTGTGAAAGCCTGGCTTTTTCCATCCTACCTACAGCTGTGACACAAAGCAGAGGCAGGTTTTCTAATATTTAGGACACAGATCCACTGTAATTTAATTATTTAAAATTATTTATTTATGAATTTTAATTTATTACATAATCTCTCCCCATATGTCAAATGAAGATTTATTGTTTCATGTATGCAATGGCACATTGTTTTTCCATATGAAACATTAAATACTTTTATGACTGATTTGCAGTAAAGACTGGTGATGTCTTCCATGGTGAGTAATTGTAAGATATTGATTTGATTAACCAATGTAACAAAAAACTTCAACTTCTTTTTTTCTTATGTATACAATTTAGACCAGTATATGGCATGGAATCCATATGCTTATATAACATGGTCGTAGATGGTTTCTGTGACTGTTACGACCCCGGCTCGAAAGGGCCGCAACACAAACTTATTCCAAACACAAACCATGAATATACTAACAAAATTGCAAAAGCAAAATTAAAACCGTTCTTTAAAACGGGGAATTGCGCAAAAATTAAACCATTGAACTAACCAACAAAGGGAAAATCAAAACCAACAAAGATAAAATCAGCCACTCCAAGGAGAGAACACCACTAATATGCACTTTGAAAATCCAGCACAGATGTCTGCAATTTCCAATCATGAGTCAGGTGAACAAAGTGAAACCCCTTAGCATGCGAAAGATTTAAAGGGCCACACTCACGACGCAGCATAGGGATGCAACACCCCCACACAAACAATGACTAATCTGTCTCATAAAAAACTTGACAAACAGATTAGACATTGAAAACCAAAATAAATTTGGCTAGATAAAAATCACAAGACAAAAAAATTACTGAATGCCACCAGCCCAAAGAGAAAAGACCAAAATAATATCAAACAAGATACTGAGTAACACTACAACGCAACTGCCACACTTACGAGCATAAAACACCACAATTAAATAACTACTATGGTAAATGGACTGCACTTATATAGCGCCTTTATCCAAAGCGCTTTACAATGACCTCTCACTCACCCGTTCACACACACATTCACACACCAATGGCGGCAGCTGCCATGCAAGGTGCTAGCCTGCTCATTGGGAGCAATTTGGTGTTCAGTGTCTTGCCCAAGGACACTTCGACATGTGGACAGGAGGAGCCAGAGATCGAACCGCCAACCCTGCGATCAGCGGACACCCCGCTCTACCTCCTGAGCCACAGCCGCCCCTACGGGTAGGTAGTCAGAAACCAGGGTAACCATACTAAACCATACTAAAATGACAAAGTCCAAGTGTCAGCTCTTATCCTGGTTTCTGACTACCTACCCAAAATCTTACTAATGCCCATCTGTCTTCATTGAGGCGTGCCGGGCATGAGGCCACTTTAAACGCTGAACTCAAAAACCTTTGGCCTACAGGACTTAGACGAAAAGTCTTGAAATGCGTACCCCCACCAGGGACTTAATCCCCAACCAGGATTACCTCAAAATAAGAAAAAGGCTAAATAATAAAGTAGCGCGCCGATAAAAACCAAGCAAGTTTGATCAACTGGCCCACTCGGCGCCTACCTACCAGGGTTGCTTAAAAAAATAAAAAATAAAAAACACGAAGGAAAACAAAACACCAAGGAACACTCACTATAAATTAAGACACAAACCTTAACCAGTGGGGGGAGTTTTGTGCGCTTAGGCACACAAATGGGAACGAATCAGAAACCACCCGGAGTCACACAGACTACCAGTGGGCACACAAGACTTCCCTGGAGTTGGAGTCCAGCAAAAAAAAACAAATCAAACACTATAACAAAGTTCAAAAAAGCTAAACTCTACGAAAAAAACAAGGAGTAATACACACATGAAATAAAACAATGCAGAAAACCACAACTAACAAAAAGCCCAATATAATACCATCTGTATATAAATAAACTAATCAAACGAAGTCCATATCCCAGTCCAAAACAAATCAAACAATTCAAATCCCGGACGAGCCCCCATTAGGTTACGAACCAGGCTCGAAAAAGCGAAACACAAACTTATTTCAAACAAAAGCCATGAATATACTAACAAAACTGCAAAAGCAAAATTAAAACAGTCCTTTAAAATGGGGAATCACGCAGAAATTCAGCCAGAAAATTAATTAACTAACCAATGTCAAATGAAGATTGATTGTTTCATGTATACAATGGCACATTGTTTTTCCATATGAAACATTAAATACTTTTATGACTGATTTGCAGTAAAGACTGGTGATGTCTTCCATGGTGAGTAATTGTAAGATTTTTTCTTATGTATACAATTTAGACCAGTATATAGCATGGAATCCATATGCTTATATAACACGGTAGTAGATAACATGGTTTCTGTGACTGTTATGACCCCGGCTCGAAGGGCCGCAACACAAACTTATTCCAAACACAAACCATAAATATACTAACGAAACTGCAAAAGCAAAATTAAAACCGTTCTTTAAAACAGGGAATCGCGCAGAAATTCAACTAGCAAATTAATGAACTAACCAACAAAGTGAAAATCAAAACCAACAAAGATAAAATCAGCCATTCCAAGTAGAGAACACCACTAATATGCACTTGGAAAATCCAGCACAGATGTCTGCAATTTCCAATCATGAGTCAGGTGAACAGAGTGAAACTCGTTAGCATGCGAAAGATTTAAAGGGCCACACTCACAAGGCAGCACAGGGACGTAACATCTCTTAACACTATGTCCAGTAATATGTGACTCATTGGCTGATTGATTTTAATTTTTTGTTTTTCACTCCGTCTGCAACCATGAATCCTGGCAAAGGATACCGGTAGAGCGGTCGTTGGTGGTTAAAGCATAAAATAATAAACAAA
This sequence comes from Ilyophis sp. 1 JC-2022, assembly GCA_022702515.1. Classification (NCBI taxonomy): domain Eukaryota; kingdom Metazoa; phylum Chordata; class Actinopteri; order Anguilliformes; family Synaphobranchidae; genus Ilyophis; species Ilyophis sp. 1 JC-2022. The sequence continues at coordinate 67,788,847 of CM040400.1, forward strand.
AACAGGTTGGAGAGCAGGTATAAACACACAGCACTAAATGTAAGACAGCACTGTGTTCTGGCTCCCCTCGTGTTACCAAACACGGAGCTGAGGCAGAAATAGAGAAGGGTTCTCCTCACACTGTGACATCATCCAATGAACCTGCACGTGCTGGTTTCCAACTGTCCTCTCCGGCAAGTGTCATACTGTTCTAATGTTTGTAACAAAAACCTTTTACCATTCTGGTCATGTTGAAGAAAAACAAAATATTAATGACTTCTCACTTAAGTTTCTTATCAGTATTGGTGCCATCATGAACTGTGATGGAAAGAAAAGGTGGGTGGGAGTTGCAGCAGCACGGTAAAGGTCACAGTGTTCAGTGTTTTCAAACGCAGAGATTGGGGGCCCTGCAACAGTGATGTAGTTCTGTTCCTGGGACTTGCGGTCACAGCTTGTATAAATTTCCTGGGTACACAAGCTCTCTCAGAACATGCCATATTGTGACCAGGGCTTAATTGACTTCGACCAGCTTCAGTGCTGTTTGAGTACTGTATAAAGATCCACAGTGTGCCACATCCATACGACACCTGCTTGGGGTTCTTTGCATAGTTCCAGCAAGTGTGTTTTACAAAAGTAAACTAATGCTGTAATACCAGACAGTAGTTGTGGAATTTGGAGACAAGAGATACTGTTATGACCGGTGGAATAAGGGACCCAGTAGCAGGCAGGGGTACAGAAAACCGAAGTTTAATGTCAGGAAGCAAAATCAAAATCCAAAGAGGTATACAAAAACAGGCAGAGGTCAAAAACGGGAAGGCACGGCAGAGGTACAAAATCACAGTAAAGAATCAGGGTCGCGAGAACACGGGCAGAAGTAAAAAAACTGGGAAATCAATAAGACACAATAATAACCCAAAAAAGAACGGACGGGGAACAAAACACAAACACTAACAAACTCGAAACAAAGACTATGGAAAAACAGATACTAAAAATCTAACTAAAACACGAAACAAAGACTCGGAAAAACAAATACTAGCACTCTCGAAAATACTGGCAAAAGACACACGTTGTTGAGGAACTCGCGAAGAGTGATTAGGATGACTGGGTTAAATACACAAGTGGGAGGGGTTACAAACAACGTAAGGTGAACACATTAGGAGACAATAACTCGATAACAAGGAAATCACGAAAACATGGAAGGGACTTGGAAACAAGCATTACAAACAACGGGCTCAAGTAGGACAATTAGTATGTTAGTAAACATTTAAGTTAATGGTTTTAGTAATGTGCATCTAACTAATAAACACCCGAGTGATTGTTAGCACAGTAATATAAACAATATAAACACGGGAAACGTAAAGCAGGAAGTAAACAGAAAACGAAACTCCGGAAATACAGCATGAACCCTCGGAAAATCCCGAAATCACCCAAACAGTGCATACGCGAGACAGGGTAAACAAACACATGAATGTGACTCGGACAACCCACGAACAGAGGGGAATGAACTGATGAAATGAAAAGTAATAATAATGAAAATAAAAATACAAATCAGACAGAACTCAGACACTCAGAACATAACAGATACAGTATTACTCTTTACCACTTTATACTGTGCATTACCTGCACTGTATGCCCGGTCAATCAAACTGCAAATGTTTACCATCTCTATACAACAAACAAACAAATCCATCCTGGATTTGTTTGTTTGTTGAATCCATCCTGACTTGAATGAATTCAAATCAGCATATACTGTATATGCCGCAGATCTTTGAATAGTCCAAATAACAGAACTTACATGCACTGCAACTGCTCAACAGAAGTCTAAAATGATGTAAACTTGGTTCCAGTGTGGCTAAACACCATTTGAAGGCACTCAATAAATCTGTCGTGCAGAAATGTTACAGGGCTTTAGAAATGGCTATACATAGCAAGGCATGCAGCCTTCTAACATTAAGGAACCACACTTCTTTCCACCACTTATCCATCTAAACCAGACACTGATCAAACAGGAGGCAAGTAACATCTCCCAAACACAGAGTCACCAGGCCCTGACATCAATGACACGCAACAGAATAATTACCCCATAAAAGACATTAAACAATTGGCAATGTATTTGACTTTCCTATTGCAGGAAATCAAATAAATTGGCATTTCATCAAATTATGATGAATAATTGGCTGCTGGTAAACTTTTGAGAATTTATATATCTGTATGTATGTATTAGAAAACTGTTTCTGTTTGTAAATAAAAAGAATGCACAGCCATATAAAAATGGGCAAAATTCACTGTAAAATAATATCCATATCATAACCTTGAACTGGAGAGTAGAAAAAGTATCAATTAAAAAATAATCAAGTCAAATGAACTGATGAAACATGGTTACAGAAATGCCATTGGGGTGCCACACACACACACTCTCTCACATACACAAACACACACACACATACACACACAGATAAAACACATATAGGAGGGCAAACAAAGGACCCCAGATTCATTCATTCTTAAAAAAAAACGAATCTGGTGTAGAGTGGAAAATAGTTACAACTGGGAAACAAATATGTGTGTTCTGCAGTCAGCATGAACCTGGAAGCAAAAGAATAAACTTAGAAGTAACTACATGAGAAACATCTAACTTTCAGCGGCACTGTCTCATTAGTCATTCTGAAAGCCGTGGAAAAATCAACCCTTATATCATTCATTACAGAATCAGGGTAGACTAACACATCTGCTATGAAGTGTGGAGTGAAGTTCTTTTAGTGCTTTTTTCATAAGAGTACCATTAGTTTGATGAGACCAAAATAACTCATATTCTGCCTCAAGATTTCTATTGGCAATGCTTCATCTGGGATAAGATCCTGCATCCATCTACTTACAAGTGCAGTTTCCGAAGCACTAGCCTACATGACAGAAACGCATCAACTGCAGCCTGCACCTGCATTGTCTCTTTGGTTTCCCCCTTCAAGTTACTGACGGAAACTCATCTAGGTTAAGACCTGAAGTCCTAGTAGCTCGCCGTGATCGTATAGTGACACTCTGCGCTGTGGCCGCAGCGACGTTGGTTAGAATCCGAGGCACGGCGTTGTGGAACAATGTCACGGCAATGGATTTCCATTCGGAAAAGAAAATGGCGGACGCATTACCTTAAAACTGAACAGAGCATTTGCCTGCCGTGCTCCTTCTCTGGAATCTTTAAATTGAGATGAAAAATCTCATCTTTCCTCATGATATTACAGGCCGCCTTAGCTTTACTGGCTTTATTTAGCAACATTAATGGTATTGCAGCGGTAGAAGTGCCTGCTCATGGTTGTCCAGGTTCCACTTATTCATTATTATGTGTGTGTGTCTGTGTGTGTCTGTGTGTATGCTCATACATGTGTTTATGCATAGACGTTATTTTATTCATACTTTTATTTATTTTTACTGTAAAGTCTTTTGAGACCCATGTTGGTGAAAATGCATGTTAAATAATTTTTAAATTGGACTTTGTTTCTGTGCCACTGATAGAGCACAGGACAGCATCACCTTCCTGCTCCACTGGGTAGTTGTGGGTTGTGGGCGGCTGAGCAATGAACGAAGGGCTCCCCCCTGCCACACCTCAGGGAGACCTGAACCAAAAAAGACATCATGAGATGCAACTGAGAAGGTAACTGCATCTAGCCTATAAGAGTTACACAAGAGTCATTTGTAATTTATGATTTGACCTTTGTCAAAAGAACCGACTATTGCCGTGACAATGCCGTGACTCGGATTCTAACCGTATTTGCTGCGGGCACAACGCAGAGTAGCTACTAACCACTATACCATCACGGGGAGCTATATAGGCTTATGTGTTCAAGTAAGCGCACGTCAGTTTTGGAAACTCAGAGCTATGCTCAATTACTTTTGGACTGTATCCAGCTTTGCTTTTCACTTTTTCCTCTGACATGGGGACGTTTGGACTGTTTAACAAACGAGCAAATTATAGTCCGTCTGGTTCTCCCGCTTTGGTGAAGAGTAGGCCTATATCCCAGTTCCTGAAATCAAATCAAGCATGATTTATTCATAGGCCTTCTAGGTAGCCTATTGACCGAGATTTATTAAGTGGCTATTTGAAGTAGGCAAGTAGCACCTTGGTCGCAAGCCTACAACAACAACCTTGCAGTTTTAAGGTAAAAAGCCCGTAATTCTTTCTTTGAAATAGAAATCCATTGCCGACATTGTTCCACAATGCCGTGACTCGGATTCTAACTGACGTTGCTGGGGCCGCAACACAGTAGCCTACTGTACGATAATGGCGAGCTACTAGGACTTCAGGTCTTAACCTAGATCTGTTTTTATATATTTTTTTAAACAAAAATAATTAAAGTGTTAACATAATTAAATATGTTCAATTTTAACAATACAAGAGTAGCCTAGATATGGTAGCCTACATGTGTGTAAACAAAGTAGGCCTACTGTAGGCGATATCTTCTTAAAATAGCGGCTTGTCATTTTGTTTGTGTGAGGTAAACTGACTCTGTATGGACAGTGACTTTTTTCTATGAAAATATATATATTTTTTTCAATAATCAAAGGGCCGAAAATAAGTTTGTATTCCCCCACATACAAGAGTAGAATAACCCAAATGAGGAGTATAGGTTCCAAGTTTAGAAACACATGCAAACAAATAAATAAAATAATAATTAAATACAAAACAAACTCGTGTAATATACTAGTTTATTGAATGAATGAACCAGTTGTATTAAGTTTAGCATTGCCCGTGGTCATATTTACTTTCTCGCCCAAAATCATGTAGAAACCTTTTCTTGGGCCCTTATGCTTAGCTTAATGCTTTATAAAATGTGTATTATCACTTTTTGGTTGACCATTTTTACATATTCCTCATCTTTTTACGCACAGTATAAATAGAAAACAAATGATGACTGTACGTAGCTTCCTAAAATCTCAACCAATAACTCATCAAGCACACAAAACATATTAGGCAAATAGTTACGGGATTCAATAAATATTAGCTTCTGTGTGGCCCTCTGTATCAGGTCAGTGTAACCAAAGCACTTTTATGCTCGTAAAATAAACCAATGTGACCAGAATTTATGACTCACATAAATGGTCCTTCGAGGCTGGTGTCCCAACTCTGATACGACATATGAGAAGTTAGCTGTCCTCATTATGGACAGAGCTTTCTTTTCATCCAAAGCAGAGTTAAACATCAGCCAGTGACACTAGCCCCTTAGTTTAGCTGCATGGAACTTGTGCTCACATTTTGCAATACACAGCCTCCCCAAGCTCCTGACCTGGAGTCTTGTGAAACCATAACTGTAAACATGTGGAAGGGTTATCAATTAGAGAGATACTTTTTGCTAATTTGTTCTGAAAACGATGAACACTATGCTCCTATATGGGTATTGATATCTTTAAATAACTTAATTTGGTTCAGTTTTTTTTTTCCTTCTTGCGTTTTTAAATATAGATTTTGGGACCATTGAGTCGTTCTATTCATTGGTTTGCTTATGTTTTTCTTAGTTGTATACAGGGGGCTGAATTCTAGCTTTTGGAAACTGTGATGGGGACTTGTGCCTATTTCTAGGCCTGCTATAAATAGTGTCCCCGGTAGCGCGTGCTCATGTTTGATTGACAGTTACAGAGCCTTGTGCTGGGAGAGCAGGCTAACTCAAAAAGGACAACTAGAAACATATGAATGGTAAGTTTATTTAGCAGTTCCTGCTAAAATGTGTATTTATTCTCATTTATTAAACGTGTTAACGTTCACCAAAAACATATTATTGGTTATTATGGTTAAAATGCTTTGCAGGGGGACGTTTAAAAAGGCACCTTAATATCGGTGATAAACATGTAGCCTATTAATATCTTTATGTAATTGGTCAATCCGGTCAAGGAAAACCAACAGCTTTCTGTTACTTTTATATTGAAATATACCAGAAAATAATAGATACGACATGTACTGTTTTGAAATATTCATTTTCATCCATTATTTTTTCTTACTTTTCCGAACTTTTTGCCTTCTCTCTTTTAGTTGCCGTCAATGTAACAAGAGACGCCGCACCTCAACTGAACGTAGTCCTGAAGAAAACTCGAAAACTACTTTTTTATTGAGGGTAAAGACACTTGACCGCCTGCAGCGCGCAAGAAGTATTTTGTTTTATTTCTGTTGGAATTCTGCGACTTGTGGTAGCAGCTGAGGCGTGAAAATGAGCTCCAGAAGGCCAATGACTCGTGCTTTCTCCGCAAACGCGAGGTTGGGTGGTAGTACAAACGAAGATGATGTGCCCGTACCCAGCGGCAGAGCCGATTCCCGAAACTACCTGCTTAACGTCCGACCGGAGAACAGGTAGCATCCACTTCCTTCTGTAGTCCAGTGGAGGAGTAGCCAACTGCTGGCGCCTTGCTTTGATTATATGAATCAGTCGCCGCTACAGACATAGTTAATCGTTAAAAACTTGTTTCCTGTGACAGATGATCTCAGGGACTCTCTTTATTCTTTTGGTTGTTCTATGATAAGAACCGTCTGCTCCTTCAGTTTAAATGCTATTCACAAGACAGCAGTTGGCAGAGGACACTTACATGGCTCGTAATAAAGCGGCCATGCGAAGGTCAGCTGTTTAAAAATAAACTTCATCTCGCAGCATAAGCTTCTGGTAATGTAGAAACACAACAGTAACAGCAGCAACGGAATATAAGCATGCGTATTCAGGTGTAAAACACGCAGGCCTAAATGAGACATGCAAGTGAAAAAAACTAGGCTAGGCTATACCACACACGTTCTATCATGCACGTTCTACATTTTGTCTCTTCGAACTATAAACCCACAATAAAACATACATGTAGCCTACCTTCTGAATTGCCACAAAAAAAATAAACTTTCCATTTTTGTATGATTTGTGTCTGTAACAGATTCATGAATGGATTCTGATGAATAACTGAAGTGTAGAGCTATAGCCTACCTACATACATCTAATTAAAAGTATTGGTGACCAGATACAGATGACAATGGATATCTGCTTTTGTCATATAAAAATCCCAAATTACTATTAGGTCTTTTAAAGGTTTGTTGGTATGTCACCAGCCATTGACTGTGCTTAAATATTTTGTTTGTTTTCCAAGGGGAAAAGGTATGTGACGAGTTGTTACAGCAACGGGGATGGTTAATGTTAGCCCTATACATGACCTCTCCTTGTAGATTAATAAATAAAACTAATTTAGTTCTACAGAATAGTCTATGTATTCTACAGACATTAACATATGGCTACCCCCTCAATTCCACCTCAAGAGAAGCAAATAAATTCACCTAGGCTTTAATGGCCATTGGTGTAAAGCCAGCTTCATATTTCATATTTCATATGAAGCTGGGATTTTAGCATCTGGATCCAACACTCACTGGTACGCAGAATGTCTTGAAATGTGCAAAAAGATCTATGGGCGACTAATGGGTAAGGACATTAGACAGATAAACACAAGCTTCATACTTACTTTTAGCATTTGGTATCTACACAGTTAAATTAGTTACAGTCCAGTAAGATTTATTTCTGGGTAGAAAAGTGACTTCCCGTTTTTGGTTAACACAGCGGTGAAAGAAAAAAAACTATTATGACAAAGCTGTAAATTGAAAATATGAATTTTTCTGCATTTTTGCAAATACTGCAATCCGCTTAAGCAACAAGGTGTTTTCATTTTGGACTGTTTCAACCAAATTTGATTGTCAAGGTACATTTCATCTTGAGCAGAAATAAGTTTACAAAACCTTTTTGTGTGCAGGGGTGTTTGCAGATAAATTGATTTGGCACACGCTACAATGAGTTACAATGGGAAAGCTTGGTATATATATATTACATTGTATGGGGCTTTTTGTAATGCGCCTGCATGCTTTAGAATTACACAGGAGCTTTCATGCATTAAATTAAACCCATGTGTGTCCAGTTAAAAAAAAAATAATAATAATATTTAAAATTGGCAAAATAAGACATGATGGACATGCTGTAGCCAGCTAAAGAGTGTCACAAGTATCTTTGTTGCACGTTGTTGGCAATTAATTCAAGATCAGAATTATTACGAGTTTGCCCACTTTTACACTGAAAAAAAATGTCATGAATATATTGACTTCAATGTAATGCACTGCAATGCAGTTTTGAAATAATATGGCCAGAGACTTAGGATCTGATTACTGGTCTGAGACACACTAAGAAATGCTGTAAGCCAACAGCCAAGAATGCAACAGAAATACTTCGTGATGCTCTATGGAGCATATGACATGAGTTAATTGAGATGAAGGGCTTTATGTGCCTCTGCCTGATAAACTGCTTCTGTCTGCCTTCTTTCTGCATAGCTACACAAGTCACAGGTATTCTTGCTACAAGCCATCGAGGTAATCAATACCTTTCAAGCATTCATTTAAACTAACGTCTGACTTGACTTAACAAGGAAGTATCTGTTTGAGCCCCATTCTAATATATATTTTCTCTCTATGCCAAGAGGTAATTGATAGGAAATCAAGAATTACAACTTTTTCTGAACAAGGTAATAGTATTTATGAGGTCATTACAATTACATATTTCTGCATATGGCTGAAATTGACCAGTAGACAGGGCTGAACCACCATATGAGCTAAAGCAATAGAAAAAATTAAACAGCAGCCTATTGTTTAAAGCTGTAAGGCATTATTTTTATTTTTATTTGGGGGAATACAATATTAAAAAGGCTCCAAATGCTTTACATTCAAGGCTTGGCAGAGTGCATGTTAACATTTTTTGTCTCTTTCTTGTGCCAGCTAAGAAAGCAGTTTTCTGTAGAGCATGCTCTCTGTAAGACGTATACACATCTTTTTCTGAATGCTACTACTGAATTAACAACCACCCATTTCTCCCATCACGTTTTAAGACGATGCACTAAAATAATAATCATTATTATTTTTACATATTCTCTTTTGTTTGATTGGTTGATTTATCAAAAAAAAACATTTCCTCTCACATCCCCATGTGATCCTATTGAATGGATAGGATATGGCTGATCTGGAAAGGTGCAAGGGAAACGGACCCAGTGATATTCAGGGGTTTGAATCTGAAGTATGTCATGTGACGAGCTTTTAAAGCACTCTCTTTGAAGACATCTCTGTTTTCCAGGAGCACACTGTGCAGTGTGATGGCGCAGCTGACTGAGGAGACACAACCATCATTTGATACGCCCGTAAAGTCTAAGGCCGTGTCCGAGGACTGTAACGTCAAGTTCTCCTGCGAGGTTTCAGGTATAGGAGTGATTTCCATCGCTCAGCTACGTGTGTGTTTGTACATGTGCTAATGTCAAATTAGTATTTTGACTTAATTTTCAAAGTGTTCAGAACGACCCCCGTTCCTGAAGCTTTCAAATCTCTGACGTTCTACTGTGGTACTATCTGTGTGGTAATATGGTTTACACTTTATGAGAGTATGTACTAGTTTTATTAAAGGAGTAAGGAAATTAAACAAATTGAAGGGAACTAATAAAATATGAGAATCCCAACATCAAAAATTATTCTCCATTAAAATGCAACATTAAATATGTTAGCTTGACCACATTTGCATTGAAAGAAAACACCTAATTCACTGAATTAGTGTGAATATATCCTGAAAGATATCACCAAGGCAGTCTTTTTTTAAAGTCCGCCCTCCTTTTATAGATTGTTTTATTCAGACAGGCAGAAAGCAGAGGGTAACAGTTAGAGAAGGGTTCACAGCTGTGAAGTTGCCATGGCAGGCGATCAAACCTCTGCCCGCGGGAGGGGGCACATCATGGACTGTGCCACACGTCTCACCAGCACTGTTTTTAGTTTAAAAAGTAAAAAATGCCTTTACCAATATGGCATATACACTGAGGGCGTATTAAAAAAACACCTCACACCAACATGGTTCTACAAGCCTTCATCAGGGTATGATTTAACATTTGGGACCCACTGCAATTAAAGATAGACTAGAGTAGTGTAAATATACAGTATATTTTATGTTTGCATATGACCAAAACAAATGAATATTTTTGCACTGTATTAAAATCACTTTATAAAAGGCCTGATTATGCTGACACTATTGGGTTGCATATACTGCATTAACCCAAAATGCTGACTAACTATTTTGGAAAAGGCAGCTGAAAATGTACAACGGTCTTCAGGGTAGTCTGACCAGGCTGTGGGTTACCCAGGCATTAATGAAAGTCATCCTGATCCATCTTTAAATCCACAAATCCATTGGCAGCAAAGTAGAGAAGTGGGATTCATTTCACTGACTGGCTTTTCACTCTTGAAATGATGTAACCATTTGAGAACCAAAGAATGTTTGTCTAACTTGACCACACCAAAGGTCTTTATCATGAGCGAATAAGTGGAAATTAATTCCAAAACAATAGATAACACACAATAAGTACAGAATGATGAATGTGCAAACACTAATACAACATATATGTTTATAAATCAGTAAAAACATTCACCATAAAGAAATGACTGCACAAGCTCATTCATTTACAAATTAAAGGTTAATTTCCATATAGTTAGTGATTCCATCTCACCAAACAGTTTATGACCAACTTGCATGTTTGTCATAAACAGCCCCAGATACTTTTTAAGTGCTTAAAGGGATATTTCACCTTCGTGTGACAAAAGTAATACTAACTACATCAATAAAAGACAACACGACGGTGAAAAGGGACGTGTTCGTTTTGGTATTTAAAGTATTTTCAACGTGTTATTACCTTTTAAAAGAAAAAAAAGATCCAGCAAAAACCTTTGTTATTTTAACTCAGTGAAGAATCTTTGCGTACGTATAAAGTTGACGACAATTCACCAACTGTAGTAGACTACCGTTAGTTGTAGGTTTACGTCATAATAAAACTAAAAATCTAACTACGGCTTGTGTTTCTACGCAGTAGCATATCCGTAAATAGTTCCACTATTATAGCTAATTTAAACGTCTTAACAACATCTTATATTTTATAAGCTCAAAACAAACACGTACCTTTTCACCGTCATGTTGTTTTTTTATCGATGTATTATCTGCCATAGTTTAAAGCGATTAATTTTGGTGAGGTCCTGAAAATGAATGGGAGTGAATGGGGTGCCTGACAACCGGGACTACCGGGGATGCCGTTAACGGTCAGCAGGGACAGCTGACGTTGCTAGTATTCATGCTATGCAAATATAATGGGGTAGGCTCCACAAAATTACTTCTGTCACACGAAAGTGAAATATCCCTTTCGTGAGCTTTTCAAACATGATGACGTCTCTCTCCAGGTTACCCAGTTCCTGAACTAACCTGGTACAAAGATGATATGCAGATGGACCGATACTGTGGCCTTCCGAAATACGAAATATTCCGCAACGGAAAAATCCACACACTCCACATTTACAAGTACGTGCTGTTACAGATGAAAAAGTCTGGCCATGTTAAAGGTTTAGAGCTCAAGTACATCCCTTTTTGTGTATTTTAATTCAGTTCTCACACATTATTGTCACTTCAGGAGGTGGGAATGAAAGCAAGGTTTTGTCTGCAAGAAGTTTAGTTTTGAGATATCAAACTTTAGAAGTGAGCATGACTTCTCTTATAATCTACTTATTGGTCAAAGTGACCTTTTTTCAGGGACTTCAAAAGAGGTATAATACTTTTTCGATACGGAAGTCACAGGATTTTTTTCAAGGATTAATTCTCCCTGCTCCACAGACACAGCTCTATACGTTTTGAAGACATGACATACGGGTATTGTCATGGTGGCCGTGTCTTCAAAACTGAGAGAAATCAAGCTTTGAAATGTCAGATCTCATAGAATTATTTTCTAAGTTTTAGCCTGCTTCACAAGGTGATTTCAGAACCCAATAAATCTAAATTCTTGATTTCACTGAACCTGTTTGGTATTAGTTCAATAACAGTTCTGGTGACTTCATTTGTTGCCTTTGTGACATGTCCTTTGTGACATGAGCCCTTGATTTCTCCTCCTTTCTGCAGCTGCACGGTAGAAGACGCAGCCATCTACCAGGCATCGGCCCGAAACAGCAAAGGGATTGTCGCTTGTTCAGGTGTGCTGGAGGTTGGCACAATGAATGAGTTCAAGATCCACCAGCGGTTCTTCAGCAAGCTCAAGCAGAAGGCTGACACCAAGCGGAAGGAGCTGGAGGAGAGCCGGCGACGGGAGAGGGGCAAGGAAAACATGCAGGCCACAGGCCTCGAGCAGCTGCACACCGTTAGCCCCGAGCGCCCCCAGAGGAAGCGTAGAACACCCAGCGAGCCAGGACCCAGGTTGCCTCCCACCTCAAGGGACAGGGAGGCTGAGGCTAAGACTAAGGCCGAGGCCCGGCTGCATGAGGGGGCTAGGGAGGACGTGACGGAGCAGCCAATGGCTGCCGTGGAGATTCCTAATGGGTTTCCCGCTGATGCCAGGGTGACACCCAGCTCAGACCTGATAAAGGGGGCAGAGCAAGTGAATGACAACCAGGACCTCACGTACGTCTACGAGACGGTGGAGATAGTCACCACCACCACCAGGCGCCCTACCAAGGAGCCCCTTGCCACAAAGAGACCAAAGATATCTAATGGGGTGGCAGAGGGAGAGGTTAGCCGTGGATCGGAACAGGGGCAGGAAAGCAAGAGGGACGAGGGTGAGGAGGGAGGAATGAGCCTGGCGCAGTATCTTGCCGAATCTTTTAAGTCTCAGGAATGCAAGAAGAAGCAGAACTCGGAACAGGAGATTATGGAAGTAGATGTTACAGTGTCTCCTGAGAAAGAAAAGGTTGCAGAGGCAGAGCCTCTAGAAGAGGTACGTTCAGATGCCCGAAAACCTGTAAGTAAGCAGCCAGAGCCTCCCAATAGCCAAGGTCCCCTCTCCGCTGTCTTCTTCTCTCTCAGAGACATGTTCTTTAGGAGTAAGAATAACGACGTGATCGAAACAGTTGAGGATGCCCCAAAACGCAACCATGATACCACTTCAGAGAAAGAACCATCTTCTGTCCCATTACAGCCCGGCTCAAAAATGCATGGGCGAGAACTGGACAGCCAGGCCGAGGACTTCAAAGCACCCGTAGGGGAAATAATACAGATGGATACAGAGGAGCAGCTGGAGCCTCTCTCAGGCGGAGCAGGCCTAAGAACCCCTTCCCCGCAACACGTCACAACCCGAGAGGGTCAGGGGGATGCTGCAATAGAGGAATGGCTGGCTTTGGATGGCCGCAACCAGGGAGATACAGTTTCCAAGAGCCCCGTTCCAGCGCTTGAGGAACCTGGGGAGATGGCAGGGGTTGGAGCACATCTCCTGCACAAGCCATGTGGGGGCCAGATGCAGGCAGGGGAAGCAAGTGGGGCTGTGGAGACTGTACACGTACCTGCTGTGCCACTACTTTCTGAGGTAAGTACCCAGTGTTTCCTTCTCACGCCTCATGGGCAGTTTTTCTGTTTGGAGACCAGCACTGTGGCAAGCACTTGACGGCTATTTATAACGGGTACAAACATGCATCGGCATGACGTGACTTGAGCTGACTGACACCTGGCCTGGCTGAGACGGCGCATAACACACCCTCAAAAGAGCAGGGTCGAAAAATGAACAGAGATTTAGACTTAATTGCCTAGTGCTGCAGTTTATTTGTGAACGTGGGGTCCGTCCACCATCCGCAAAAGTTGGCTGTGAGAGGCCTCTTGTGAGTTGAGTCTGTTATACCTTCAACTGTGTTAAAATATCAAATGTCCACATCCATGTTTTGCACAGGTGCCAAATGAGTAGCATTGCGAGGAAGAAATAGAGTAGCCCCACTGCGCACTCTCGTCTCACGTCGCAGCTATCAGATGTTTTGACCGGAGCACCATTTTGTCACAGTCTGTGGGAACACAGTGGGTCATTGCTGATGTCGTGATGAATGAAAGAACAGTGTAGGAAGCTGCAAGGCACCGTGCCAGTGTTCTGTTTAGTTTGTGCTTTCACTGTTCACAAACAGCAGTATCCATCGCCATATGGGAACACTGCCATGTGACACGTAATAAGGGTGAGAACAGTGAACAGCTCCTGCTGTCAGGACAGGTTGTGTATTGAAGTGGAACTGGACTGATATTGGATTGATACTTGCAAAGGTTTTATTTGCAACAAGATTAAATTGAACTGAAGCAGGAAGTGAGAATAGAACTCTCGCTGGAGCCATGCCCGGTGACCATGTTTGTGAAAGACAAAAATGGCATCAACAGTCCTTTAGCACCATACCGGGGGATGAGGGGGGCGCAGAGAGAGAGAAAGAGGGAGAGAGAGAGAGAGCTAGATAGAGAATACGATATGGGGAATATGAGTCGCAGAGTCAATCAGAAATGCCATAGCAATTGTTTTTGTGTCCCACATGACTTGAGCGAGATTCTTTGGAGATGAACAGTGGTGGGAAAGTGTGGGATTGGCGTGGTGAGTGCGGAAGAAGGCTGATCACTGAGGCACAGAGAGCTCAAGAGTACTTCTTTACATTGCCCACATTCTTCACCAGCCTTAAAATAAACCTTTCCTTCATGCAGGCCTGGCTTAAGCCTGTACAGGGCAAGACACACAAAAACAGTCATGTCAGGGGGGCATGTCTAGTTCTCTCACAAACGGACCCCCATATGTAGGCATTTACCTTCACCTATAAGAGGTAGTCTTCTGACAGCTTTGTCTTACTAGAAGGATTCTTACTAGAATCTGATGCCATTTTTATACCATTGTTTCTGATGTTCTTTATTGTATTGTATTTGCTTAATTATCATGTTTGGTCTTGTGCAGAGATTAATAAAAAAACAGACACCGAGGGGAAATTCTTTCCACAGTTATCTTTACAGAATAATATTTGCTTTATGCTAAAGTGAACATTCAGCCTAACAATGAACTAAAAAAAGATAACAAAAGGCACATTGAACAACACTTTTGACATGATGGCAATTCATTTTACACAAATTGACTGGCATTATATTATAATGCTTGTAGTGGCTAAAAATCTGAGCTACATTGCACTATATGTGAAAGGATGGAGTGATCAGGTTCTGGGTGTTATGAAATATTGGCATATACAGAAAAAATTCTGGTGTAAATCTAACACTGTTGGTGTACATTTAACACCCTAGACCCTTTTGCTCTCTTGACAGCTTCGGTTATTTTTTGGAGAAGAGGAGGCAGTCTATCCTTCTTTTGTATTTTTCACTATATTCAGACAGGCAGAAATCACAGAGCGTTACACAGAGAGATGGGATCAGAATACATGAAGTGTCACAGGCAGGAAGTAAGCCCCCAGCCCTATGGGGGATTCATATATAGGTTTGAGAGTTGGCTAGCCCTACAGACTGCACCACAGTCTCGGCAGCTTAATTTCATTTTGAAGCATGTTTACCAACAGAGGTTGGAAGAAAGAAAGAAAGAAAGTATTTATTTTTTTGTGTATGTGTGTGTCACTTCACAGTGCAATATCTGACTTCCCTTCTGTCACTTCCTATCTCGCTGAATGGCGGCGTGAATGATCCTTTCACTGATGTCACTAAACACATGGCCTCCCTCTCAAAAGCCTGGTGTGACATATGACACAGGGATTCCATTAGACCCCCCTGGTGTTAATTTCATACGGGTTTCAGTCGCCATCTGTTGTGTTTACATAAGATTAAAAGACCATGTAAGTGGAGTGTCTCACCGTCCTTAAAGCAGATTTGCACGCATATTGCACCTGACCTCAATGTGTTGCCTCAGTGCCTTTTTCTTTGCTTAATATGGAACTGCAACTTGTCTCGCTGTGATTTGTTATCATTAGCCTCTGTGGGACATCAGTTGCAGGAACTACCATATGAGATCACAGTAAAATGTTTCATATTCGGGGACAAAAACAGTAATTTGTGAGCTTATTTGAACTCAGTCATCCCCTATTTACCTTTTTATCTCACTGTGGAATTTCCAGGATTATTAGTAGGCCCGCCTCTTTGCCTCAGTATCCGCTGTTTACTTGGGAGACCTCAGAGAAGCACTCATCTTCGCTGAAATGTGTGCTGCTTGCCACCACTTCCTTTCTCTCAGTAGTCCTTCAGCTGCTGATTCATTGTGTTGGATACAATTATTGTGCGGACAGAATGCAAGCATCCCATTTTTACATACGCTAACATTTGAGGGAACTTTACTGTTTAGCTTAAGACGAGCTCACACTTTGTCCCGATTCTGACAACTCCCGACAAATTTTTTAGTCCGATGATAATCTTTTAAAAATCTGCAAGAAATCTTGCTTCCGTCGGCTGGAACGGTCTTTTGATGTGAGGTGGTCAAAGACGTGATTATTTCTGTCGTGAACCAGTCTGGACCTCGTCGGGGGAGCCCAGGATCATTTCAAACTGGTTTGATTTTGTTGGGAATCCTGGCTGACCTGCAGTGACGCATCGGTCTACTAGAATGTCAACAGCCAATTAACGAGCGCACAACAAACACAACGAAAAACAGTTTGAAATGATCCATACTTCCTTAGCCTTGGCAACTGCGTGGAAATTCAACCTCTTGATTTAGTCCTGTAAAAATCGTGTGATGTGTGACCCCCAAGTCATTCTCTATTTTCCCTGAATCACCTAGTGTGTGCTGTATCATCAGCGATTTTGACAGTCGTTAGAGCTGCTCTTCTTGGACAGGATTTTGTAAATTCCAGCTGTTGAAGATAGGTAGCCAATCAACTGAAAAGTTTCCCTGCAATATTTATGAACCAATCTCACATTTTCCTGAGAAAAAACTATGTAGGCTAGAGAAGCTCGACAAGAAGTGTGCACAGCACTCAAATCTCTGTTGTAAAAATTAAAAAGCCTTTATTTCATGGCTGCAGGATAAATAAACGCATGTCGGCAACAAAGCCTTCCTCAGGGTAGAGGTGATACAGGGACTGGCTTTTGTTTTTAGTTGCAGTTTTTTGGGTGTGAGATGTGTTTGGGTAACGTGAGAGCGTGAGATAGAGCGAGCCTGAAAGTGTGTCTCACACCCAAAGCGTGAGAGTTGGCAACCCTGCCATAGGTGTATGTGAACATTAGAATGTGGTAGGATGTTAGCTGCTATGTTTAACCTTTTCTTCATTAGCAAGCTACTTAACGTTAGTTAGCTACTCTGGCTAACAAAATCTTCACCTCATCAGCACTATATGCATCTTGGTAATGCTGTTCCCTCTCTACTTTAGCTCTTCTTGATTATTTAAGAGTTGCCTGTTCAGACAACAATTGCGGGTACTGTCAATCATATGTGAGCGCTGGTAAAAATAACGGATAGTCATTGGTTGTGTGAGCTTTGTCAGAAAGGTTAATATGGCAATTTTTCCTGTTCAATGTGTGAAGGCGACAACTCTTCTCACAAGACCGAGTATACCCTTTTGACGGAAACCCTTCTGCCATGTCACGGCTGTGTAACCAGATTCCAGACCTTGGGAAACATAACATGCACTAAGTGCTTATCATTTATCTTGACAAGCTGTCTGGGAGATGCTCAAATATTTTTATTGCTTGAACTACATGGTGATATGCTCACGTCGTATGTACATTATCAGACACCTGTAGTTGTGTATCTAATAAGGACATCGTCTCTATCTGGTTTCTCAAGATTGCGCAGTTAATGGTCTTTTAAACGGTCCCATATCATATCAGCATGGTGTCGTACAAGAAAAGAATATTTTCACTGTGGTGCAGAAAGTGGCTTCCCTGCAGTGAAAGAAGCCTGCAGTGAGCAGCATAGACCTTTGGACTGAAACCAATGCCCTCCCCTCACAGCAGTAGACTCTTGCGTCAGGGTCAACACCTTGACGTGTGCATAAGCGGCTCTGTAAAACGGGTCTCAAGTGAAAACTAGCAAGACTTTACCGCAGTGTAAGGCTATTGTATTCAGTCAGAAGATGTTCAGTGTGCTTTACTAACCAAATTGATGTACAAATGTTCTGAGGGTGCTGACATGAACATCAACTGGTGATAGTGTCAACATTTCAAGAAAAAAAACATTTATAGGAAGAAGGATTTAATGCTAAAAAGATGATTTCTCTGCAGTTTGTGGGTCAATATGGATGTACATTTTGTTCCTTTTATGTATATTAGCTTCAGCTGTTGGGCATGCAGTTTAATTCATACTCATGTTGTAAAATAAAACCACATGGTATGGCCTATTTTGAAAAGTAGTTAGTGTTGGAAACCATTGTCATGTCATTCACATGTTTCTATCCATGGGGGATGTTTATTTTCAGGTTTTTTGTCCTCTAAAGGCTGTATTTCTATTTATACTTCACTATATGGCACTGGCTGTAATAGTAATGGTGTTCAGACTTTAGACTTTATCCACTGACTTGAATTATTAACTGTAATCTTATGAAGAGCTCTGTGGAAATAGTTGTATTATGAGCACTAGGTTTATATCAATTGAGACATGAGATAAACATGAAATAAATCAAAGTCAAAAGTCATCATTACTGTAATATTTAAATAAATGTATACTCTTACAAAAATTGCACACATGATTCAGGAATCCAGCTTGTGAAACAGCAATACTGGGGCAGCTGGGTAGCTTGGCAAATAGAAATCTAGCTTGGCAAATTTTTCAGTAAATTTTTAAGAAATTGATGCGTAGAAATATGGATTAAAATTAATATAAATGAATGCAGCTACTGTTACTGTACCAGGTCTCCACTCCAGTCATAGAGTATCTGTTTCGTTTGGCTTAGACAGGAGCCCCGCTGAAGTTAAAGAGCTACTGTATCATACAGCGTATAAAGGAGGAGAAGGGAACCCCCAAGGCCCTATCTTACACCCTGCGCTAAGCGGCGCTAACCCAAACACAAGTGTCTTACACCCAGCGCAAGGTTCATTATAACGCCTAGTGCTCACGTCGTTTAAATACCATGGGCTCTATCTTGGCGATCTTAGCGCTTTGTCTTAACGCATGGCGTAAAGTGCATTTAGGGCGTGTCCAAGTCCACTTTTGCTAGTTTGACGGTGTGTTTTTTGAGCGCTAAGCACAGCGCAATGCGCAAATGGGCTGAACCTCGTCTCTTCATTAATTATAGGTGTGTCTTGGGCGTGACATGCACCAATCAAAATGTCATATCCCATTCCCTTTAAAAGCCTGTTTTCCACCTTGGCGGATTACTTATATGATGGCGAAACAGACATGCTCGTGCGTGTTTAATGCGAACAAGGAATACTCTATTTGGATCAATAATATGATCAATATTATTCGGACTAACCATTATGAGTTCCTGGTAATTCCCGACAATGCTGTTATTTTCCAAAATATATGTGGTTAAATTTTGTTAAAAGCACCTGCAACAGCTGAGAATAAGCTTGTACCAATGGCTTCCGTCTCACCTTAGAAAACGCCAAATTAGCCTGCTTGTTTAACGAATTTCATTTGATTATGCAATGAAGCATTGTCAATCATCAATTCCATGAGGATGTTCTCATGGAGTTTTCGAAGTTCAAGTTTCATCCGAAGTTCATTACTTGCATTCTAATATTGATTAATAACATAAATACCGTTATTTTGCCTTAATGATGACACTAAATACTATAAAGCTGTCAGGTTGGCAACCCATAGGTTCAGGCATATTGTTTTTTGTTTTATAATGTCCTGCTTATGGAAATATGACCCACCTGTTTTAGTGGTAGCATAATGCTTTAAAACAATCCACTTTCCCAGGAAGACTGTGAAAAGTGTGATTTACAGCAGGGGAAACAGACCTGCTCCTGCATAAAGTTAAAGCGCACAATCAGAGAATGGCATTCAAATTTATTGTGAATTAATTTGTTTTAATTTCTATAATTAGACACTTAGTTCTCTTTCAAATCGTTTTGTTCAGTTATGGACTAACAGGTGAAATCAGCGGGGTTTTAATAAGCTGAGAGTATGGAAACCTTGTCACTGTAATAAAACAAATATGAAGGATGATAATAAGGTTCAAATTCAATTAACATGGTGATGTTTATCTCCGTTTTTTAACCTTAGGAAAAAACCTTATTCACATATGCATATCCAAATAACCTTAGGCACAGCGAATCTGCTGTAGTCTAGGCTATTTGAAAAGTAATAAATGCAATATTCACAAGGTTTTTAACTTTTTTCATTGTTCGAGTTTTCCATTAAATGACAATTCACACATTAGGTGTAAATGACAATTTGCGCATTAGGCTTAATTTAGGTGTTATCAGTAGTGTTTAATGGATAGCCATTGTCCCGTAACAGAAGATTGTCCCCCCAGACGATTACAGGAATTATTGGAAAATATAGGGTAACTCATAGCTTGATCCAGGATAATTGCGAATACCTTACACGTACAATCGCACATCGCCTGGAAGTTGATGGAGTGGACTGAAAGCAATTTAATGCGCCATTCTTCTTCGCTGAGGGACAGGTAGGTGGTCTTTGACCTATGGACCCTTTTATTATTATGCATTTTTTGATATAGCCTACACAATAATAATATTTCACATTGTAATCTTGATATTTTTAGTCATGCTTGTGCGCGCCCCTGTGTAACAGAAATGAGGGTGTATGCGCGTTGTGCACTTATATGCGCCATTAAAATAACATGTAAACAACTGCGACATGACTTTAGACCAGGTTTGTGGTGGTTTTAGCACAAGCGCTTTCTGCTGGCTCAAGATAGCAATACGCCAAAAATTATCCTGGCCAAACCTCATCTTAAGACCAACACGCCCACTTCACTTGCAATGGGTGCAAGAGTTCTTGGTATTTAAACGGCGTGAGCGCTAGGTGCTATAATGAACCCTCCGCTGGGTGTAAGATAGCAAAAACACTTGCATTTGGGTTAGTGCCGCTTAGCGCCGGGTGTAAGATAGGGCCCCATGTATTCTTGCGCCATGTATTAGACAAAGCGCTAAGATCGCCAAAATAGAGCCCCCACTGTTCATTTGTTACATAAATGATTGAGAGATGCTTCAGACGCTCAGCTGGGGTTGGGGATGGAGAAGGAAGCACACTGCCCTCTATCACTATGGCTGGCTGTCCAGCATTCAATGCAAGACGCCAAGCTGGAAAAAGAGAGTCATGGCACTATATTTAGACTCTTCTCCATTTTTTTCAATTTGTCATTAAAGTATCTAGACCAATGCCTATATGTGGGCTAGGCGTGGCTGAGCATCAAATGAGGAATGCTTACTTATATAATTAATATATGAATATAAATTAATATAATTGTAAGGCATTACACCATTCGATAAAGGAACTGGAGACTTCCCT
The DNA here is from genome assembly GCA_022702515.1 of Ilyophis sp. 1 JC-2022. Classification (NCBI taxonomy): domain Eukaryota; kingdom Metazoa; phylum Chordata; class Actinopteri; order Anguilliformes; family Synaphobranchidae; genus Ilyophis; species Ilyophis sp. 1 JC-2022. The sequence continues at coordinate 67,810,015 of CM040400.1, forward strand.
GTGGCACTATTTTTGAGGTCAGGCACACTATGTGCTCCAGGTGCTGTTGTGAAATACTGACAGTCACAGTACATATAAATGACCCCTCCCCCACCTGCCCAAAGACACTGGTTGCAAAAGAGGTGCCCTCAGGCATAACTGTTGCAAACCACAGTAAAATCAGCCCTGCAGTATTTTAGAATGAATAATTAATTGTATTTGATTGATGAATGAAATTTTACAATTATAGAAGTCTGTCACTGAACACAACTATATTTGTGGAAAGCCTCACAGCAAGGAAATGGCATTCATTTATAATCTTTGAAGTTTTAAGTAGGTTTTTCTAAATAAGACTTCTTAACACATATATCTTGAGCTCTGTATATATATATATATATATATATATATATATATACCGTATATATATATAAATCTTGAACAAACACAGTTAAATCTATGAAAACAAGTGTTTGTCAGCACTACAATTATTTTAGAATGTACTACTTTTGACCTTATTTACATATTGATGTATTATAGGGAACAGCTTTCCCTGTTCTAAAAGAGGCACAGAATGTTGTGCAGTCAGAAGGAAACATGCTGAGTTCACTCAGTCAAATGCTACTCCACAACATATCATGCCCATCTTTAGTCACATGCAGTAAATCATGGCACATTAGCAAAAACATTTCGCCTGTACTTCAGCTAAAAATATCTTTAAATTAAATTACTGGCCTAATGAAATTAACAGAAAATTGGCCGACGATTGTCTGAATTTCAGAGAAGTCCGAAGGATCATTCCTAATTGACATGAGTATTTATGATGACTCACTTTGCTTGTGATAATTAATGTGTTGCATTAATGCAGATGTTGAGATGTATGTATGTATATGCACTGCGTGTATTGTATTTAAATAATGTGGTTAAAAGGCAGATTCTCAGCCTCTCAGGGTTTTTTTATACACCTTGGTTTTGTTCCCCCCCCCCATTTCAAGGCACCTGAATAAAAAAGTGCTGTAATTTCTACATGGTGAAACCAAAATGTATAAGCTACAAATACCCTTTAATAAAAGCTTATTGATCAAGAAAAAATATGTCTTTGTATTATATATGTATATATAATAAATAATAATAAACTTTATTTGTATAGCACCTTTCATACATAAAATGCAGCCCAAATTGCTTCACAACAATAAAAACAAAGTACAGAACAAGAACAATAAAAGTAACATAGTAAAATTTAAATAGAAAATTAAAAATTAAAAATACAGAAAGATAAAAGAAGTAAAACAATAAACAAAGTTAAGAAAATTACAGAAGCCCTGAAGCGCAAGATGAAATTTAAATTTACTACGAGATAGTAAGTCGTTTATACGAGTTATTATCTCATTCATACGACTTAGTAAGTTGTTGTTACGAGACAGTATCTTGTATAAACGAGATAGTATCTCGTTTATACGAGATTATCTCGTTTATATAAGTTATTATCTCGTTTTTACGAGATATTATCTTGTTTATACTAGATAGTAAGTCGTTTATACAAGTTATTATCTAGTTTATACGAGTTATTGTCTCGTTTATTCAATATATTATCTCGTTTATACAAGTTTTAATCTCGTTTATACAATTTATTAGTAAGAGGTTTGTTCGAGATATAACTCCGCTCTGAACTGAGTTCAACGTGAAATTAAAGCCATTTTTGAGTCCTGACTTGTGTAGGCTACTTTGTGTGTCATTTGAACATGGTGAGCAGGGGCAAAAGACTTTTAAATATAGGCTAACGTTGCTCAAAAACACGATTGTCATCTGCGTTTTTTAACTGTGTTGTGTATTGGATGAGTGATGCATCTATTATGGAGATAATATGCAGAAATGTATCCTGGCTACAATTACAAAATGAGCTAGAATTCTTAGAGCAAGATGCAAGTTAAGTATTCCACGTGGCTTTTTGCACGTTTCGCTTACCCTCGCTTTTCTTACCAACTCGGAGCCTACAGCTAAACCTCCCTCGTTTTAATGGTATACATATAGGCTACAGTAATATTTGCTGATGTGTCTTTATGGGGATATTGTATTTAAGCCATAATATTGAGTTAATTTAGGCCTACTTATATAATGTAGGCTACTCTCATTCTCAGTTCTTGCAGCAAAAAACTGATTTAGTTTTTAATTAGTTTTTATTAGTTTTTATAACCTTGTCAAAAAGGTTGTCAGGATTATGAGAAGCTACGGTAAAGGCATCATATCTCTCAGTGGATGTTTAATAATGCTAGACTGCATTATTGATGCATTTCATAGATAACTGTGAGCAGTTATGGCTCCAAATTCTAACAATAATGTACATTTTTATTGCATTAGGCTATAGCCTAGGCTACAGCCTGTCGCAGTGCATAGTTGCATGTATATGACTTGGGTATGTCATATGCACATAAATTGTATACGGTGGATCACACTACATTCTCGGTGAAGCTGATCTCCTGAATAAGGAAGCTATTTTTCCCCAGCTACGAGTAGGCTAACCACAGTAAAATAGCATTCAGGCTACGAGTTGTTAAGAAAATCGAAGGTATCTAAACGTGTGAAGGTATCTAAGTGGAATACTTGCAACTTGCTATAAGAATTCCATCTCATTTCGTAATTATAGCTGGGCTACATTTCTGCAGAATGCGATGTCCTGGAATAAAACTTTGGGTTTGCGTTCATTATTACCCCGTCAATTACGCTTACCCTATACCATAGGTGTCAAACTCAAGGCCCGCGGGCCGAATCCGGCCCGCCACGTCATTTTATGTGGCCCGCGATAACTTAATTATCTGACGCGTGTATCTACGTGGCTGGTTAACGGGGATTTACTTTTAGGATATAACAGACAAACGCAGACGCGGACTCACACCCGCGGTACATACGTTAAATAAACCGTTAAATAAAGTTTGTATTTAAAAAAAAAAAAAAAAAAAGGTGATTGCACCCCGCCCCCCCGTCAACAATTACAATCGAGGTCCGCGAAAATTCTTGATTGCACCCCCCCCCCCCACCGTCAACAATTACAATCGAGGTCCGCGAAAATCAACCGGCCCTTTGAGGGCAACCATAATGCTGATGTGGCCCGGGGTGAAAATGAGTTTGACACCCCTGCCCTATACCACGGTGGCTCCCTAGTGGAACTCGTTGACGTCCCAATTATAGTAGCCTATTCATATTGCCTGCCTATGATACCATAATAAAAAAAATAAAAATAAGTAGTATAAATATATAAAATAAGTCGTATAAATATAAAAAAAAAAAAAAAAAAAAAATTTTTTCTTCAGGCTCTTCTTTACAGAACATAGTGCATGGGCAAAAAAAAAAAAAAAAAAAAAAAAAAAAAGCTAAAAGATTTTTTTTTTTTTTTTTTTTTTTTTAAAAGCAGAATTGCCATTTTTTTTTTTTTTTTTGGGGGGGTGTGTTCCGTTTTTTGGTGCAAAAAAAAAGAAAGCGGCTTCACCAGCTTTTTTTGTAAAACCTTTTAGAGAATAAAAAAGGGGCAGCGGTGGAAGACCTGAGGGTTCGGGTGGAGACATAGTGGGATAAACACTCATTGATGTAAGATGGTGCTAAATTATTCAATGCTTTATAAACAAGTAAAAAGGCTTTAAAATCAATTCTAATAGATACAGGTAGACAGTGAAGAGTTCTCAGGACTGGAGTAATATGATCTCTTCTATTAGTTTTGGTTAGAATTCCCGCTGCAGTATTTTGTATCAATTGTTCTTAAATAGATTTTTCTGATAGTCTGGTAAAAAGAGAGTTACAGTAGTCTAGTAATAAAGTAATAAAGTTACAGTAGTCTAGTAATAAAAGCAGGTATAAGCATTTCAGCATCTTTCTGAATTAAAAAAGGTCTTACTTTGTCTATGTTCCTTAGGTGAAAAAAGGCCGTCTTAGTTACTTTGTTAAAATGAGAGTTAAAAAGATCAGAGTCTAGAATCACACCCAGGTTTCTCATTTCAAATTTGCTCTGTTTTGCCTGACAGCCTAGTTCTTTAACAACTCTTAAAAGGGCTGTCTCAGTGCTATGGTTGGCGCGAAAGCCTGACGGGAATTTTTCTAATATATTATTTTCATTCAGTTGAAAGTTAAGTTGACTAAAAACAATCTTTTTCAACACTTTACCCAGGAAGGGGAGATTCGCATTCGGTTTATAATTATGAAGAATGGACATGTCCAAGTTTGATTTCTTAAGTAGGGGTTTTACTATAGCCGTCTTGAAGGATCTGAGGAAAATACCTGATTGTAGTGAAGAGTTAAGGATCCTATTTGTGTCCAGGGAGAGGCAGTGAAAGGTATTTTTGAAAAACTTAGTAGGGATCGGGTCAAGGACACAGGTAGATGACTTAATTTTCATAATAGGCTCACTCATTTACAAAGTCAAAAGAGGTCATCCTAGATGCAGGCTGGTGGAGGGAGATCCCAGGGGGATGAGGATTGAGAAACCATAGTTAGAGACACTGTGAAATGTTCCAAACAGGTGTTTTTTTTAACTTACCAGTCTTTCTTTTACCCCTGTCCAAACTTTTTTTGAACGTGTTGCAGGCATCAAATTCGGAATTAGCGTATATTTACAAAAATCAATAAAGTTGATTGTACTGTTTTCAATTAAATATATGTAAAAGAGAATTTACAAATCACTACTTTATCATTTTCTGTGCATTTTGCATACAGTCCCAACTTTTTTGGAATTGTGGTTTGTATATATATATTAACACAGTGAATACAGGGTGTTTGTTTGTTGTTTGTGCTTTAAGGTAGTGGAAGATCACATGCAGACAGAGTGGAATGTAGCATCTGTTGTGCAGGACCTGGTCATGCCTCTACGTGAGCCGGACGTACAAGTGTTTACATCTGCTGGAGGGCAGTTCACGACAGATGCAGGTGAAACGGATACCATGCGCGATCATAACCAGACTGACCTCAGTGAGCCGACATGCCGCACGCAGCCCCGTTACAGAGGATCAGGTGAAATCACCATGGAAACCAAGGCTGATCAACAGAAATTGGGCCACAAAAACATGGGAGGCCAGGATGACACTTCAGGGCATGAAGATTCATCGACAGTCAACAGGGACCCTGTTGAGATAACTCAAAATGCAATGAAAGAAGGGGACAAGCATGCAAAGAAGGATGGAGTGGAAAGTGGAGATGGTAAATCCAAGGTGAATTCCTCTGCCCTTGTGGAGGATCATGTTGAAATGAGAGGGAAAGAAAGTCCACTGAGCACAGCTCAGGAAATGGAAACTGAGACAATTTCAGAGATGCAAAAGGAATGGGAAAAGGATGTCACAGATAAACTGACAACTGTCCAACCAATGACTGTGGAATTAAAGCCTCCAGATGTTTCACAACTGAAAGAAGCAATGGGAGGTGTGCGAGAAGTGAATATTCCACAGCCCAGAATTCCTCATGCTCTGGATACCGTTACACAACATCTTACACCTCACAAACTGGAATGCATTGTTCCAGAATTGCCACAACAGGAAGGAACAGCAATCAGTGTTCCAAAGATGTATAATTTGCAATCACCAACTGAACACAAAACTGTTCATGAAAAATCAGGTTCACAGCTGCTCACAACAACAAAAACTTTGGACATAGCCATTGTGGAAAGTGACCCAGCGTCCGTCATAGAGAACATTAGGGACAAAAAGGTCCTTTCAACTCAGCAGGTTTCAGAGAAGGATCCCAAACAGGCAGTGTCCAAGGGAAAAGCTGCTCAGAAGTATCCTGACGAGACAGAAAAAGAAACTTATATCCCAGTTATAAATGTATGTCTCAGTGAAGACAATGAACTTTGGTTTGACGCCGAGCCCCACAAAGTGAAGTACCCAAGTGCAATCAAATCAGCAGTAGAAGAACCATCTAAAGTCCCCACCTTTGTGGTTCCTCCTATTTCTGTTACAAGTGCAGACAGTCCTACTGAGATCAGTAATATATCTAAAGATGAGGTAAAGGAAATGGAATCAATACCTTTTTTGGTTCATGGAGTCATTGATGATGAAGATTTGGAAAAAAGTCCTTCTTTGGGGGACAAGGAGGAGATCAGCCCTCCTGCTTCTGTTTGTGAGAAGATTACAGATGTCAAAGAGCCTGTTAAGCCATTGGTTATAGGGGTGCCATCAGGAACACATCTATTCAACCTATCAGACACAACAGACCTGTCCTCTAGTGTTCCTGATTCTTTAATCAGAAAAACACCACCACCCACCACTGGCTTAGACCAAGATCAAGGGAAACTACAGAAAGAGCCTCAGACCATTGTAGAGCCTCAGACCTTTGTGGATCAACTCCAAAAAGATAAATCTGCCACTGAGAAGCTTAGCCTTGCAAGCCTAGAGCAACCCATGTTGAGTCCCACAACACTGCGGAGGTTCGCAGCCAAGGGTGTCACCTTGGAGGCTCCGAGTCTAATGGCCGTTCCTGCTATTAAGGTGGACAACTCCCCATCAGGAGAGAAGCAGGCTGATGAAGGGACAGGGGGAGACAGCCCACCGGCTGTTCCATCCTGCGAGAGTAGCCCCCAGCTGAAAAGGAAGGACAGCCCAACCCTCATCCCTTCTGCTACCCCTGAGGAGCTGGCTTTGGGGGCCCGCCGTAAAATATTTGTCGCCAAATTGAAAGGGGAGGGGAACGAGGGTGGAGAGAAGGAGGACCAGTCTAAGAGGAGGACGGGCTCCCAGGAGCAGGAGCAGCCATATCTGTCACCCAGCCAGTCTAGGAAGTCAGCATTCCTCCAGACAACTACGGGCCAACAGACCCCACCCACCGAGAGACGATCTCCCCACCTCGGCCGCAAGAAGGCCACCCTAGAGGTCCCCAAACGTCCTGAAGAGGTGGTAGACGAAACGGACACCACTAAGATAGATGTCAAGCCAGCAGAGAAAGAGACCCTAAACCCCTTTAAAGGTAAGTAAGTCTTCCCTCAGATAGATACAACAATCTATTGGAAGGCTGGTGTGCTTGTGTTTCAGAGTTGACAAGAAAGAGGATGGCGGTTATACATTAGGAACTATACTTCCTTAAATTGTTGTGCCTCTCTCCCTCATTTCCCACCAGCACCTCAGGTTATAAGAAAGATTAGAGGAGAGCCCTTCCCAGATGCTGTAGGACACCTGAAGCTGTGGTGCCAGTTCTTTAATGTGCTCAGCGACTCTACGATCAAGTGGTACAGAGATGAAGTGGAGATTGCCGAGGTTAAACGGAGGTAAATCCCTGACCAGTTTGAAGAGGCACTGTAAATGGCAGTTTATGCTGATGTAAATTTTTTGGACAAAAAGACATAGTGTTCCACATTAATTTGTAGACAGCTTTATTAGATATTAGTGTATTGATATATAATATATATAATTAATATATATGGTGGCAAAGATGTAAATAACGGTAATTAAATCTCCAGCATGTATTACCTAGCAGCATCGTTTGTTGGTTGCCACTAAAGCTGTTGGGGGCCTGTGTGATTTCGAGGGCCACAGCATGGTCACAGAGAGGTTGGGCTGCATTGACACTGAAGACTTACTGGGACCGTATAAACTGATACTGAATAATTTACACCTTTTGCTGTCTGGATTCTCTCATTACAATCTACATCTGCTTTATCAATGACTGCATTAGCGGAATAGCCGTGCATGTACTGTACAAGCAGGTGGGTGCACTGTGGAGACCCCTTGTGGTCGAACAATACCACAAGATAAATAAGGCAATCATGAGACCGTCCGGGTCTTTGGTGGGCGGTATTAGAGTGTGTGTTCTGTGTGTCCCAAATAAATGTTTATTTTTCCAGTGCAGGAGACGAGAGTCAGATGGCTCTTGCAATCGTTCAGACGTCAAGCAGGGACTGTGGTGTGTATGGCTGCTCCATAAAGAATGAGTATGGGACAGACACAACCGACTTCTTACTCAGTGCAGACAGTAGGTCACACAGTATTCTTCCTAACTTTACTCTAAATTGAGAGTCTTCAGGATATCTCTATTACTGTGCAGGGGATTCATTTGTCTATCTCACCTCCCTTCCTCCCTCCCTCCCACTTTCTTCCTCAGTACTGTCCAATTTTTTTCTGAGGGAAGATTTAGAAGGTAAAATGAAACATATTCTGCTGTTTTTTGGATTACAAAATGGTGCATTGATCACAGTTTAGTTTTTGTCCCGAGATACAGCCTAACATCCTCCTGCTTTTTTGTCTTGTGCAGTGGGAGAGGAGATTGAGATGACCCCGATGGTCTTCACCAAAGGACTGGTAGACCCAGGGTACTGGGGAGACAAGTTTTTTGGGCGCATCATGATACAGGAAGCACACATTGGGGAGGGGTGCAGCCACAAGGCCTGCAGGGTGAAGGTCATCTATGGCCTGGAGCCTGTTTTTGAATCTGGCAGCACCTGCATCATAAAAGTGCGGAATCCCATCGCATATGGCACCAAAGATGAGAGCAATCTGGCGGAAAAAAACCTGGAGATCACCAAACAGGCGAGCACCAAATCTGTTATTGTACTGGATGAGGGGAAGGTCCTGCCAAAAAAGGGAAATGGATAGATAAATGAAGTGATGGAGTGGGCTACTCTCATCTCACAAAGGGGCGAGAGTAAGAAGGAAAGATGATTACAATATTTCAGTTCATTAAGCAAATTAAGGCATTTAATAACATTCAAATTTTAACCTGAGATTGTTTAATATATGTTTCTATACCAGAGGGAAGGTTGCACTATGTTATTATTTTCCCACTCAGTTGCATGTGGTACAACACAAGCCAAGCAGTCTTGTGAATTAAGAGAAGCCATGTGCATTAATAACTGAACCAAGAGACTTAGTGTAAATAGAGAACAGCAGAGGACCCAGTACAGATCCCTGCGGGACTCTTGTAAGAAGTGGATGAGGTGGAGAGACAGAGCCCTTCCTGGAGACTTGGTAGGATATATCTGTGAGATAGGATACAAACCAAGAGAGAGCAGTTCCAGAAATGTTAATAATGTTGGTCCATTCAGTAGTCACTGGTGAGCAGGAAATAGTTAGGGCAGAAAAATGTAACTAATAATTGCTCTTCACCTGTTTTATTTGAGTCCAATGATCAGTTTAAAGGTAAGGTTTGTGTCAATAATAATTACCACTTGCAGCAGTGTGGAAAAATAAGGAAGTGTTTCCACCTTCACTGTAGAAATATACAGTATAAGAAACAATGTAAAAGTGAGCCATGTTAAAACTGAGTTTAAAAAATAGTGGGTTAAAAGTGAGCCATGATGGATGTATCATTTTTAAAGGAATGCCAATTTTTCTTTTAGGAGTGTAAAATCCAGAACACAGCTCGTGAGTACTGCAAAATCTTTGCTGCTGAGGCACGGGCGATAGAAAACTTTGGCACAGCATTGGAGTGAGTATAATAATTATGACTATTCCATATGTCGTATTGATTCATGAGATGACTAATCAACTATGTTTTAAAGCACACACTAAATTGGCAGTTAATTGCCATTAAATTGTCATCAGAGGGGCAACTGATTCTAACAAAAATTATTGCATATTAAAGGAGAGGTGTGTGCACCGGAGGGGGACAGACTGGTTTTGCAATTATAGTTTCTGCTCTTTCTTTAATAAGAAACTATTGTTCTTTCTTTTTGTTTCTCTCTCCCCTTCTCTTTTTTTAATTTTTTTTGGCCAATGCAGAATGCTTCCTCGTTACCTGATGTATAGGCCAGCCAACACGGTCCCTTATGCCACAGTAGAAATGGATGTACCAGGGGTCTTCCTGAAGTATTGCACGATGGACGCTACAGGAAGGCTTATCACAAGGAGCACATCAGAGGTGGAGCAGAAATGCAGTGCCTTCCAGCACTGGATCCACCAGTGGACTAATGGCAACCTGCTGGTCACTCAGCTTGAAGGTAAAATCAAAGAGAGGGAGTGGGAGGGGCTCAGAGGACAAGATTAATTCCTTTGTGTGACACACTGGAGCAAAAACTGTCTCAGCATGGTCATCTGTTCTGTCTATTGCAGGAGTCGGCATGAGGATCACAAACATTGGAATTGCCACAAAGTCAAAGGGGTAATCTTTGCCTTGTCTGACTGTTTATATTGCTTTTACTGTCATATACCATAAAAAGGGCCGTAGAAGTTGACGTCTTTTATAACCGGTTATTCTCTTCATTCAGTGCTACATGGTTGATCTTGTGTGCTCTCGTGCCTCTTGGTGAATCACTCAATCATCCAGTTAATCTCAATTAATCATCTAATTACCACAAGTGATGTTTCTAAGTATGTGGATTGACTTCAAAGTAAACATGTGCCAACACTGAAGGGGGAAAATAAGGAGAACACAAATAACCTCGCGATAAAAAACGAGGAACTCGATATCCGAGCAAAACAAAAGAAATAAGCAGTCACGCTTATCTAACTCCCGTTGTGGAGCGAACAAAAAGAAAGGAAGGAGAAAAACCAAAAGACCCCTAAAACTTAGGGTGAGAGCACTCGTAGGTTTGAGTGGAAAACAAAGAAACGGAAACCTCTGCTCTGAAATAAAAGAGCGAAAAAGCGCACTTTACTTTTGCTAAATTGTACTGCTAACAAGTCCCGCGTTGAGAAGCGGTTGACAGCAGCACAACTTCCTATACCTTTACCGGCTAGAATGTTACGTGAAATAACATGGAAGCGACGAGAAAGGGAGAAAGCGGGGTATAAGTAGTGAGCGGACATGCAGGACAGGTGAACTCACTAATCACCAAGGCGAAAGCAAAACCCGTAGCGGAACACTGAAAAATCCGATAGATTACCGGTAAAAGACAAAAAAACGCGGAGATAAGGAAAGGAAGGCGCGATCCATGAGAAACACGTTGTCTCTGACTGCTCTACCCTGCTATAGGAGCAGACAATCCACCCATTTAAAATTTAGAGGAAATTGAGAAATATTTCTACACTAACCCCTAAAACAATGTAAAAATAACTAGATTAACAATTCCTAAAGAAATTGTAGGTGTGGTTGCTTCGCAGTGGTATCAATTGCTGGAAATGGTATAGAAAGATGGTAATAGGCTATGGTATAGTGCCCACATTCTATTGCATCAGTCAAGTGTGCCCATTGACTCCCATTTATTTTGGCGATAAAAGGTAAATTATCTGAAAAAGTGTATATGGTATAAAGGTAAAAAGTAATAGCAAGCTGGAGGATGTATAGAGGTATAATATGAGGTATGAATGGTGTTGATGGTGGGAATGGTGTAGGAGGAGAAAAAGTGGCGGAAGGATCTCAAAAAGTGGCGGAATAATAATAAGTATACTGAATAACAGCATAAAAGCATAGAGCATAGTTTATAATGGGTACAAAAATTATTCAGTTTTCAATATAACTGAATATATATAGTTTTTGAAAGAGGGCATCCATAAAACTTTTTTTGAAAGAGGGCATCCTCAAACACCTGCTTTTGCTTTTTAGATTTGAAATTCTATTGTCTATTGTTGCCTTTTGGGTGTGGTCTATTGTGCATGTTGTGCAAAACTAATTATATGCATCAGTGTGCAGTGAAACAGGTGAATATTGTTGCATTCTATCTCTATTAGTAAAGTTTTCTCAATGTCTTACTGCATCCATAATAGCATCCATTGCTGACAATCTTATTCTAATTGTAATTCTACCTTGATGGTATCATTGTTTGTGTGGCTGAGCTCTATCTAATCACTTTTGAGATTAGAGTAACTACAGTGACGCCATAAGGATAAGGGTTGAAACACTGGTCACATGCCTATCAAATCACATGGTCAGGAATTTCTACAGGCCCTAACTACAACACTAATCAAATGCACTATTTCACAAAAGCCTTCCTCAGGCAAGCCACAGCAGTATGTTATACAGCCTGTATGTAGTAAGTGGGGGATCTGTGTGTTGCAGGTACCAGGGTCTCCTAGACAGCTGGAACCCACCGGCGTTTGAACAGTTTGTGCTGCAGCACCAGTGTAACTACTACTGCGGCCTCCTGGGCCTGAGGACACTGAAGCCCATAGACTCCCTGCCACAGCCTGCCAAGATCAAGGGCGCCAGGAGCCCCCTGCTCAACCGGAGGGCAGGTCCAGGCTCCAGCCCGCAGCTACCGAAGAAAGGGGTGCACAGCCCGCAGTCCGCCCGCAAGGCCGCCTCCAGCCCCAAGGTGGTCAAGAAATCAGAGTCAGGGGACAATGGCAAACCCGCGGGCAAACCCAAAACCGCAGACGTTCCCAAAGCTGTCGGGGCAAGGTAGAACGGGAGTCTGAAGAACAAGCTCGTGCCAAAGAAAGAAAAACTAATAATCATAAGACGTCAACATCTTATCTCTCTCTTAACCGCTCCGCTGACCGGAGCAGTTTTTTCACATCCATTGCTATGCTCTCTCACCATGGTTTGAACTTAGGGTGAGCTGGAAGTGCCTGTATTTTACCAGATACCACAGCTTGATCTTGTGTCAGCAATCAGAGATTTTCTCGGTAGAGGGATGAAGTGATTGACTACACCGGTCATATATTTACAGTGGTTATTGAAAACTATACTTTATTTGCTAAGTGTCCACCTTTATTTAGTAAAATGCTTGCAACTTTATGCCTGGCATGTTCTATATATATATATATATATATATATATATATAGCTGGATCGTCCCAGGAGCTACCGAGGTAACTTCACTCTCGCACTTTATTTTAATGAACCTACTTGTACTGTTAGTCATCAGTGCAATACTTTACTACCTATTAAATGAGTAAAATATTATTTAATAAGTCAGAAAGAACTGTAGTTGTCAAACAGATACTGAGTTGGTAGTGAACAGGTTGTGAGTTGGAAAAAATCATGACTTTTAAATAAAATTAATTATTGTATGTTCAGATTTTGTGTTTTGAATTACTGAGCTTCTAACAGACATTTATAGTTAAAATAAATGTCTGTTGCAATAAATACATAAATATTTGCAATAAACTAAATTACCTGTTTACATGGTGCTTACTGTCTGTTAATTACCTGCTTAAAAATAATTATAATTAAATAGTAGCAGCATAATTAAATAGTAGCAGCATAAACATTAAAATAAAGTGTGACCAAGTAAACTACCCTTTTAATTTGGGGTATTGGAACAGTTTCCCATCCCACGATTTGAATCCAGACTCCATGTTCCAGAATCTGTACCATGATGCAGTGCAGCGACCTCAGAGAACGAGGTCTCCCACAGGAGTTTTAAAAGAGGGGGTTTGACACTTTAATGATCAGTATTCTAGCAGGTTGTGCCCTTGAATGAAACGTTATCTGTTTATCCCTGTTAAATGCTGCAGTAGCAAAAGAGGGGAAAAAAGTTGAAGAAATATAATATTCAGAAGCTGGGGTTCTCATTCTTTACACAGCTGGAATATAAGGCTTTTTCATTTGAATGTGTATTTTGTACCATACCTGGCTACTCTGGCTACTAAACAGAGTGTTCTGTGTTTCCCTATAATGGCAGTGATGTGTTGCTGGACTGCACTTACAGTAGGATTCTTTCAGAACTTAAGAAAAAAACTAACAAACAACAAAAAAAACTACCATTCCCAGGGTGCATTGCTTGAAGTCGGGTGTCTGATTATTTGGTCCCCCCTCTGATTGTTTTTTTTTTTTCTTCTTCTTTTGTCAAGGCCTGAAGGAAACATTGCTGGAGCAAACTGCCTTTTTGTGATGCAGCTCTATTTATCTTTCATAGATGCTGCTTACTGCACACTAGCTTGTTACTGTGAAGCCTGCTTTGCCTGGTAATAGGATGAACATGGGAAGACATGTGCATCCTGTTGTATGCAAACAAAGGCATCTGTACTTAAAAAGGCACCAAGGGGTTTTCTATGTGGAAAAAATCCAGCAAGAACTGTTTGGCTGGGCATACAGTACCAAGCCATCCCAAATCAGCCCTTGTAAGGCCTGCTGATTTGTCCAGTGCTTGATACAGTATGTTTATCTAAGCACTTAACCACATTAGTTATTTTTCATAGAAAAAATGTGATTGTGATGTATGCATTACATTTAATGATCATTGAAACAATTGAAATGTAAAACTAGCAGTCATTGTGAGATGTTTTACTTGTGTAAGTGTGTGTTACTGTACTGGCCAATGCACACCATTGCATGTATTTTGAAGTTAATTTCTTTCGTTTTGTGTTCTGGAAAAAAATGAAGATTTGGCTGGATTGTTCTTGTTGTTGGACAGGTGGAAGATTTGGGTGGTCTGTTGTTTCTCTTTCAGAACTGGATATTACTGTCCTCAGGCTACGTACAGTAGAACACCAAAACAGAACATGTCCATAACATCAACGTACTCTGATAAGAGCTCATATTTAATATTATTTAACAGATAAAGAGTGGATATTCATAAAGGCATCATTGTAAAATAAATAATTTGAGCAAGAAATAATGTTTTGGTTCATGCTGAAAGCAGATATAGGATCATGTATAGATAGTTTGTTTGTTATTTTTGGCTACTGTTGTGGACTCATTGGTCCATAAGCATTTTATTTGTCAACACTGTTAAATTGTTTCTGCAAATCACTGTATTTTTATGTAGAAAATATGTTCAAGGGTCATTTCTGTTGCTTTAAGTTTGGGCAGATATGGCTGTACCAAAACAAGGAAACCAAACGGAATGGTGCTGTTTTTGTTTGCATTTGTGTAGGTGCACGCACTCGGGTGCGTCACGTGTGGTGAAGGAGGCTTTGTTTAACGTAGTCCATGGCACTGTTATACAGTGACTAGTAATGCTGTGCTTGTATTTTTTGTAAAATAAAAATGTACATATCACAATATTATGCTGCATTTAGAGGAGATTGCTCTGAAATGCAATACTACTACTACTACTACTAATAATAATAATAATAATAATAATAATAATAAATGAGCAATGAGCCAAGTCAAAGGGAAACGATTTTATGCACTTTACTGATATGTGAAATATTTTACAATATTTCAAAAATATATACAAAAAAATTCCCTTTCTGAGTGAAATAGGTGAATGACAAATATAAACAAGAGATGTGTGTTTTTAAGTAACAAGTTCATGCTGGCTGCAACTACAGCACTTAATGGGCCTTTTCACCCATGTATGCCAATGATGGAATACACTGCCACAGACTTGAACAGTTAGTCAGACAGTAAATTTACTCCAAGCAGAGAATATAAAACTGTCCATGCATACACTCTGAACCATAAACCTCATAGTCAATGACCCGCATTACTCCACAAGTTTTTAAGAACATAAGTACTTACAAGGCAGTGTACACAACACATATCTGATATCACATAACATATTTGATATCCTATTATTAATCAATATAGCTAGAAAAATAAAACATTTACAAAAGTAAAGCCCTGTGAAAGGAATGTACAGGTGCAGCTCAAAAAATGAGAATATCGTGAAAAAGTTCAATATTTTTTGTCACTCATTTCAGAAAGTGAAACTCATATATGATATAGATTCATTAAACATAGAGTGAAATATTTCAAGCCTTTATTTCTTGTAATTTTGATGATTATGGCTTACAGCTAATGAAACCCAAAATTCAGTGTCTCAGAAAATTAGAATATTTTGCTTTAAGGTATTTTTAAAGTATCATATTTAATATTTGGTCACATATCCTTTGCATGCTGTTACTTCCTGAAGTCTGTGACCAATCAACATCAAAAGACTCTCGATATCTTATTTTCAGGTACTGTTACAAGCGATACTATAACCTCTCTGCATTTGAACTGATCTCTATGGGAATTGGGGGGTGAGACTAGATTCAGCTGTAAATTACACTGGTACAGTATGGAACACATGGCTGGCTAAATGGCTGTAAGTCATCAAGGGTCTGAGCTATCGAACGAGCCCCAAACCATCACTCTGTTGCCAGATATGGAGTAGATGTGGATGGAGCACTGCAAGGGTTATTTCTCCTGACTCATTTCTTATAGAACTCTATGAGGGAAAAAGTCAGAAGAAACAACCCTTAAAGAGATCCATCCACATCTACTCCATATCTGGCCGCAGAGTGATGGTTTGGGGCTCGTTTGATACCTTAGACCCTTGATGACGTACAGCCATTTCACCAGTCATGTGTTCCATACTGTACCAGCGTAATTTACAGCTGAATCTAGTCTTACCCCCCAATTCTCATAGAGATCAGTTCAAATGCAGAGAGGTTATAGTATCGCTTGTAACAGTACCTGAAAATAAGATATCGAGAGTCTTTTGATGTTGATTTGTCACAGACTTCAGGAAGTAACAGCATGCAAAGGATTTGTGACCAAATATTAAATATGATACTTTAAAAATATGTTAAAGCAAAATATTAAAATTTTCTGAGACACTGAATTTTGGGTTTCATTAGCTGTAAGCCATAATCATCAAAATTACAAGAAATAAAGACTTGAAATATTTCACTCTATGTGTAATGAATCTATATAATATATGAGTTTCACTTTCTGAAATGAGTGACAAAAAATATTGAACTTTTTCACGATATTCTAATTTTTTGAGCTGCACCTGTATATAGATCTCAAATCATATAATCTGAAAAAAACCTAAAGTTCTTGAGTAAAATAACCCTCCGGAAGGCCTACTGACACACTGTATTGTTGTAAAGACCACAGCAATTGTTGAAGTATAACGTGGCATTCTGCGCTGAGCTCCAAATTCCCTCAAAAATGGCAGTACCGTTGTCCCAAGAGGTGCTGTAGAAAAACAGGGATTTCAGGATGCAATGTTATCAAAGGAAAACCATTCTGTGAGGAATTTCCTTACTGTGATGTCACAATACCGGATTCATTTCCCGGGCTGCTAACGAGCCAATGACTTTCAGGGGGTGTAGTTAAATACATGAAAACAGACAGGTTTGATTTCCTGCTTTTCCCCCCACCCCCTACACTCTGCAGATATGATGTTCAGATAATATGTTATGAAAAGCAGAGTCCACAAAAGGGCGTGGCCAAAGCCACACAGATGTGTACTAATGTTCAAGAGTACTATAGATATTTTTTATATTTAGTACATAGTTCTGATCGCAATATATTTACTGGCCTTACAATTTATTTTTTACTGGCCTTACAATTCATAGCAGATTTATTCTAACCGGAATAATACTCTGCATTGTTACCTTTGAAAGAGGTCAGAGCAGCAGCTAGTGATGTTTGAAAATGTACTGTTGAAGACTGTATTGCTGAACATGCCCACGCAGTCAAATGGAGGGACAAACAGAATTCCTGTAAAAGACATGGGGTTGCACTTGTTTTTTTGCATGTTTCAAATCTTGTCAGCTGTATGGCTTTATGGCTTCAAATGTAAACCATTGAGCAAGGATGAACACATTAGGGAGATCAGGTCCATTTCTTATCTTTACGTAATGATTCAAAAATGTTTCACGTACGTATGAGATTAATGCAACATTAATTCACAACATATTCATGATTGAAAGTTTAGGCAGGCGTCTAAATGTTTTAACAATGCATAGGATGAACTAAGTTTAATTTAAGTACATACAAGGGACTACATCTGGATGTTATGTCACCTGACTTTTTTTGTAACAGTCCACAGAGTACTGCAGCTGAAGTGCAGGCATTCCTCCACTGTACTTTCCTATAAACCAGTGACTATTTTCCACACTAAAAGGCTCACATTACTACATGGGAGCTGGTGCTGACCAGATGAAAGGTGTATCTCTTACTAATGATACTCATAGCCTGTGTGCACCTGGCATGTAGCTGGGACAAACTAAGGCTGTGGTAACCCGAGAATCCCCGGGCAGCATGTCCCTCTCGGCCACTAGTGAGACACGTACCGTCACTGTAGGCTATAAAGGGCAGGGATCGTCAGCTAATGACACAACCCAGACTACAACCTGTGACCATAGCGTACAGCCTGCCCTTGTGGAAAATGTCTTTAGCCTCTAATTTTGGAGCCTAGCACGTTGCTTTGGGAGCCTAGCACATCTCAGAAGTTGAAGGGTAGTTACATAAAGTCTTACCAGCAACACAAGCATTGAGCAGAGACACGCAAGTCCCAGTCAGTAGGGCCCGCATCACCACTTGAGAGACATCACTTCTCCTGGATGGACATATAGAGGCTTAAAACAAAATCAGACAGAGAGGGGCACACATAAGACCAAGCTGATCGCCGTAAAACATTCTCATCACAAAATAGAGTTTAAAGAAAAGGAAGGGGCAAATGACAGAAAACCTGTTTCCAAAACTAAAAAATCTGAAAATTAACATGAACAATTCTCTCACTCACACAGTCCTCCAATCATGATCCCAAGCGAGCTGAAATTAGCGAAGCCACAGAGAGCGAACGTGCAGATGGTCTCTGACCGTATCTGCAATGCAGAGTTTCAGATGTGGGCACACCAAAACCACACTGACAAATGATTCTAGATTATTCTTGATTCATCATAACAATAATGATAATGAGTTTATGAGTTTAGCTAACACTGAACCAGGGGGACTTTACATAGCTTCTGTTTTTAGATTTTACTAATCGCTCCATAGTTAGTGAAACAATTCAGTTTAAAGACATTTCCCAGGTGAAACAACACAAGCCCCATTCCATAACCACCTTTCCACATTGCAAACCATACATTTCTCTGCTTCCAGAGGTGTCGGTAATATTCATATATGATACAAAACAGCAGTATGTTGTGCCTTCAAGTATGGGTTTGGTTACAGGGTTCAATTTAACACCTTTGACATTGCACCCTGAACAGCAGGGCCAAAGAATGCCAAGCAACCAAAATAAGGTCTTAAGAGAAATAAGGTCGTAAAAGAAATAAGCACCTGTAGAGGCATCCTAAGATCAGGGTTTGATCTCTTTCCTGTGGGTGATAAACAGTTACAAGAGCAGAATAAAGATTTTTGCACACTTACTGATATCCACTGCAACGTTGTGCCATTCATGACAGGCAAACCATTCAGCCTGTTAGTCTTCAGCTCAGACAGCCTCTCATAGGCCAGGAACTCGTTGAGGAACAGCTTCGTGCCAATGAGCTCGGCCGCTACGTAAGACTCGTCGTATGGGATTCCCATCATGAATGTCACTGGCATGAACACATAGGAGCAGATCATCTGTAAGGCAAAGACAGCACAGGCTCATACTTGCATGTCCATTATTGCGCTCAATTACACTGAAAATGCTAAATGAAAAACACTCTTTAACCGAGTAAGGCACTCTGTATTAGAGAGTCTGCACTCAGAGCAATTTCTCCTGGATGAGCAAGACGGTGTGTGTGAGGACAGGTGTGCGGAACTCCACCTGAAAAGTGATGTTAGGATATCCCACCATGCCTCCCAGCCACCTCAATGAAGCATTTATGAAGTCCAGGATTGCCAGGAAAGCAATTAGATTAGCAGCAATGTTGGCAACCAGTCCAATGGAGGCAGACGCTCCATTACTGGCAGCTTCCAGAAGATTCTGTTCACCACTATTGGATGAGAAAGAGTCCTTCATCAAAACAGTCCAAAGAAGGAAGCAAAACAGAGAGAAAAAAAAACAACTTTCCACAATACCATGCCTTAAAACTAATTAAAATGTCTAAAGCAGTGGCTATAGGGGCTATATTGGGGCGGCTGTGGCTCAGGAGGTAGAGCGGGTCGCCCGCAGATCGCAGGGTTGGCGGTTCGATCCCCGGCTCCTCCTGTCCACATGGACACTGAACCCCAAATTGCTCCCAATGAGGCTAGCGCCTTGCATGGCGGCTGCCGCCATTGGTGTGTGAATGTGTGTGTGAACGGATGAGTGAGAGGCCATTGTAAAGCACTTTGGATAAAGGTGCTATATAAGTGCAGTCCATTTACCATTTATATAGGTTATCACAATTCCCTTTGGATAAGCACAGAACAGATCATAATAGGGAATAACATAATGTGAATAATGTCAATATTTTTCTTTTCTGACTACCCACCCACTGTCCACTTTGATTTCTCCCTCAGTCTTGAACTTGCTCTCCTCAGTCTCAGGGTAAGAAAGCTTAGCCAGGGCCAGGGCACAAGGTGCAGCCATCACAGAGGCTGAGATCAAAGAGGAAGGATCTATCTGTGGGGGGGGGTTAGGGTTAGGGTTAGGGGGTGCAGTTGAATTCTGAATATTAGCTACATCTCCATAGAAATGCTGAAGTTTATTCACCTTAGAACACAACAACCTGCAACCGCTACATGTGTTTTAAAAGTAATTTTCAGGTATCAGTGTATTGTAGCCGATGTATGTGTATTTATCTTAATCATAGGCTTACTCTGTCCATTTTTTTTTCATTAGGACGAGCATGCTTCCATGGCTAATGATCACATACGAAATTTCAATGAGTATGACTTTCAAAATATCCATTGAAAATTTTACAATTAGGAGAGTACATTCCAAGATACTTAACATCAAGATATCAAGATCTACGAAACAATAGGAACAATTTCAGTTCCAACTGTTACACAACATACTCAAACACAACAACAAACACAACACCACAAACAACATTTAGCATAAAATTAAATCTGCATTTCAGCAATGGTTAGATGCCTGGTCAATTCATTAACCACATGACAAATGTATGCAGACGGACACTTTTGGTTTGAAAGTGAGAGCAGTTTTAATGCAAAATTTCTGGTCCAAGGTTGGGAAAAGAGAGAGGTGAGAGGGGAAAAAAACGTGAAAAAAACTAACATGCTGGTGGACTCACCCCAAATGAGATGTAAGCCCCCATCACGCTGCCGGCAATGGTGGCGAAACCGCCGGTCATGACAGCGTGGATCTCAGATTTGGTCATGTCTGGTAAGTAGGGCCGGATCAGCAGCGGAGCTTCAGTCTGGGGAGGAGGAAAAATTTAATGTGGAAAACACGCTAACAGCGGCCTTCGCCATCGGCTATCCATTCCATCAGCGCAAGACACATGTGTATGCCCCAGCACCTTCCATTAAGCTGATGAGATATGATCCAGAGAACAGACCCGCGCCCCACCTCTTGTGATCTCCTATATACATTTGGACACCGTTTTTCTTTGTATAAAAATTAAGCACTGAGCACTGGGGCAATAATGAATAAGTGTAACCTACACATAGGGAGGATGAATTTGAAATGCTAACCCTCGTAAAAGAGATGCCCCAGGAGACGAGAGCACAAGATTCACACCGTTTTATGCTCCTGGCAGGGTTCTTTTTGCTTGCTTTTCAAAAGGGCCTTCAGGCAATTCCAGTTACAGCCTGGAGTGCATTCGGGTGACAATGGGCCACAAATATCCAAGCAGAGAGGCTTTCCCCATCTCACTGCACTGGAATGACTCCTCTGATCAATTAGGTGGCTGCACTATGCCTGTCCCAGCTGTCTTCAATGAATACCCAGCTCTGCTGGTGGATAGCATAATTTGCATAATTAGACAGCTACATGCATTTCAGAAGAATAACGTGTGCTGAGATGTTGCAACACTGGGAAAGGCCTATAAAATATAACCGGGCATTCCAAATTGGGAGGGGAAAAAAATAAGTTTAAAGACACCGAAGGCACAGGTATTTTATTTCTTGTTTGTGTGACCCTAATGCCATTGTTCTGGAACCTGGGCAGTTCATGGATGCCCATATTTTATGTTTTTACTGTGGAAATGCAAACATGTTAAATGAAAAAATAGCACAGCCTTACCTGCCCGACGAATATGTTGCCGGCGACACTGAGGGTCTCGGTAGGCGAGGTGCCCATGGTTATCTGCATGACCCACGCGATCTGAGAGAGAGAGGAAGATCACATAACTTTCTGTCATCAGAGAGACCCGATGGAACAGCGGTGGCTATGAATAGGGTCGCTCATGTGAAACATGCCGCTGATAAAAAAAACAAGAACTAAACATTCTTTACCTTAACGATCAGCCACTGCATTATCCCGAGGTAATAAAGAACAGACATGACACTGCTGAAAAAAACCACAATCGGCAATGCCTAGTGAAAAAAAGAAAACATTAAGACCATAGAAAACATAAAGGAAAAAAGTAGAAGAAAAAAATAGTTGAGAAAACGTCACTTATCGTGTGTCTACAATAACAACTACACCTTTTTTGTTTGTATAAAATAAAAAACAATTACAAACCTGGAATGCAAAAGCCTTTTTCACTAGTTCATCCCCAAAAACAAACGATGAGCCAGCTAAGGTGTAGTTCAAGAAAGTCTGACAGTGAAAATAGAGAAAAGAGATATGTTAGTTAACTAAATGTTAATGGACCATAATTGAATAGTTATATTTTAAACTTTTTCAAACAAGGAACAACATTATTTGTAGGTTAAAGCCTGGAAAAGCACAATGCTAATACCTGAACTTGTTGTCCCAGCCACTCGAAGGCTATAAGACCTGGTTCGGTTCTTATGACAAACATGCCAATGACAAACTGCAAACCAAGTCCCCAAAAAAGAGCCCGCCATGACACCTGAACAATAGACACATGAGAGAAATGTGAAAATGAGCAGGGAACAGCAGGATGCTCTTCTTCCCCTGTTTGACACATTGCACAAAAAGTGTTATTCTCTGAATGCCGCTCATAGTCCGGCACATTTAAAAGCATTTGCCAAAAAATAAAGATCCCGACACCACCCGGCGCACTGCATAAAATAGCACGGTGTGACCTCAGGGCAAGAGGAAATCCAAAGTCTAAAACCATTTCAAGATAAGGGGGAAAAAAAACACGTGGTGTTGCCTGTGGATGATGACAACCATGGAAAACGACACAACTCTCTTTGCCCTCCTGCCCTCCCTACCCCCACCTCCGCCCTGACTCGCCTCGCCCCGCCTCACGGGAGACACCTTTGGTGTGGGCCGCTACCTGCTTACCGCTTGCCGGTGAGCCGAGAAGATGTAGAGCAGGACGACGAACATGCAGACACCTCCGAATGAGATTAGCTGCTCCGGTCGCTTGGACGTGTCCACCACAAGCCACGTCACCAGCAGCCCCAGAACCACCAAGATGAACACCCTGTGACATTCAAAGCAAACCATGAGCTACTGGAGAGGGCCAGACAGCTGCGAGAGGCAGCATTAAAGCTGATAGGCCCGTATCTGGATATTTGGAATCCCAAGTCAAGCAGTCAATTAAGCTACTTGGCCCATATTGCTTAAGCAAACATTTGGCAGTGTGATTAGTAATAATGTGTCAAATGTAAAAGTAACTGTTTGTCAAAATGCCATTTGTTTGAAATCAAACTAAACTAAAATATAATTAAATTAATGATTTGCTATTTATACGTATTTGTTATATGTTATGTGAATCTTGGTTATCTATACCAGGTGTGAAAAGAATATCCTACTAAAAAACTACAAGGTATCTAGTGAAAAAGGACTAGAAAGTCTTTTAAACGGTTATCTGCTCACCACTTCAGCCACCTCAAGTTGGTCTTGAAGCATCTCCCAGCTGGCTTGAAGCATTGTTTTATGCTGTCCCCTTTATACCGCTTGATGAGTCCGTAGAGGGTGAAGAAAACCGCCACGCTAGTGAGGATAACCAGAGCGAGTGCCCTATTAAAGTCCAGCACACAGGCAGTGATGAAATACGCCACATAGCCTTTGAATAAAAACACAAACAGCAAAGACAATGACAAGATTAGGGCCCAATAAGAGTGCTTCATAACAATACAGTAAGCAATACAAATTTCTATTTTTACCTAGTTTTAGAGTCTACCTGAAACTATATAAACAACCGTAATCATTTCTCGTTTTTGGATCAACCTGCAATGATTCTTTATACATTTATACATTTATACATTTTTGTTTTATTAATTCCTCAATTTGTTATGCAAGTGGAATACATTTTAAAATGAGTGTCAGACTCTGGGAGACCCATGTTGCCAGACAGTGGCTCTTTTCACTCCGCAGTTTGCTTGTCAAGCTGCGTAGCCATTGTACTGTTATTCAGCTGCCACAGGTAAATAGCAGGTGCCCGACTGGACACAGCAGCTGCTATTGCACAAGGTGGGGAGGCGGGAAAGTTATAATGTTGGAATGATTTTGCTGATCTATAGACGCAACTATTAGTGAATCAAACAGGCATGGTGGTTTGGCAGGAAGTCACTTGTCCTTAAAACACATTCCACAAAAACTGCAAAAGATCACCCGAACCTACCTACAGCCAGCACAACCAATACAATGTACTTGATGGTCTTGGTATGAGATTTAAAGAAATCCTCCACTTTCGAGACAGACTGAGAGACTTTGCTGAAACAAAAAGAAAAGAAAAAGAAAAGAAAACCATTAGTTCACACATGCTTTAAGGATGTCTGCAATACAGTATTCATTTAAACCTCACCTGTTAAAACCAGAATTTGGTTGGAATTTGAACACAGATAATATGTTTAATTTATGAGAAGCACTGTGTTGCATGTGGACTGGCAGTACATTCCACAGGTCATTCTCAAATTATAATGTGACCATTTACCGTTCAGTTGTCCCATCACATATTTCATACAATTAAATTACTTTTGAAAGTATTTATATTAAAACTGTTGTATCAATGTGAAAACGCAGTTGCACACCAGGCAGATAAACATGTCAAAAGAGTTGCATGTATTAATTACATTATACTATTATTTGGCAGTTCACTATATATATACATATTATTTGACAGACAGTACAATACCTTATATGTTTACTATATGAATTGTTTGGTTCTTTTTTGCTGTCATCCTGAAGGTTGTCTTCCTAAGAAGAAAACAAAAAAAAATATCTTTAATTGTATTTGGTCTTTAAATCGATGCATTTGTCTTGTGTTTTGTTCCCTCTTACCTGCAGTTCAAATGCTGGGTTGTCCACACCGTGACCATTAGATTGAGACACACTTTTCAGCTGGACATCATCATTTCTGGCTGAAAGATATAAGAAAACACAATGCTTTCTTTTCCATGCCAAACAGGTGTACATTTCCTGGTCCGACCGCTAAATGGTTCAAGCCACAAGTTTTCAGTCAGGGCTCAAACATTTCCCTTTCCACAGGAGGGGAAAACACAAGGGGGTGAAGACCTGTACAAAATCCTTAACATTCCCTCTCTCTGAAAGTTCTATAAATCAATTTAAGAGCACTTTACACAAAAACATTCCGCCATTTTCTTTGGGCTCTTATTGTGGAGAGTAGAGTGTAAAAAAAAAAAATAAACTAAACAAAACACTCAGTCGGGATCCCGTTAAACAAACGAGCGAAACAGGCGAGGGAGACCTAATAGCTTACTCATTGTGAAGCTTCTGAGGCTCAGAGACCGACTGCAATGTGGAAAGAGAAAAATATTGCTGGGAAATATACTCTGCCCACGTTGGAGAAGCTTATCATTAATGGACAGAGGTACAGAACTGCTTTAATTGGCTTCTTCTCGCCTGGCGCTGTGACAGCAGTTGGAGCTCGAGTAAAACACTGACTTGCAGAACACAAAATGCATGTACATTTATTGGCCTGAGATTTAATGTTATGTGGCAATATGATAAGAAGATAAGGGTCTTCTTAATGAGAGACTGATAAAAGTTACTGAGAAGTAAGTATGGACACACACCCTCCTTCCCCAACCCTATGCACATGCACACATTCATGCGCACACACACACACACACACACACACACACACACACACACACACACACACACCGCACGCACGCACGCACGCACGCACGCACGCACGCATGCACGCACGCACACACTCTCTATTTGAGTTTTTCATTAAAGTATGCCTGATTACTAAGGTGTAGGCAAAGTGGTTATAGCTAGAATGCTAAAACCAAATTTTACAACAAATAGTTAACTCTTGTGTGGTGTTCGGGTCTTGGAAACAGACACCTGACAGATATTTCAACAGGTGCATACAGTATGTGCCTGTTGGGTTTGTGGTAATAGCGGGTTACTTTACCATGACAAGACAACAAAACCCTCATACAAATGAGATTAAGTCAAAGCATTGTGTATTTACATTAGCGTAAAGGACAAGGGACAAAGAAAAGTACGGTAAATGATTATAATTTACACTGAAATCAGAAATGCTGTTTTTTGTGTAAAACATGCATTTATGTATGTATGGTTGACAACATAAATACCCATCTGTATGTATGTATGGTAGACAACATAATCACCATCTGTATGTATGTACGTATGTATGGTAGACAACATAATCACCCACCTGTATGTATGTATGTATGTATGTATGTATGTATGTGTGGTAGAAAACATAATCACCCACCTGTATGTATGTATGTATGTATGTCTGGTAGACAACATAATCACCCACCTGTATGAATGCATGTATGCATGTATGTGTGGTAGACAACATAATCACCCACCTGTATGTATGTATGTATGTATGTGTGGTAGACAACATAATCACCCACCTGTATGTATGTATGTATGTGTGTATGTGTGGTAGACAACATAATCACCCACCTGTATGTATGTATGTATGTATGTATGTATGTGTGGCAGACAACATAATCACCCACCTGTATGTATGTATGTATGTATGTATGTATGTGTGGTAGACAACATAATCACCCACCTGTATGTATGTATGTATGTGTGTATGTATGTGTGGTAGACAACATAATCACCCACCCTTATCCAGGGTGACGGAAGATTACAGAGTAAGAGTAATTAAGAGTGTTAGAAGATAAGTGTGAAGTGAGAAGCGATATGCAACCTTAAATCAAGTATAATCTATTTTAAACCTCATTAGGTAACTATCTAGATAGCCATAGCAATATCTGGTGAGCAGATACAGTGGTGATTTTTTCCATAGCATGACAAAATTGTGCAAAACATTACATTTGGCTCATAAATGTGTGTTTATCATTCATTGTAGAAATATAATTTTAGTCGTGGAAAACATTGCTATAATTGTAGAACACGATTGTGGGAGAGACTTTCAAGGACACGGCAGCTTCTGTGTATGAAAGGATGTCATATTGGTTTAGGTTTGTGTGTTTTCGTTAAGTAGAAAAAAGGGCATCTGACCATTGATGAGCTCAATGTGTTTGTATTCTCGCTCAAACGCAGCCATACCTGACGTCTCCATCTGATACTGTGCTGCACTATAACTTTTACTATTGAAAATGAGTCACATTAACACTTGATGAGATTATGCTCTGACAGAAGACTTTGACATCCAAAACACATCACCATCTTTTGGGTCAGTAAACGGTTTGGAACCCAAGCAAATTGCAGACCAAAAACTGTTTTCTACATGTTTGTGTGTTCCATCCACCCTTACCAATTTATTTAAGTCTGTTAATATGATTCACTGTTGAAGCCTACAGTCTTATTACGTTATGCAACAATATCGAGAACATACAGTAGGATAGCTTATAATACAAAATGCATGGTTTCAGATGGACAATTAATGAACTAACAGAACTATTGATCTAAGTGGGTGGATGTTTTCATAGATTTGAATGATTTGAGTGTTGTTTTCTGCTACAGAAAAAATGGCAACCATGGCCTAGATTGATTCCACCTTTAAATAAACAATTACCTTTACACCTGCCAGTCACTCTACCAACAGGTTACATGGAACCAGTGTCAAGGTGAGGCAAAGTTTTTAGACTTTGATTCAGGGTGCTATTCTGTACTATCAGGAAGAGCACATCACAGTCAATCTACTGCTGATTCTCGCCATTTCGTTGGTTGCCATGGACATACGTGTGAACTGCTCTACCTTTGAAAATAACTTAAGTAGGAAGTGAGACCATAAACAAGAAAGATTGCCCCTTGTGCCACTTAGTTAAGCATTTTCTTTTAACAAGATTTTTTTAACAAGTGCATGATGCATTACTTGCACTTTATATATGTACCATAGAGTCTATGTCCACAAAACATCGCGATTAATCCATCAGAAAAATACAGATATAACTCGTGGCTACTTCTTTGGGGAAATTAGTTCCTAGAGTAATCAGTAATCTCTTAGCTAGCGGGAAATTCATTGATATTTACTCACTTGTCAGTAAAACATATCATGGTAGCAAGATAATAGCACTATTACAGAGGGTAACTTGCTGCCTCAGTTCAGGCAACTTACTGTCAGTTTAGCTCAGAAGCAAAATTGGCGTGTTCACAGTGTATATTGACAGAAAATTTGCAAAAAAATAATCATTTAATTTGAAGTAGACTACATTCTATTTAATGTATTTTTAATGGTGTCAAGAAAGTGCAGATGACTGAAATAATCAGTGAGTTTGAGTAAATAAACCAGACAACATGGCGAGTAAAGGCTGCACCATGTCCAAATGGTTTTCAATGTTTGGAGATAACCTCCAATCTTTGACATCAACACATGGGACGTGTTCAGTCGTGCTCAACATCTGCATATGCAATGGCCATCTTTAGATATATTATTTTACATATATAGACGCCTCAGTCAACTAGAGGGGATTGTTGTTTCTTCCATGCTTTTGCCTTGTTGGCTTTCTATAATTCCTCCACATCATTTGGTGAATTTATTGTGTACCTTTTTTTTCAAAGCCCCACTACAGCTTGACAGCCTCAATGTAATAAGAATGTATAGAGTATAGAACTCTGTGGACCCACATTATAACGGACAGTATAGAACTCTGTGGACCCACATTATAACGTACAGTATAGAACTCTGTGGACCCACATTATAACGTACAGTATAGAACTCTGTGGACCCACATTATAACGGACAGTATAGAACTCTGTGGACCCACATTATAACGTACAGTATAGAACTCTGTGGACCCACATTATAACGTACAGTATAGAACTCTGTGGACCCACATTATAACGGACAGTATAGAACTCTGTGGACCCACATTATAACGTACAGTATAGAACTCTGTGGACCCACATTATAACGGACAGTATAGAACTCTGTGGACCCACATTATAACGTACAGTATAGAACTCTGTGGACCCACATTATAACGTACAGTATAGAACTCTGTGGACCCACATTATAACGGACAGTATAGAACTCTGTGGACCCACATTATAACGGACAGTATAGAACTCTGTGGACCCACATTATAACGGACAGTATAGAACTCTGTGGACCCACATTATAACGGACAGTATAGAACTCTGTGGACCCACATTATAACGGACAGTATAGAACTCTGTGGACCCACATTATAACGGACAGTATAGAACTCTGTGGACCCACATTATAACGGACAGTATAGAACTCTGTGGACCCACATTATAACGGACAGTATAGAACTCTGTGGACCCACATTATAACGGACAGTATAGAACTCTGTGGACCCACATTATAACGGACACCGGGGCATCACCTCCATCATTTTAATCTGCGCTGGTTGTCAGAAAATTTGTTATCAATTTCAAAATTCCGGTTCTCAGAAAATTTCTCAGAAAATGAAATCCTGGAAGGCTGCAGTATCTTCTAATTGATTGTTTGTGTGTTTCAGCACTTAGCTTGATTTAATTTAAAATGATTCCTTCATTTAAGTCATAGATTGGCTACAGGTAACTTATTTCCAAAGCCTAAACTGGTTCCGGATTTTAAGAAAACCGTACATACCGCAGATACTTCTATCCTCTGATTCCTGCCCAGCAAACACATCCACAGGTTTCTATTATTCCGTAACCCAAGAGCTACTCTGCTCTGTGCTTCTCTGCTGCTGCTTCCTCCTAATGATACAGTTTTTTTTGCCTCATTTACAAATTTCTTAAGTTTGGTAAAGATTAATTCATTTTTACACTTGCATGCAATCTATATAGTTTCTCTCTTTTCTTTGTTTATTTACGTTTCTTTTTTTATGATGGCATGGTTTTAATATTGACTAAAATGCTTCTGCCTTGTTGTATTGTTAGTGGTGTATTCTGAATAGTTTTGAGTTTGATAAGGTGTCAGACTCAAAATTAGCAGACATTAAACTATAATAATAATAATAATAATAATAATAATAATAATAATAATAATAATAATAATTATTATTATTATTATTGACTGTTATCAACACAAACATCGCCCTTCATACAGTCTGGAAGTTTGGCCATGTTCAAGCACTCCAAACAGCAGGACCCACATAATTTTACCTCTTACTACATAAATCAAGTTCAGAAATTAGGTCCAATTAATTAACTGTAAAATGTGCCCTTATTTTTATTAACTTTTGGGTAAAACAGCCAGAAAGTGGTATGGTATATTTCTTGAGGGGAAGTTTGGGTGAGGTTTGCTTCATCAGTTTTCTTTTCAGCCAAAATTCCCTGCCAGTGTTTATTCATCAGATCTGATTATCCCAAGGATCAATATGACCAAAATAATGTGAAAAATAAAACAATGTCAGACATTTCCCAATGGAACCTGTGCCGTGCACATTTTATACAGTTACATGCACTGTACACCAGAGGACAGTGCTGCATTGTACTACAACGTGGCTGGCACAAAATGGTGTCAGCTGACTTCTGCTCCTGCAGACAGCTCTATAACTGAAACATATACGAATGCAGTTATTACTATTATTATTCTGTTACTGGACATATTACTTAATTGCTCAATAACACACATCACTGTAATTCTATGTGATTAAATAATGCTGTTCTTTAACATACATTCCAGTTAATGCTTATAGTAATGTAGATATTTAAGAATATAAATCATCAAAGCCTAATATAATTATTTTCCAGTAACTGATATACCCCCAAATACATAGTATATAAATTGTCACATCATAGACAACAATAAGCAGTGAATGAGACAAATGTTACTCAAAGTCATTAGGAAAACCCTCTTCTAGCATCAGGTCACAAAAAGCTAGACTGAATTCTCTTGCCATTCTTGTTTAATCAGTTACCTGTAAGAGATTGCATTTCCTGGCATTACCGGCGCGAATTGTATCAAGGTGGATTACGAAGATAAGGCAGGATATTAATGACAAATTGCATTGAACAACATGTGAAAGCAGAGAAAGTGGAGAATGACTTGAACTTTAGCACAGGGACAGAACCGTACAAATACATATTACTCAGCAATTGGGAAGTTACTCATTGACACTATAGAGACCACTGTGATAAATGTGTTGGCATTCTAAAGTATTCATTCAAAATAGCCTCATTTCATAGCATTTTTTACATCTCAATATTTCCACTTCTAAATTATTTCTGTACATTTGTGATTCTCCTGCATATGATTCTGCCCTCAAAACATCCGAAAATTATATTTTACTATGCAACCGTCTCTGAAAAAATGATAATATCTAAAATTACAGCTACAAAAATAAAACAATGCTGAGCAGCAACAGGTCCTTCTCATCAGGGAGCATTCTTTCACTCAGAGAAGTATTAACGCTCAGAATAACTGGCCAGGATGTGTGTGATTGAGTTAGAGACCCCACAATCAGTCAAACAGAGATCAATTTACTCTAGATTAAGGGCAAATAATGAACCTGTTCTCATGATTATAGTCTTAAGACAACATGTTCTTATGTTCTTAGGAAATGCACCCAGCTGAATGTTGAAAAAAAAATCAATTTTACAGATTGTAGGGCCAAAGTGCACAAATACTAAAACAATTGGTGGTTATATATGCAAAATGCGCAACACATGTAGGCAAACTCGTCAGTGTTACCACATCAACCGGAAAAGCTTCATGTTGCCATATTACAAATCATTACAAATTTTGAAGTTTTAATTTTCTCTTATGGAGCACATTGTTTAATCGAATTTCAACAATAAATAAATAAATAATTAATAAATACATAATTGTGTAACAAATTTTGATGTTTTGATCTTCAGTATTAGGATTTTGAAACATCTGTTGGGGCAATTCTATTTCCATTTATCATAAATTATATTTTAGATTTAAGAGCACATTTTGACCTTGTTTGCCATTTATCTTTCTCTAGCGCCACCTAGTGGCCAAATATGGAGAACCCCAAATAACACCTTTGTTCTGACTTCCTCCTGAGCATTTCAAACATCTCACTGGTCTAAGCCTTACAGCTCCCTGGCACCGTCTCCTCTTCATCAGGAATTAACCCTGTGTTGAGACAGAACTGTGAATTTGTTAATCATGTTGACATATGCTGAGGACTATCTTCTTCTGACATATTTATTTTACAATGCCATTATATTTATTTTCAGTGACTAAGGGTTTAATGGCAGCTCACACCAAAACCAAGATTGCTTAGTGACAAAGAGGTTTTCAGTGATGGCAAAAAGTGCAGTCTCAGTAGAGTGGGCAGGCTTGAAGCCTGACTGGTTGGAGTCCAGCAAGTTCTTCTGAGAGATAAATTTCATAAGGCAAAGTTGTTCATAAACAGATAAACACAAGCAAGCAAAATTCACTGCATAGTTGCATTCGACAAACGTTTATCTCCACTTCTCAAAAAGCCCAAGCCCGTCATTGTTGAACCAGCACCTCCAAGATGGCTGTCACTGCAAGCGATAAAAAAACTATGGCAAGCCACCCTTTGCTTACATTGAAATAATGACAGTCTGATACTAATCTCACAGACATCAAGTGGTATCCTCTCCTGTGAGAAAGGCTAAAACCTGCTTGAATACAATAAAGACCTGCAAGTTTTTATGTTAATGTAACTGAGAATTAAAGTCCCATTGCTTTCTGACTTTTAAATGTTTTAATGTTCCAATAGCATTCCACTGTTATGGTAATAGGATGAATAATAAGCAATTCTCCCCCAAGAAGCCTTCCATTATATGTTTAATTATTTTTTTAAATAACCATAAAAATAACATTTGCTGTACAGTTGGGTGACAATACATTTCTCTTAATTGAAAAGCTCACACATCAATAATCAGTGATGTTCCCCTGTAGATGTTTACTGTCATAGGTCTTTCGGTTTACTAAAACTCCATTGGCTTACACTGGAAGACAAGATGAACAAGAGTGACCCTCCAACCATGACTGGATCTCTCTCTCTCTCTCTGTCCTCCTAAATGTTGGCCCTGACGCAACATCATTTGTCTCTGATGCTTGTCTGATGTCTTCCGCTATCATTTTCCTGATTCTCCCTCTCCTCTCTCAACTCCCAATCCCCCATTATGATAGTGACAGCATCAAAACAAAACTAGGGAGTTTGTGATAGCTTACAAACAATCGATACATGTATGGTATGACATAAAACACTATTATTTTACCCTGCATGTTCCCTCACATTTAACCAAAATATCGCCCCTTTTCTCAGATTTATCATAAAATGTCCCTTTTCCATACATTTATGATCTTTGAATTTGACAGGCGTAAAAATTAAATGTGCTGTCGTTTGTCATTTAGCTAAATCTTGTATTTATGGCCTACATTTAAATATTTAGCAAAATATTTCATACAGTTAGTTAAATGTTATTACATTTAGCTAAATGTTAATGGGAAACTTCACCCCAAAATTTAATTTTTATATGTTTCTACATACCCAGAGCGCTATCTATCCATCCAGGTAGTTTCGCTGAGAAGTTGTTATTTTTGTAGATATCGGCTGCAGCTCATCATGATAGAACAGACCTCAACAGGTCCAAAGTTTGTGGCGCTCATAGCGCCAACAATGTACATTCAAATAAATTAACAGCAAAGTCTCTTTCCAAATATAATGACACGGTTACTCAGGAACATCCAAACCTTGTTGTGCATATTATTATTTTTTTCCCCAAAACATTGTTAGCTAGAAATAATTCACTAGCAAAAGTAGCTAACTTCGGCTTTATCACATCAGCCATCCATGTCAGTGAAAATAAGGTATTGAACATTTTTTCATTACTTTAATTTAGGCCACATTACCCCTTGCTTGATAGTTGTATTTCAACATAGGACCAGCTGGCAGTTGACGTAAGTAGGCCTATACAGTACTTAACAGCAACATTCACAGAAGCAGGCAAAGCTCATCACAGTCACACTGCGCTAGCTAGCAGCTAACTTAACTAAATATGACGATGCTTTCAAGCTAAGGTTACGTAGTACAGGTAATACATTAGGTAACTAATACATTTGTACCATCCCCATTTCATGATTATGAGTAATGATTTGTAATATGGCAACATGAAGCTTGCCAAATTTTCATCAATAAACGGGTTGATGTGTTAACACTGACAAGTAAATAGGCTATATGTTGTTTCTTGCCTGTGTTGTGACAGGTTGTGTATCCCAATATCCGTACTTCAATATAAATTAAGCCACACATTGTATAGTACTGTTTTGAAAAGCAGTTTGCTTGAAAGCACTGTTATGATATGTCATGCAATTTCAATTTTCCTTCTTTGTCGGCATTGTCACCTCTTACTTTCACAAAATAGTTTATTTATCTTTAATACATATGCAATGCCCTCCAAAAATTGTGGCCTTGCCTAAATGCCATATGCCATTTATTCTACTCTAATACAGAAAACACTCCTTTTAATCTCACCTAACAATTGTATTGCCAAGTACTGAGTATTTTCTGATCAGCAAAAATGCTGAGCTCTAAAGCTTCAAACCTATGTGTAGAGAGAATGCACCCAACTGCAATCATAAACTCTGCAGTTAGTTTTGAATTTAGAATTTAAAAATTACTTACGAAAATCCATGAGGTGATGATTGAATATTTTCTACCTAGAAAACAAGAAATATAACAATTATGTAAACAACAAATGTAATTAATTCACTGAGCATTACATCAGACTGTATTATTATGGGAAGCAGTGTAAGTTGTCTTGACAAAGAAAACAATACCATACTCAATGCAAAATAAGAGAATGGAAGAAAAATAGAGAGAGATTTAACACAATAATTAGAATTATTTTTAATACAAATCTGAACACTCTTGACTTGGTGGACATCTGGAGGTAAAAAAATCCAAGGAGGCTTTTACATGGCTTTTACTTGACTTAACCAAGCCAGTCATAAAAACTATTTAAAGATTTATTTTTCCCTTGTTCCAAATGTTTAGAAAGTGCTCATTGGAGGTTGAATGAAGTTTGATCATCACATAAGTGTTCTTAACATTATAGTAACGGAAACCCCACATTGTCATGGCTACTGGAAATGTAACTAGAGCCTATTAAATTATACTGTGTAAATATATAAAACAAAACATTTCATAGAAGATTATTTTCCATAACCTAAAATCTGCCAACCCACTAATTGCTTGGATACTTTTAAGTGTGCATTCAGGGGCCACACAGTTAAATATTCATCACTGAAAAAAACAAGATCAAGTGAAAAAAAAAAAAAAACACAAATAGAAAGGCTAACATTATAGGTAGACTCAGCTATGGATGCTGTAACTCAAATGAAGTTACAAGAGAAACACAAATAACTGACAGTACTGATTGAAAAAAGGGCAATTAATATACATCTCAAAGAAAAAGCACAATGGATGGAGAATGCTGAAAAATGTACAAAATTATTTCAGAAACGTCCCCATCAAAATACTACAAAATAAAAAAACATACAGACCATACGAGCTGAGGGAACAGTCTCAAAGTCTCCTGAAAATCATTGAAGAGGAGACAAAATACTTTGAGCAAATTATTCCTTTCAGACGCTGCCAGTTAATCTCAGTGAGCAATTGTAAAAACCTCTTTCCAAATGATTATAATAAATTATCTTCTACCCAATTCAAATCATGTGAAGGGCTAATTATAGAAAATGAATTGCTAACAGCAATTAAAAATGTGTTACGCTCTCCATTTCCTCTCAGTCCCCATCCCTGTTTGTGCTCTGTGTTTTCCCCTTTTTTTCACGTCTCTTGTCATCTTTTACGTTTCCCTGTCTGTTTTTCGTGTTGTGCAGGTTTGGCATGGTTTTCCTTCTTGTTTGTCCATTTCGCCCTCATTAATTCCCCTGCCAATTACGTTCCTTCCTCGTTTGCATTCCTCACACCCTCGTTACCGCTCAATCACTCTCGCATACATTCTCAAGCTGCAATCACTCATTATCTAATTTACCACACTATATATTCTCCCATTGTTTTTTGTGTTGTTGCCAGTTCATTAAGTCTTGCTCATTGTTACCTCGGTCATGTCAAGTTTTGAACTCGGTCTAAGTCTTGTCTTGCTGAATTAACGCTTAATCTTGCCATCCACCATCCAGCTAGTTGCCTGCTGGATGGTGAACCTCCTGTTTTGCCCTAACCAGCATTCAGTCCCTTCTCTTCTCTCACTACAAGAATTTGCAGTAGCAAATAAACGCTCTTTGTGAGCTTATTGTGAGTTCTGTCTCTGTGTCGTGCATTTGAGTCCAGTTCTTATTAGGAACCGTAACAAAAATTTTTGTTTAACAAATCTTCTACGATGTCATCAAAAAACCGTTACTTGCCTGTTTTAATTATGCTTATAAAATAGGGAAACTGTCAGATACACAACAAGAGGGTCTACTTTCTTTATTGGTGAAACAAGATCCAGATAGTCATTATATGAACATCGCCTTTTTAAAGAACTGGAGGCCTCTCACTCTACAATGTTATATGATGCCAAAATATTAGCAAAATGGATAGCTTAACTACCAGTGGCCCAGAAGTGCAAACCATTATCTCAAAATAAGAAGCAATCTTTTTTAAATGATTTGGTCTAAGGTGCTTTATATATTTAGAAAACACTAAAAAAAATAAAACTTCTCTAAATAAAAGCCACTGTCTTTTTACATAAAGCATCTCTTTTTCGAAATGTCTTTTCTATTTCAAAAAATTCTAAGGGCTAAAGCTAGCTTTTGCACAAAGCATTGTGGGTCAAGCTGTCATCGGATTGCCAATGTAATAGACAAAACTAATGCATAGTTAAAAAAATGTCTTCTTGGTCTATTCGTCAAGTCACGGATTCATATAGATGTGAACTTGGATTCGGCTCTACCTTTCGCAAGATACATTTTTTTCTCTCCAAAATGTAGGCCAAATATAATATTTAATTATGATATTATTATGATGTTGTATTCTTCTCTGGGCAGGACATCACACGCATTAGCTACGCAGCTAAGTAGTAGCTAGCTGGCTAGAATAATGTATCCAATCAGTTTATTACTTTAGTTAAAGGTGCAGTATGCAACTTGGTGGCAACGGAGCAAATTTCAATCCCAATGGAACTCAAAACAGTGCAACAAATAAAATCTATGACCTATGTTTTTACTAATGTGTACCATACCTGTGTACAATGAATATGACTTTGGAGGTGTACCATATAAAATATTAAATACAAATGGGAACGGCTATTTGATATACCTTTCCCCTGGCATTTGATATATGAAATTGTACAAACGTACATAAAACTATTCTGAGAGTTTTAGCTACAAAACAAATGTTAAACATATGGGGTATTGAACAATCTCCAATGTGTAGATTTTGTTATGTTGGTATAGAATCAATACCACACCTGTTTTGGTACTGCCCCATAATGGCACTTTTTTGCACTAAAATTAAATCGTTGCAGTTATTATTATTATTATTATTATTATTATTATTATTATTTATAAAAATTTTGTTTCTGATTTTTTCCCCCATTTGTACCCTATGTAATTACATTTTCCGTGTAGCAACCACTAGATAATTTGTTGCTACAAGCCCTCTTCAGGCCGTGACTCCTCAAGCTCCTGACCTTGATTCCAGCTCGCCTAAGGTCATTTTTTATATGCGACAATTCTCCTCCACCGAGTCCCCTCCCCGCCCCTGGGAGCGGCCTCCAATTCCCGCTGGAGGAATTGAACCCCCTGCAACTTTCAGTCTGCGCCTTAGACTGCATGACTCATTTGGAACCACTCATTGGCGTTTGACGTCATTCACAAGTGCTTACAAAAAAACATATGCTCAGAAGGCTTAGACATAGCCTCCTTAAATTAGAAAATAAAACAAGTATGATTACCTCAGCAAAAAAAATAAAAATAAATACATTTTGTATCTATGATCCAAGACAATGCAGGAAGTAAAAAAATTTACAGTATAAATGCAAACAAAACAGCCTTATACAGCAATATATCCATATCAAAAGACGACATCCAAAAATCTGACTGACAAGCTGCTACTCTAGGTGCCCCAATAACCCCTGCTGAATTCAATAAAACAATGTTTAACTTCAAAATGGTGAATATATAATTTTAATGCAGAATTTTACAAGATTTTTGGTAACTTACAGCATTTGATAACATGGTGAAATTTGCAATCAAATTCTCTACCCTCTCAGAATTAAGGACCTCAAGAATTAACCTCTCTAATACTTATTGACCCATCATATTGTTGGGGATCTCTATGCCCAGAGACACGGAGAAAATATTGGAGGTCCAGGTGCAACAGACAAGGAATCTAAAAGTGTTCTAGACGAACACCACTAAGACGGACAATAATCCGTAGTGGACGGGAGAAATAAGGAAAACAGAAAGAAATCTTGCGATACAAATAAGCGAGGAGCTCAATATCTGAGCAAACAAAAGAAATAAGCGATACACTTATGTTACTCCAGTTGCGGAGTGTACAAAAGAAAGGAAGGAGAAAAATTTAAAAAACCCTAAACTTCAGGGCAAGAGCACTCGTAGGTCTGAGCGAGTCCTGCGTTGAGAAGCAAAGCAGTCAATAGCAGCACAACTTCCTATACCTTTACCGGCTAGAATGTTACCAGAAAATAACATGGAAGCGACGAGAAAAGGAAGAAGCGGGGTATAAATAGTGAGCGGAAATGCAGGACAGGTGAACTCATTAATCACCGAGGCGAAAGCAAAACCCGTAGCGGAACACAGAAAGATCTGATAAATTACAGGTAAATGGAAATAAGGAATACTAAACGCGGAGATAAGGGAAGGAAGGCGCGATCCATGACACATATAAATGCATAAAAATAAAAGTAGTGCATGCAAAGCTTACAGTGCAACAAAAGATCTCTTAGGTTGTAGTATCCATTGATGCAGAGACGGATACTGGTGTCCTTTTGTGACATTCCAGCTTTCACAATAATCCAAAAGTCAATCCCACTCAACTACCTACTGTTCCATACTGCATTTTCCAGTCAAAATTAATCCCACTCTACTACCTACTGCCCCATGCATTTTCCAGTCAAAATGAGCTGAACCATTGGAATCTACCATTAATATTTCCTTTCATGGATAACCTCATAATCCCTTTCCCCCTTCTCTTACATCCATTGTTTATTACTGCTTAAAATGTAACTCTTCCACACACCTTGTCTTTTATCTCTTCTCTTCTCTCTTCTTTCTTTTTCCCTTCTCCATAGCTTTTAATTCTTTATTTTGCATTTTAAGCCAGCTCATTTGCTTATATTTGTATCAGTAGCCTGTATTGTAAGTTTTTCTAATAAAACACCATCTCCAAACAAAAGGCTTCACTGAACAAAAAACAGATCATCGCTAGGCTGTAAAGGCATGTTAGTGTAATGCAACATAATATTGCTCTTTAAGGATCGCTGTTAGGTATGCTACCATGTAAGCATTGTAATACAGCGTAATGTTTTTTTTTCTAGATCTTCATTATCCTCTATCTGAACATTAGTATGATCAATGTGTGCTGCTTTTAAAGATAGGTGTTTGGCATAATGTAAATGATAAAATATGTTTACATGTCTTTAGGTTTTTTAAATATATTTGTTTGTAACTATCTACTGACTGTGAAGGTCAACAACTTTGTCCTGAGTTCTATTCCCCACTGTGATGGATAGTGCATAGATTTTACAGGTGTGTTACCTGTAGAAGAAAAAAAATAAGCGCAGTAAAAACACAGGGTGATAACATTGTAAAATATTTATAAAACAATGATAAAATAACAATAACATTATTTAAAAGCCAAAGTAAACAGGTAGGTTTTCAGTTAGCTTTTCAAAATCCCCACAAAACCTGCTTCTCTAATGTATTTCGGCAGGGTGTTCGGCACCATTTTGGGGCATAGTCGTTAAAAGCTGCTTCCCTGCTGTTTTTGTGGAGTACATTGAGTACATTTAAAATGGCAGCATGGGAAGGGCTCTTGCTGGGTGATAAAATGATAAGGAGCTTTGTATATGAGCAAAAGGATGCAACGATGAATATGAGGTTAAGGTGCAGACTGTGAGCTTTAATTTGATGGTATTTACATCCATATCAGATGAACCATGGGGGAATTGCAGCCCTGCTAAATTTAATGATTCTAACTCTTCATTTTGACATATTAAGTAAGCAGTTGTTTATTTGTTAATCATTTTAGTAGCCTTTCCGATACCTTTTTTATTCTAAATGGCAAAAGGAAATCACATTGTGTGTGTGTGTGTGTGTGTGTGTGTGTGTGTGTGTGTGTGTGTTTGAGAGAGATTTATTCATTTTTTTAACGTAAAAATGTGTTCGATATTTAGTGTGTAGCCTAACGGGTATGTTGTGACAGGTGATTTGTACTCACTCAGTTACATCATAACATGTACCCTCGTGCCTGATCCACCCCGTGGTTTTGCGTCAATTCGCATCAGAGACCACAGCTGTGGGGAGCCCCGCAAACAAGGAACTGTTAGGCTTTCAAAACAGAATGGCCCGCAAGCGCAGGTGCAGCAAGGCGAACACAGCGCCATGAAGAAGGTCGTTTTAATCAGAGCCATCGCTGGGTCACAGACTGACAGCATGGCTG
Organism: Ilyophis sp. 1 JC-2022; assembly: GCA_022702515.1. Classification (NCBI taxonomy): domain Eukaryota; kingdom Metazoa; phylum Chordata; class Actinopteri; order Anguilliformes; family Synaphobranchidae; genus Ilyophis; species Ilyophis sp. 1 JC-2022. The sequence goes on from CM040400.1 coordinate 67,850,477, forward strand.
AGGCGGAGCACGGCTGACTCACCACGAGCTCACCGAAGTCACATCTATGGGACTGTGCGTAGGTGCCAGCTGGCTTGATTACTTGCAGATAAGGAAACTGCATCATACGAGTGATTAAGTCTGGAGTCCACAAACAAAATGGTCTTGTTGTCTCCCAACTGAGCAATTGCAAATAATTTGATTGCAAGGAGACGGCATGCAAATATTTCACCATTACAAATAAGGGTTGAAATTTAATTAAATGCCCTGTTCAAGACATCAATATGTCTACACTCCGCATTTCCACACCAAATATATAAGCATATATATGTATTAGGGGTGTGTCCAAAGTCAAATACCTTATTCGGAACCATGCAAATAATGAACCCTACCCTAAACAGATAATGATTCAATGATCAGAACCTCAAAGTTTATATTTGTTTTTTTTGTGTTTTTTTTCTGAAACGATATCACTTATTCATATATTTTGTCAAATATATGAATAAGTGATAGCAGGCTGTATAGCAAGGGCATATATTTACCAGATTGCATATTGAGTTGGGAATGAATTGAGAATTGAGTCATTGTTTATGTTTAGGAAATAGTGGAAAACTCTCTATTTTCTAAAATATGGATAATTGAAGTCTCAGTCAACTTCCTTCAAGTGAACAAGAAGATTCTAAGTTGGAAAAAGGCATAAAGATGATCCACTGCAATAAAAAACATGTACTTAAGACCTTCCTCGTCTGAGAATTAACTCACATATACTTTCACATGATGCATTTTTGTGGACACTGGCCTTTCACAGCATTTCCTGCTCCATGTCGTAATGGAATAATAGATTAATTTTCAAACAGTACTAGTGTGTATGTAACACACACACACACACACACACACACACACACACACACACACACACACACAAACTAAAAAATAAATAAATAAAAATACAAATCAATTTTACATTTGTATTAACTGTAAAAGTGTGCAAACTGTAAAATGGCAAAATACACTGTGTATCTGACAGGATATTACTCAACTCAAATGGAAGAGCTGTCCATTCTAAATTGACTGGAGTAATAAGAGGTAATTATGACTCAGCATGGCACAGAAGAGGCATGTTTGTTCTTCTATGTGTACTTGCTGCCAATCATTTATTATCACAATATTTTATCTTAAAATGCATAGTTTTGTCAGGAAATGAGAGAACAGTATGAAAAGAACATTTCGAAAACTGATAAAGGAAAGCTATTTCCACCCAGACACTGTTTATTTACATTTGTGCATGTTTGCACAAAAATGACATTTTGATGTATGCAGAACAATATCAACAGAAAACAGGGGGAAGCCTAATACCTACTGTTACAAAGATAATTGTTTGAGCAGGAACACTGGCTTGTGCCATTAGATTTATGATATTAGCAGGGCATTGACTGCCCTGTCTTTCAGATCCCAGTGTCATACATGTGTAACGTAAAAATGCAACAATATTTGACAATAAATAGGATGCAAGAAAAGTTGAGATGTGTCATTTAGTTTGAATTACAATATGTCTACAATATTAGGTCTTTTTGGAATGATGGATTGAATGGTCATTTGTTTTCTAGATTAGTTGAACAATGAATAAATTGTGGTTTGTATGGTTTGTTAATGGTTGAATGATTGACTGAAGAGACAAACCCACAGTCTTAGTTATTCAAGAATTACTTCAGTGGAAAACATGAAGAGAGAGGCATATGTTTAAATCAGGCACAATAGTAACTTTGGGCAGCACAAATTTAACATATTTTTATTGTTTTTTTTGTTGCTGCACCTTCTAAAGAAATTTGGGTATCCAACACAAAAATCCTTACTGGCACTCTCCGCAATGCCTCTTCCTCTCTGCCGTCTTCCAGGCCTTTTCATCGCCAGCTTTTCACACGGGTACACCTTCAAAGCTGAGAGCCTAAGCGAACAGAAGGGCTGCCATGGGATGTGAGGGCACAAAGTCAGTGTGTCTACCCTCAGGGGTCAACAACTTAGACACACAGCTGCAGCTAGCCGGAGAGGGTCCAGCTGCATGTGACAGCTTAGCCCAACCTGAAAAATGGCAGCTGTAGCCTACCTGTATCTGCGCAGGTTGTACAATTGGGTGTGCCTGTCACGTCCCGTGCCTCTACGTCTTAATCCGTTTCTCGCACCTGATATGTGTTTCCTCATTATGTTTCATCTCCCCTGTTTCTCGTTGTCTCTTCGTTAGTCTGGCATATAGTCTCTCCTGTTTTTTCGTTCTGTGCCAGATCTTCTTGTGCCCTGCCCTCGTGCTTGTGTATACTACTTTCCAGCGTTTATCACTGCCTGTTCCCTGCCTGTTCCCTGCCTGTTCCCTGCCTGTTCCCTGCCTGCTCCCTGCCTGCTCCCTGTCTGCTCCCTGCCTGTTCCCTGCCTGCTCCCTGCCCCTGTTTTCAGTCCTGTGTTATCCATTCAGTTCCTGTTTTTCTGCCTGTCCTGCCTGTTCGTGTCCAGCTTTGCTCCAGTCCTCCTGCCCGCCTGCCCTTCCCTGTCCTAGCCCTGCTCCTGTCCTTCACCCTCCTCTTCCCCAGCTCTGACGGATTTCTTGGTTCTGACCCCTGCCTGTCCTGGACTTCGCTTTTGCCTACTCTGCATTGCCCTGATTGCTGGACACTGACCCCTGCCTGGAACTGACTACAAATCTGCTTTACCTGTATTGCCCTGTTTTGCTGGACATTGACCTTTTTCTGTCGACCTCGAATAAAGCCTATTCCCATTACATTTGGTGTCTGCGAGTGCTTCTGATCAGTTCTCATAACAGTGTCCTGACTTTATTTTCATCAGTGAATTAATTTATTCTCAAGGAAGTGTCTGCCATATATTGCCTGAGCTCTGTTTTCATATGAAATAGTCATTTTTCATTCTGTGACATGATATAAACCGCTGTAGGCATTACTCTTCTTCCCCATATTTCTGGGAAAAACTAGTCTTCTCTGATAACATTTAATGAGCATTTATGCTGAGTATCTTAGCTGACATAAATGTAATGAAGCATGTCGAAGGTTCTTCAATGAACTCATTGGATGCAGATGGCCTATAGTTATTGAATAGTCGCCGAACAGTGCAGGGATTAAGGCCCTGGCCTTGTGACTGATCCGGAAGGTGAAAGCTTGAATCCCTTGTGGAACATCCTTGTCATACCTGTAAGCAACTTAATGTGAACTTGTCAGTAAATGGCCAGCTTTGTAAATTTTGGAGAGGAGTAAAATGTACAGAGGTCGATGTACGTGGTTGTGTACAGTATGAAAAGTGTCATTCTGGGATGTTTAATGTTCCACTAATTAACTACAACAAAAGCAGCAGTGACTTCAGTCCAAATAATTTAACAACACTTCTGTATGTGTAACCTGTGGAAACAAAATTATCTGCTCTGTGTAACATGAATTAACTTCTTTTGTGCGTATGTACGACTTGTTTTGTGCGCGTGGCTGTTACGTATATGAATACACACAAGTCCAATACAAGCACAGTTCATTATCTGGGAGATTAGGCAGCCTTTCGATTGTTTTGTCATCACATGACTTCTCATTTTTTATGGTCTTTCTCTGTTGTGATGTGTCAGTGTGCTATGCCAACATTCAGCCGGAGTAGAAAACAATGCCACAGCACTTCCTAACCACACCTGTGATTCCCACTCTTACATGAGAATGGGATGAAGAAGTGCCATGTGCTTGCAGCTTACTTAGTTAGTTAGAAAACCTGGCTATAGCTAAACATGCGTGCGCACGTCTGTGTATGTGTATGTCTTCAGAGTAGGAAAAAGCCTGAATAAGTCACACATTTGCACCATTATAAAATGTAAATAAAACCTAAAAAAAACCTAAGCTGGTGGGAACATTATCCACAAAGCAATACAGCATGGCAAACCAACTATTTTACATTATTTTAAACCTTCTCAGAATGAACATTTGAAAATGCTAAATTAAGAATTAGTCCTCAGAGCCATTTTGTGTCGAGTCCCTGGGGTAGGGGCATTTGCGGGACTCTTGCTGTTCTCAAAACAAAGCTTAATGTCTCTCAGGGAAATGAGCTTTTATAAATGGCAACCCAATTTTGTAACTTGTGTTATTTTGAAATGCCACAATGTTTATTTCATATTGTTATTAATATTATCAGCATAACTGTGACCGCTTTAGGAATTACAGTGCTCACTATATGACCATCCTCAGTAACAAAAGTGTTTTAAAACCTATTTTAGTCATTCACCTATTATTCTGAATAACCCCTGGAATGTGGATAATCGCATGTTCTGCACCACATGTCATATATACCTTTGTATACCTTGTTGTGTGTTTGATCCCTCCATTCCCTTTGAAATGAAAGTATTGGCAGAAGAGATAATACATTCATGGAAGACTTTGTGCTGCAGAACCATGTTACCTCAGCTTCAGTGACGACAAAGCCATCCCCTAAGGAGACCAGCTGTAGCTTGGGAGAGACAGTGCCAGATCTGAACATTTATCCCACTGTTCCTTAATAAACAGCTAAAATAATCCTGATGCTCTTGTGAGTCACATCTTTCAAAATAGAAAGGGGAATGTATGCATTTTTTTTTAAAGCTTGGAATCATCTTTACTTATTTTTACATATAGGAGGATACATAAACAGCACGTAGGCTGCTGTGCCTGGCATTCAGTATTAGTTGTGCCCCATTGTTCATGCATTGTCTGCCTTAAGAGGTTTCTAGTATAGATTCTAATCATGTTTTTAAATGCCGTTGAGATTGGGAGCTAGCCTAGAAAAAGTGCATTGAGGAGACAGCATCCCAGTGAACATTTTAGTAATGAAAAGTCAGTGAAACGTTGTCTAGACGTTTACGGTGACATTTGGTTGAAAAGTGCTGTATGTTTGTGCTGCAGTGCAAAGGTTTTCTAGCCGACTAGGCTGTACGTAGCCAGGCAATAGCCGGGTAAAACCTGAGCTATATTTAGGTTTACCTAGTCAATGTCTCTCAGCCTAGATTTCCACCCCTCTAATCATCTAGATTCCGGCTTTTGCTCACTGGGCTTGCTCATGTTATAGAGCGCATGGAAGATTTGCAAAAGTATTCCATGCTTTTTTTTTTTTTTTTTAGAAACAGGAACGACTGGTTTTGTATGCAAGTTCCTGGCCTTAAACCCTTCTCCTCACCATTTCCATGGTATGCTCATCTTTGCTGCACATGCTGTTTTAGGAAAAGTAAGATGTTGTCATTTCGTATAGTGGAATAGGGGTTATTGTGTAACAGAGACATTTTGCCAGTATGATTTTGTTAAACTGGCATGTCTGTGTGCTTCAGAAGCACTGCTTTCAAGAAAGAGCATGTGGTGCTGCCTTAGGGGCAAAATAGGCCAAGATGCTGTAGTCACACCAAGTGAGCAATAGATGTGGCTTCACGGGCACAGCTCATGCTACAGGGCCTACATACTTCACCCAAGAGGCTAATGCATGCAGCAAAGTATCCCAATACCCTGCCGACAGTGACCCCTACCTCCCAGTGCTTCCAATGTAGCCCGTGTTTAATTTGCCTGTTTTCCCTTGTAGGATATAGCTACTTGCAAAGAACAAGCCATCCAGCCCTTCCAGGCTTATCATTTTGATTGTAATCTTTATTGGTGAAGAGAAGTAAGGGAAAGAGAATGGAAAGGAGGAGAAAAAAAGGTGGCAAGAGAGAGAGATGGCCAGAAGCCAGAATGATTGCACGCTAATGAGAAAGCAGATCTTCGTTTAAGAGGGGAACCAGGTAGGAGGGAACCAGGTAGGAGGCTGCATTGTGATGTTCCCAGTTAATCTTTCAACAGTGAGCGGACGCGTAGCCTTGCATACTTGCGACAAACCTGAGGAATGAGCACAAACTTAGCCCTCTCCAAATGACATTTCAAATTTCAGGCAAAAGGTGGCGTAAAGCTGCAATGCGTCGGCTACAGGACTGAGACTGCACTGTGTTTAGTAAATGAGCCACTTGTGACCATCCAGAACACTTTATTGGAATAAAACATTTTAAAATTATTCAATACCACAAAAAAATATCAATTTGGCGTACATGTTTTGATTCATGTTTGTGTTTAATTAATCACATTTCATTGCACTGCATTTAGTTTTGACATGACAATGCAATCTGTACATATAAATGAGTTTTCTGGTTCTTTTCTGTGATACCTTGAGAATTTGGTAGGAAGCCAATCATGTTTTTAAATGCCAGTCAAGTTACGCCGTTCCTTTTTCTTCTTCGTCTTCTATGCGTTTTATGCACAGTAGGCTAGTATATCATTTTATGGCGTTTTGGATTACTGCCACCAACTGGAAAGGAGTGTGGATCGGAAATATATTTCCTATTTCCTCAACATAAAATAAAGAACTATATTCTATTTATTAACACATTTATAAATACATCACCATTGACGGGACCAGTAAGATAAAAATGTGGGTTGGTCAAAAAGGAGAAAAAATTCTGTTTAGGCTACCTGTCAATCGAATTAGGCTATGGAAGCAGAAGAAAAGAGTATGTACCAACAAATTCCCTTCTTGGGTTTGTCCTCTAGATTTCAGATTTTAGAAATAAAAAAATTAAAAAAAATAATAATTATTATTATTATTATAACGATAATAATAATAATAAATGCCACATGCCTGAAAATGAAAAATGTACTTGGCCCCACTTCTTCAGTTGTTTCCAGTTGGACATTGTTACTTCTTGATGTTATCAATAAAGTTTTCTAAAGGCAGGATTTCCGGTGGTAAAACACCGGAAAAGCTGTAGCTATTCAGTTTGATTTTTTTCAGGATTCTCATTTAACATTTTTTTATTTGATTGCATTTTATTTTTAGCGTACAGAATTGAAGAGAACAAAACGGTAAAATGCTGTCTTTAGACTTCCTAGATGACGTTCGCCGGATGAATAAGCGCCAGGTACGTTTAGCTTAGGCTATTGGCTAAGTAGCAAGTGGACTATTCTTGAAGCTACTGAGCACTATCAACTTTAACGTATTTTAATAATATAACGCGTTAGGCAGCTATAATTTTACTGCTAACTGTTTTTTTAATTACTGAATGTGTTGCAAATGCATCTCAAATACACTTGTAGCTAGTTAGCTGCTTAATGTAGATCACAACAGCAAGCTATTTTAGTTATATAGCGACAAAGCACGTTAATTTCACTAGCCAGCTAAAGACTAGGCAGCTGTTTAAAAAGAAACTATAGCTAGTTTGAAAGGTATTACAATTAGGCTGTTATATTAGTGAGACTATTATTAAAGCTATCCAACTTCGCTCTAGCCAGGTTTACTAACTAAGTTAGCTGCAGACAAAAAACGTTATTTGATAAATCATTCATTCGTTTATTGTATTGCTTTTCAGCTCTACTACCAGGTACTGAACTTCGGCATGATAGTGTCCTCAGCCTTGATGATTTGGAAAGGTCTAATGGTTGTGACTGGAAGTGAGAGTCCGATTGTTGTCGTTTTGAGGTGAGATGCAGATGTTTTTGGTGAACCTACTGGTAGGGTTACAGACCACTTGGCCTAATGGCTAAGTGAAGTGTGACACTTCTTGAACTCCAATATGGGCGGGGCTGTCATATTTGAAACAGATTTTACCAATTATTGTGATTTTTTAACAAAGGTAGAGCAGTTTTTTGATTGGTTCATATGATGGCTAGCAGACAATAACTCCATCCACAGTGTTGTTCATAGGGCTTGCCCCGAACGTTCAAATGGTTCGGAATTCGTTCGGTATATTTTATGGTATAAATAGTATAAAGTTGAGAAGGATAACTTAATAAAATTATTTGATCCTTTCAAAAAAACTGGCATATGAAACTTGAAACCCTTCATTCACGGCTAGGCTATACAATTTCTCCCCCCACTGGATCTATAATGATCCAGTAATTAACTTTCTATTATGAAAGAGCAGTATATTCCTAATTTTTAAACGTGTTTTTGTGAGAACGAACGTTTGGAGCTTCGTTCGGAAAATCCAACGAATGTCCGAAGCCTAAAAAATGGCATTCGGGCAGGCCTAGTTGTTCATGAAGTTTTGCTCTGCAGTCACTACGTGTGGAGCTGTGTCTTCTTATTTTGATGGCCCATCTCACATTTTTTTGCAGTGGGAGCATGGAGCCGGCTTTCCACCGAGGAGATCTCCTTTTCCTGACCAATCGAGTGGAAGATCCTATCAGAGTTGGAGAGATTGTGGTCTTCAGGATAGAGGGAAGAGAAATCCCAATTGTGCACAGAGTCCTTAAAGTCCATGAGAAGTAAGGATCTTTCACTTGCCTTGTTAACGTTGTTAAAGCAGTTCCACTATTGTATAAGTTTTTGTAAATTGGTGTGTGATTTATTATCTTTAAAGTATAATTAGAATAATTTCTTTAATTTGTTGAGATTCATCAATCACCCATAAAAAGGAGCAGCACGACCCAGTGACAAGTGACAAGTGACCCAACGTCCACCATCGTGTGCTATTATCTTTAGTGAATTGTATTATTGTAATGTCACTTGCTGAACTAAAGTTGTTTAACATTATTTCATTCTTAACACATTTTAATATTAATTATAGTATTGACTATCATTTATTTATTATTTCTTCAGCAAGAATGATGTGATGGATCACTCGCTTAAAGAATGCAGCTTATATTGTAGATCAATCTGTTTTGAAACATTGGTGTTTAATGGTAGCTTTTTTCAATGGTTTGTAGGTGTGCACAATATGGAAATTAGGGATGCACCGATACCAATCTTTAATGACAGATAACGATTCCGATACCGAGTACTGATCCGGTATTGACTCTTTTTTGTCCTCTTTTTAAACTCTCTGTTTAATAATTACTCAGCTACTTATTTACTTCTATCATTACAAACCCGCTGTGTGGGTGTACTCTGTTTGGTATCATTACAAACCCGCTGTGTGGGTGTACTCTGCTTGGTATCATTACAAACCCGCTGTGTGGGTGTACTCTGCTTGGTATCATTACAAACCCGCTGTGTGGGTGTACTCTGCTTGGTATCATTACAAACCCGCTGTGTGGGTGTACTCTGCTTGGTATCATTACAAACCCGCTGTGTGGCTGTACTCTGCTTGGTATCATTACAAACCCGCTATGTGGGTGTACTCTGCTTGGTATCATTACAAACCCGCTGTGTGGGTGTACTCTGCTTGGTATCATTACAAACCCGCTGTGTGGGTTTTCTCTGCTTGATCATTACAAACCCGCTGTGTGGGTGTACTCTGCTTGGTATCATTACAAACCCGCTGTGTGGCTGTACTCTGCTTAGTATCATTACAAACCCGCTGTGTGGGTGTACTCTGCTTGGTATCATTACAAACCCGCTGTGTGGGTGTACTCTGCTTGGTATCATTACAAACCCGCTGTGTGGCTGTACTCTGCTTGGTATCATTACAAACCCGCTGTGTGGGTGTACTCTGCTTGGTATCATTACAAACCCGCTGTGTGGGTGTACTCTGCTTGGTATCATTACAAACCCGCTGTGTGGCTGTACTCTGCTTGGTATCATTACAAACCCGCTGTGTGGCTGTACTCTGCTTGGTATCATTACAAACCCGCTGTGTGGGTGTACTCTGCTTGGTATCATTACAAACCCGCTGTGTGGGTGTACTCTGTTTGGTATCATTACAAACCCGCTGTGTGGGTGTACTCTGCTTGGTATCATTACAAACCTGCTGTGTGGGTGTACTCTGCTTGGTATCATTACAAACCCGCTGTGTGGGTGTACTCTGCTTGGCATCATTACAAACCTGCTGTGTGGGTGTACTCTGCTTGGTATCATTACAAACCCGCTGTGTGGCTGTACTCTGCTTGGTATCATTACAAACCCGCTGTGTGGGTGTACTCTTCTTGGTATCATTACAAACCCGCTGTGTGGGTGTACTCTGCTTGGTATCATTACAAACCCGCTGTGTGGGTGTACTCTGCTTGGTATCATTACAAACCCGCTGTGTGGGTGTACTCTGCTTGGTATCATTACAAACCCGCTGTGTGGGTGTACTCTGCTTGGTATCATTACAAACCTGCTGTGTGGGTGTACTCTGCTTGGTATCATTACAAACCCGCTGTGTGGCTGTACTCTGCTTGGTATCATTACAAACCCGCTGTGTGGCTGTACTCTGCTTGGTATCATTACAAACCCGCTGTGTGGGTGTACTCTGCTTGGTATCATTACAAACCCGCTGTGTGGGTGTACTCTGCTTGGTATCATTACAAACCCGCTGTGTGGGTGTACTCTGCTTGGTATCATTACAAACCCGCTGTGTGGGTGTACTCTGCTTGGTATCATTACAAACACGCTGTGTGGCTGTACTCTGCTTGGTATCATTACAAACCCGCTGTGTGGGTGTACTCTGCTTGGTATCATTACAAACCCGCTGTGTGGGTGTACTCTGCTTGGTATCATTACAAACCCGCTGTGTGGGTGTACTCTGCTTGGTATCATTACAAACCCGCTATGTGGGTGTACTCTGCTTGGTATCATTACAAACCCGCTGTGTGGGTGTACTCTGCTTGGTATCATTACAAACCCGCTGTGTGGGTGTACTCTGCTTGGTATCATTCTTCATCTAAAAACAACAAACACTGAAGCTTGGAAACTAAAGTCCCACATGATGCTAACACAAGCTAAGCTACACTCACTCACGCATGCGCAAGTTCTGTTTCTGTCAGTTACATTTACGGCATTACATCCAAAAAAGAAAAGAATCGGATCAGATAATAACGCTCACTGTTTCCGATACCCGATCTGGCATTTTAGGCCAGTATCGGATCGGTGCATCCTGAGAAATTCTAGGTTCAATATCAGCATCTGATATTTGACCTGCCATATTGATTGTTGCTGATACCTCTGCCTTACATTATAGCTCAAATGCAAACGGCAACCAAGTTTCCACATTCATGGAAGACGTATTACCACAGACATCAAATTATGAAGGAAAATGTAACCAACTGAATTCAAAATTGCTTACGTTATTATTAAATAGAGAGCATCAGTTTAGAGAACTACTGAATCTCTATTTGGCTGTGCTTGTGACTGGCTGGTATAACTTTCAGCCAGATGACTGATTAGCCACATGTATTTTGTACTATGTTATCTGGCAGTCATACTGGCCATAATTTTAGCTTATTGTGCTGATACCAGTAAGTTTGTTTTAATCAACCAATACCACCTCCATATTATCGTGTATCCTAGTGCTCCATCACTGTTGTTTAACGCTTTGTACCTCACCAAGATGAAAATTCCTTATTTTCAGAGAAAACGGAGAAATTAAGTTCTTAACCAAGGGTGACAATAATGCTGTGGATGACCGGGGGCTGTACAAGCAGGGACAACATTGGCTGGCGAAAAAGGATGTGGTGGGCAGGGCAAGAGGGTAAGTCACACCCTTTGACCAGCATTTCTTGTCTGTCTTCACCTTTCCCCACATACATTGTACATTGGGGGGAGGAAAACATTTGATGTGAATTTGTCTGTTTGTGTGGACTCATTCATTTTGACATTTAACTGAAGAACAGCATAGTCTTACAATGATGTAAAACATTTTTTAAAACGTCTGACGTAAAAAAACGCCAAGTTACTCACACATAGCCTACAGAGCTCTGTATTCCAAAGCAATGCTATCCAAACTTTTCTAAAATATTTAATGCAACTTGGCCCTGTGTTTGTTCATCTTAGCATGGGAAGAGATTGTGCCTCATGGAACAACTATTGATTTCACTCCAGAAAGGACATGGTTATACTTTGTTGGCAAGTTTACTTTAGAAAATGTACAGGTTTTAAAATGTTAACTGCTGCTACATATTTTTTTACAATTCACAAAGAGACATTTATATCAAGAAACATAATGTACAATAGAGAAAGGGGGGATGATTAATAAATGCAGATAAAAATTTGTAATATTTTTACCTAAAAAATTGCGTACATATAGCATTTTTACAAACGGATCCAGACATGTTTGTGGGTCAGATGATGGCAAATAAGTAATAGTACCAATTTTCTTACCATAGTAGTAGTTATGATATTTGCGAACAGAATTTTGTGAACACAAGGATATCTATGCTCTGTAGAACCGCACAGGTTTTGATAGAATTAACTCTACTGACAGGAATGAGAACAGTTATCCTATTACCGGTATCCCACAATTACATGAAAAGAGTTTGTAGATGAGCAGTGTAATGAAATACAATGAACAGCACAACCTGAGCTATGGATCATGAAGAAGCATGTAAATTAATGAACCAAGTTTATATGGAGACATGCCTGCACAATAGGCTAGACGCAAACACATACAGCCTAAATAGCCTAGTTAGTACAGCCTAAATAGGGGCGGCAGTGTAGTATAATGGTTAAGGAGCTGGACTTGTAACCGAAAGGTTGCAGGTTCGATTCCCAGGTAGGACACTGCAGTTGTACCCTTGAGCAAGGTACTTAACCTGAATTGCTTCAGTATATATCCAGCTGTATGAATGGATAAATGTAATAAGAAGTTGTGTAAGTCGCTCTGGATAAGAGCGTCTGCTAAATGCCTATAATGTAATGTAATGTAAATAGTTTGCCTAAGTAAAATAAGGAAATTTAGTTTTTAGTATTCTATAGAAATACATTTAACGTTAGGGTATTCAACACTGGCTTGCCGGATGCGTAACTCCAAGCTTCCATGTCTGGGCTATGAGCTGGCGAGTTCATAAGCACAGCAGAATTCCTTTGCAGTTTTTTTTCCGGTAGTGTAGCCTAACGTTGGCTGCGGGAACTGTTTTGGTACCGGACCATGTAGCTAGGTTTATTTTAGTTTTCTGTAGTGTAATGGATGTATAAGTCATGTTGATTTGCTTCGTAGTAGCCTAGCTTGTACCTGCTTCCGGACTAGTAGCTTAGTGACGTTTCTCTGGCAAAACTAACGTTGAACAAGCTTAATTGGCCAATGCATATTTCCCAGGAATCTTAGCCAGAAAGAAAACTATACTACTAAGAAAGTAGCATACCAGGGATGATTCTTCTTATTATTATTATAATTAAAAGTGTTTGCAGTAAGCTACATTGTCTGCAGAGTCGCGTAGACTAGAGCCATGATCGGAGGCTATTGTAATTTTTTTAAGTGACTAACCATGAAACATGTTTGGGGAATTGGCGGTTTATAAATACAATCTCTTAAGAGATTGCAACTTATAGTAGGCTATCATCAATTCTTAATGTATTCTCGTAAATTCTTAAGTTTCCTCGTAGTTCATTTTATGGTGACATTGTGTTATGTGTGAAAAAAAAAATCATTGTTGTATGAGAAAACCAGAACATGTGCACACTGTTTGAGTCCAAAATGAAATTACACTTTAGTAGGCTTCCAGGCGGGGATTGAACACCAGTCTCTCACATCCTAAGGCTGGATGGTAACCAGTACACCAAAGGGATTTAGTCACATGATATAGGCTATAGACCATTTGTCACAGCAAATGAAACATTTTATTTCCATACTGCGTAGCGTTACTTGAAGTGGTGTCGTCTGACTTTCACCATTTCGCTTTAGTACAAGTGAAATGCAAGTGAAACATTGAACAGTTAATATTGGAAACGTCTTTTGCCTTTGCAATAAAAATACATTTGTTTGTTATTGTGAAAATAATAACAGTCTAATAAATGAAAAGTATTTAACAGTTGCACATTGTTTTTTGTTTTTATATTAACATTAAAAAACATTAGTTTGAAGTGTTTTTATTGGGCTATAAGTTTGGGAGAGCAGGTATGCGATGTTGTTATCCAATGGGGAGAATTATTGTTTGAGGGTACGGAGGCAGGAAGGTTGTGAGGGTTTCTGGGTAGGCAGGAAGAATGGGAATAGGAAGAATAAGAAGCAGAATAAGGAGGAAAACAGCAAAATAACCCAAGTTTGGGGCTTTATTGTGTGGATGTGTGAAGTTGTACGTTAATGCTGTTTGGTTACATGAGGTCAGAACATACATAAGTTAATGTTTTTAAGGGCTGAGAGTCTGTGGTCATTGTGGTTACTTCTGTAGGAAACCCTGAAAAGTGCCAAACTCTCGGTGCTGTCTAGGTATTGGGCATGCCCCACCAAGCCGTAACTTGGCGGATGGCATACCTGCCATCCCAATCCGCAATATCATGTCTTTAATTAGATCTTCATTGATGCTCCTTACATGCGTCCTGCTGTTTTGAGCTCAGAAGTGTTTGACCTATCCTCATAGTGTCCTCTTTTAAAAATTTATGTCTATGTTGGCGTATTCAAAATGCTGTCATGGTAGGTACTCAGTCAAAAAAACAACAACTTTAAACCTCTCTCTTAGGTTCGTGCCATACATCGGAATTGTGACCATTCTTATGAATGACTACCCGAAATTCAAGGTCAGTATTTCCACTTTGTCCATGTGAATAACATTTTTTCTGAACCTGCAAGATTAAGAAAAGTTGAACACTTTTTACTCTCTTTCTTTTCCCCTCTCTTTTTCTTTATTATTTAGTATGCTGTGCTGTTGATGTTGGGTCTCTTTGTGTTGGTCCATCGGGAATGACGGCTCTCCTGCCACCGGATTTATTACAGATGCTTTGCCGTTTCAGCAATGACTCCATTAACCACCAATCCTGCCCTGTTGCCTAAGGAGGGGGATAGAATAATTTATAAAGCACCGTCGTCTTTCTGTGCTTATTACCAGGATGATAAATGTATTTCTCATGAGAGAATGGGACTTCTGTTACAATAAACAAACAATGGATTTTGTAATGCTCCATGAATCTACTGCTTTTGTCGATAGTGTCAATCTTGTTTTTTTGTTTTTTTTAACTGTGGATAGGCAGCCAAACAGGTAATTTTTCAGGCCTTAAAATGTGATATTTCTGTGTACAATAAATGAACCATTTGAGCTGCGTAGTTCTTCAGAAATCAAAGCTGATTGAAGAATGTTCCAGACAGCGCAGGTGTTTACAGTCTGCCGCCTACATCCACTTGGGAAGGATTTCTTTATTGTGAATTGTGGTAAATTGTGTATTGGTTGGAAACTCAATTTTTTTGGGGGGGGGGTGAGGGGAATATTTTTTTTGAACAAATAAGGGCCTGTGCAAAAGCCAATTAAATGTGTTAAGCAGCTTTACTGTTTTTTTTTTAAAGAACATGATTTTATTGGAATAAGATTCCATGTCAGTGAGGTAAAATAATAAATGATTCATAATCAAGGAAACTCACATTTTTGTCTTTTTAAAAAGATTATGTTCAAATGGTATCGTAAAGTTGTGGCTTGAGTGGCATTAATAAACATAATTCATGTGGAAGGCTTTCCCAAATGAAAATATAGCAAAGATGTTCAGTCCTGTTTTCTTATGTATACAGATGTATGCAGTGTTGGCCCTGCTGTCGTAGACATTAACTTTGACCTTGTGCATGGTCTGTAGTTTTTGGTCATATTAGCAGTAATTTGCTTTTTTCTACTGTATGTTTAAAGATGTTGGCACAATTGGTCATGAAATGTTGGTACAATTATATATATATATATATATATATATATATAATTGTACCAACATTTCATGACCAATTGTGCCAACATCTTTAAACATTTAGAAATTATAGAACCTTTTGTATAGTCCCCCCATTTTTGGGCATCAAAAAATATTTGTCAGTTTATCATAATTATAAGGTTGCATATCCTTTGCATGCCATGACTTCCTGATGTCTGTGACCCAACAATATCAAAAGACTTGATGTCTTATTTTCTGGTACTCCTACAAGCAATACTATAACCTCTCTGCATTTGAATGGATCTCTGGGAATTGGGGCGTGGGACTAGATTTAGCTGTAAATTACACTGGAACAGTATGGAACACATGTTTGGTTAAATGGCTCGAATTCATCAAGGGTCTGACATATCAAACAAACCTTAAACCATCAATCTGCTGCCAGATATTCAGTAGATATGGATTGTTTTTTTCATAGAGTTCAATAGGAAAATATGTCTGGAGAAACAACCCTTAAAGTGATCCATCTATATCTACTGCATATCTGGCAGCAGAGTGATGGTTTGAGGCTTGTTTGATACCTCAGACCCTTGATGACTTACAGCCATTTTGCCAACCATGTATAACATACTGTTCCATTGTAATTTACAGCTAAATCTAGTCGCACCCCCCAATTCCCATAGAGATCCATTCAAATGCAGAGAGGTTATAGTATCGCTTGTAGGAGTACCAGAAAATAACATATCAAGAGTCTTTTGATATTGTTGGGTCACAGACATCAGGAATTCATGGCATGCAACGGATGTGCAAGCAAATATTTAAAATGATTACTTTATTCTACATTATGTTAAACTGTCTAATATTTTTTGATGCCCGAAAATGGGGAAGGACGACTATGTACAAAAGGTTCTATAATTTCTAAACGGTTAATCAGATATGGATGAAAATACCCTCAAATTAATGCACTTCAAACTCAAAGTGCTAGAGTACAGAACCAAAATAACAAAAAATATGTCACTGTCCAATGAATTATGGTGCTCGCTGTATATAAAAATAAGTTTGCCATTCACGTAAACCCAAGGCTTACAGCACAATGTAACCCAGGGAGACAGTGACAAGGATTAATCAGCTTGTAGAGCAGGTTTATTTCACATAAATTTTTCAGAAGATAGGACTGAACAACAGAAACTAAGATAAATCACAAAGCTGGAGGAGGTTTTTTGTGCAAAGGTTAAAGCAGAGCTCAACAGTACTACCGGCTGGGCATTCTACTCTCTGGAGCGTTGCTCTATATGAGAATGTGGTCTTCTGTGTTGCGTACTGACTGGCTTTGCATCAATTTCACAGTACTACAGGTATACTGTTTCCAAAGCAACCGTTAATTAGAATTGATAATGTGGCCCGGCAGAACCTTCCAGTAGGACAAGATGAGTTTGTAATTATGTGTTTTAAAATGAGATTCCTGTTTGAGTTTGTGGACTCCTAAATTAAGGCCTAATCCTCAGATGGATTATTAGGAAATTGGCTACGTTGAAGTGGGGGCTACTGAAGTAATGTTGGACTGCTTAGAACGGTAAAAGCAAAAGGCTGATTTAGGTAACCAATGACTGTTCAGAACTGAATTATGCATTCTGCCAAGGTTGTAGTCTTCTATTATATAACTCTTGATCATGTGACTGGAAAGGTATTCATTCTCAATGTACTTATTTTATTTAACTCACTAACAGTCTTTCTTCAGAGGCTGGGAGGACTAAGGGAAAGTTCACTTTTCTTCACTTATATTGTTTCAGTTTTAGTGTATGTTTTTGATTGGCTCAGACAGCTTTTATATGCTATGAACGATATTTTATATATTTGCAGACTTTATGAAGACCTTTATGGCTGGATCTACAATGGTGGTGTTTGGGGATTCATGATCTAAAGCAAGAAAATGCACTTACTGTACACAAACTCATTTTCCTATGACACGTGCAAACTGAGACAGCATTGTCAAGAAAATGAACAGTGGTACAATATAAAGACATTATGTTTATTATTTAAGATTTTTGTCAAAAACAAATGTACTCGGGAGATACGTTTTCGGTCAATCCCTCAGGCTATTACCTAGGCTTGCTAAACTGGGTTTTCCCAGGGGTATAAAACATCACCCACTCCTACTCCTTTTGCTGTTCCCATCAACTCCCCATCTCCACCTCCATTTTATATTTTATTCTTGTTTTTTAAATTGTCTCCTCTCCCACTCATTAATGCCCATCTGGGTCAACAACCTCGTCCTACGCCCAGGTGTGACCCCCTCCTCCGGACTCCTACACCAGGATCAAATGCAATCAATTGTTCCTAATATATTGTACAGAGCGCTTCAATAAAACACCTTTTTCTGGCTTATCCATTGTATTTTAAAGTAAATTGTATCCTACCGAATTGTGAATGGACACTATAAAATGTTGAGTTTTTGGAGAAATAACCTCACTGTAAAATCTGCTTTGGAGTACTTGATGTGTATATTCTTACTTTTGATCACAAACCCAAAAGTGACCCTACACAAGCCATTGTATCAAACACCTTTGTAATTATCGAAAATATCCGTCACCGCACATAGCTGTGGGCCAAACATACAATGAAACTGAATTATTATTATTTTTTAATTGAAAGGTTTCAGAGAACTAGACCGTGCACAGGCTGTGTCTATGAAAGTCTCACCCAAAGTCTCTACGCTGGGCCAGTTTTACTAAAGGATCGCGATTTGCGACTCATTTTGCAATGCAAAAGCAGTTGCTATACAAGGTCGCCGTATTGTTGCAATGGGTCAAAATTGCTATTAGAATGTAATTAATGGGGATTACACCACTCTTTTGATGCATAGTTCAATGTGTTCATGCATGTGTATGCATTCACTTGGAGTGAGCGTGCTAAAACATTAAAACAAAAAATAGGCCAATTAAGTATTCTGTCTAATTGACAAAATCTAGCATTAATTTACTGTGTGAGAATTTGTATAACTCCTGAAAGCAGGCGTAATTTGTCTGCGCTGATATAGCCTATAGCTCACACAAAGGATGCTGGAGAAGGGTGTCTGGCTGTAGGCCCTTGTGGGCTGCATAGGGTGGACATTTAAATGAATGCATCCTCTAATGCATATATAGCACTCTGGAAAGGAGACAGGATTTAAAATTAGATTTCACACGTTTCAACTAATCACTTCTCATTTATTTTCAGAAATAATATTAAATTATATTTGATTTATTGAAAGGATGCTTCTATTGAAGTCATCAGCTAGCAGTTAGTATAAAATGCTTTCTGAATTTAAACGATTTAAACAATCATGCCTATGTGTTCAGTAGGGTAAGCTATATAATGCATTGTGAATGCAGTTGTACCTTCAGACGCTCTGTGGCCTTCTCCCATCACAAGTTTATCCGTGTCTATTCCACCCCCACGACTTGCTCATCTTGCAGGGACTTTTCCACCTGTTATTCTACCTGTTAATATTCTATTCTTAGTTGGACCACCACCTGTATTTTTTGCCCGCGTTATGTTGGAGGAAAGTTCTTCCAAAATAATGCCATATTTTTCTTACATTCTCCACTGTTCATGAATTAATTTTGTATGTGATGTCGCTCCAAAATGGTCTCCTCTCTGTTGGTATTGTATCTATTCCTGTGCTGTAATACGGTATTGTGTACCTCGTAAATGTATGTTTTCTTTGTCTTGTAGTTACCTCGGTACTTATAACCTTGTAATCTGGAGGGGTCACTGTTTCTGACCCTTTTCATGGATTTCTTATACTGCGAAATTACAAATGAGGATGTACAATTTTTTTTATTACAAAATGAAGACCAGTCATATTAAACCGGTCGTTCATTTGATGATATCTGTGACCATATAGTGAACGTTTTGCACTGCGACTGTTTCCTTAGTAAATCCCGGCCCTGTGTTTTTTTTACGTCGAGCCTGTAGGCATGGCTGCAACCGTCCAAGGTCCTGCAGCCTCCCCAGGGTTTGGGAAACAACCACGGAGGTGTGGCAGGTCTTTCCCACCCCGACCCCTTCCAGCACCACAGATAAAAACATTTAAATAATGAGAAATGGTCATCCTGCTCATATCGACTTCTCATTTTGCCCCATTAATAGGATACACTTACTCAGTGTGGCCTTTCACATATGCATTAAAATGTAAATGTTGTGCAGTACCTGCATTAGAATTTAGTTTCCCTTACAAAACTATGCTAACAAAATAACGGATAAATGAACTGTACCAGTGTTTGGAATGTTTATGGTACTATACAGAAAATGGAACTGTATCCCATAAAATCTGTGCGTCCAGTTTATTTCCGAAAGATCCAGTTGTCTCTGGCTAACACAAACTCACTACTTGCAGTATTTTGGTGGGCTTTGCAACACTCTTCTGCACAACCAGCTGCATGGTACAACAAAAGAGCAGGCATTGATCCGAGAAGAGGTGTATCTCTGACTAGCACCGTTATCCTGAGGGTGCCTAGTGTGTCACCAGGAGCAACTAATAATAAGCGTGGCATTTTGGGTGTGGATAAAATATGTATAAAATGTGTCTGAATTAAAATGGTGAAGGTCAGTCCTGGGTCAAGAATAATCTGCACCTCCCCTGCTGCCATCTTATCACCTTCATCTGAAGTAGATGATTGATGACAAGGAGACTATTAACAGTTCTAATTTTACAAAGAACATTGGCATGTTTTCACATCACATCACATGCAATCCATTTGACTTGCAGTGCAGATGCAGAGTGCTAATGTCAGCCAGCTTTAACGGTTGTTATGGGAATGCTTACACCTTTTAATTTCTCCCATGTTTATAAAATAGTAATTTCGCAATTTCAAACTTTATCGAACTGCGTCCATAACTGTTTCATTAACATTTTTCCACAGTCAAACCGACAAACAGAGGTGATCACTTACCCTTCGGCTCATACTGTGAAGTTGCCAATTAGCAGAGGGAAAGTATGACTTGGTGCCACAACTGCTAAAATTGCACAATACACTCAAGTGCAATCCCTGGAGAATCATGAGGTGAGAAGTCTGACCTCATAAGAATAAGGGTGGTGCAAATGCAGTCCATTCTCAGCATCAAATATTGCCTGAAGCTACTATACCACCACACTACCTCCTACACTCGTGATGTTTTCATCTGCTCTGTGCTTCACTTCTCACTTGACCTTTAAGAATTTAAAGAGAGCAGTTTTTCATCTGTTGTCTTGGAATGCATTTGCTAACTTAACTGACAGACATTCCATGCACACAACTTGAGAGTCATAACCAAGATTGTGGAAATAATCCTTGTGACACATTTTCAGACATGTACCACAATTAAAGCATGATATGCTGTCATGTAATAATTTTTCATAATTATTGGTTTTACAAGGAAGACAATTTAGTTTAAACTTTAAATATGAACCAGTGCAATAATACGGAGACTCATATGTGTGTGTGTGTGTGTGTGTGTGTGTGTGTTTATGACAATTAGCACTGTGTCCTACGTATCTGTTTATTATCAGTTTTTAATTATATGTTTAAACAGGCACATGGCACACATTGTCTCATTAATACGCCTTTGTGACGTGTTTTACTACGTGTTTAAGTGTATTTTGACGTCCATGTTTGAACACCAGGGAGTTTTTCCTTGCCACTGTTGCCTTTGGCTTGCTCTTGTGGGGGGTTAGGCTGGGTTTTTCTGTGAAGCGTATTGTGACAACTGGTTGTGAAATGCGCTATATTGATTTGATTTGAATGGTCTTGTCCTTCTTAATTAGAACTTGACCAGCATTACGTAACCCAGTCGGGAGAATAAGAAATACCGGATGTGTTCATGTAGTCACCTATACCGTGCGTAAAAGTTCCTGCCAATCCGAAACAAAGCCCACCCAACTGGTATCATATAAATGCTGATGCATGAACGCAACAGCGCGAGAGAGTCAAGGACGAAGAAGCGGACCCATCAATTAACTCTCCCTTTTTGTGTTCATCTGAAATATCCTTAAGAGGAGGCGAGGTGGCAAATTCTAACATCCGTCAGGTTCTTAACATCCGTAATTTTCTGGGGAGATGGCTGGAGTTATTTGGAGCAGTATCTGCAAGTTTGGGCTTCTGACATATATTTTTCTCTTCTCTTACATTGCCAATACTTCTTCAGTGAGCCTCGACCTGACCGAGCTTAGAAATAAGGTAGCAAAGATTAAAGTAAATCCGAGGGGAAATTTGTGGGCAACAGGTAAGACAATTTTACCGTAGTCTATTTGCCGTATGGCGTGACGTGTTCTTTACATTTATTTTTTCATCAGTAAAAAACGAACTTAATTTTAACTACAATATATGTTTAGACTACATGGTCATACTTTTTGACGTGCAAGTCCGCATATATTAATAGATTTGCCTCAAGACTTAATATTCGTATGCACAAATATTCCACTATGCTACTATTTCTCCGATTAAAATTATAATTTTTTAAATATATATTTTTAATTTTTTTATCTTGTAGGTCATTTCATGGGAAAGAAGAGCGTCGTGGGTAGCTCATTTCTGGAGTCTCCAGATGAGCCTTCTTTGAGCGGACTTCAAGGCGCTCTGAATTCAGATCGACATGTGCAGGAACTGAGGGAGCTGATCACACAAGAGGTTCTGAAATTCGCGCTACAGACTCAGCAACAGGACGCTCGGAGACAAGACAATTATCAGGTAAACCAACGCACATATCAAAATAAAATGTTATAAAATATTTTTCCAAAAACAACGAAGAAAATGATAGGCCTATTTTCCAGTGTTTGTTTAAACAATGTGTATATAAAAACATGAATTGTATGATTTTCTATCTGTTCTTACATCATTTATATCTTAATTTATATTATATATAATGTGATAATTAGGTATTAGATATTGTTAGTTAGGAATAAAGCAGGCTCTAAGGATGAGGGGTTACTCGCGCATGTATCAATTCCTCTTGAATGAACGCACATTATCTCATCACTTCCGATAATATGCTGCTCAAATCTCTTGCTTTACAGCGCTATTTTAATATTACAGGATACGGGGTTGTTGCTGAAGATACTGGAAAACAACACTGGATACGAAAGAAAGTGATCAAGGCGCTATAGCGATTGTCCCTTATGGCTATACTTTGGCAAAACGTTCGCATTCAACAGGATTAATGACTTGCACATGATAAATCTACAAAGGCTCACAGTTACAACTTTGTGACAGGTCGAAATGAAATGACTTGATTGTAAAATTGTCTATTGATCTTAAAGTTAGCGAATGCATTGCTGATTAAAGTTGTTGTTAAAAGAGACAAAAGAAACTTCAGTATGTATGTCATCTTGAACGTCTGGTTGCATTATCATGTACATTTGAATGCAATAAAAACAATGATTTGCAGAATCAGAGTGAAATATCTGTCTTAAATTGAAAATGTAAAAAATGGTTTTTAAGGGACATACTTAAGTTTGTCCATGGTTAAATTAAATATAGCCACTGTTCTTTGGGCCCCATGGCTAGTCAAGAATAGATACTGTTGAGGAACCAATCATTGACTTATGAAAACTGAAAAGGACCAAACAAAACTAAGGCCAAATTCAGAGTTGAGATAAGCACGCGCAAATGGGACTTACTCCCGAAATTCCGCGTATCTTAAGTTGTTTGTGATTCAGACATTTGACTTATCCGCTGTTTTAAGCGTCTCTCCAGTATAAACGCGGCATTACGCGCGCGTGGTGGAGATTTGATGGGAATGAGGCGTGTCTGCAAGATACGTCTATTCAGAGTTTTCACTTAATAATTTTTTTCCGCGCAACTTTTGTTCGGAAGAAAAGGTAGTTTATGTCTAGAGCCTCCAATAGATTATTATGAAAAATGCACCATCTTTCGCATAAATGGGTATTAGAACGAGTGCATGTTATTTGAACATAATATTGGTCATATTTTTCTTTGCATAGCTACAGTGAGCACCATAATTAATTGGACAGTGACACATTTCGTATTACTTTGGTTCTGTACTCTAGCACTTTGAGTTTGAAAGGATCCAATGACAATGAGGTTGAAGTGCAGACGTCAGCTTTAATTTGAGTGTATTTTTATCCATATCGGATGAACCGTTTAGAAAATATAGAACCGTCTTATAGTACATAACCCCAACCCCAACCCCAACCCCTCCCCCCCATCAAGAAATATTGGACAGTTTAACATAATGTAGAATAAAGGAATCATTTTTAATATGACCAATGACTTTGATCCATGACTTCCTGATGTCTGTGACCCAACAACATCAAAACTCTTGATATCTTATTTTCTGGTACTTACAAGCGATACTATAACTTATCTGCATTTCAATGGATCTCTATGGGAATTGGGGGGTGGGACTAGATTTAGCTGTAAATTATTCTGGAACAGTATGGAATCATCAAGGGTCTGAGGTATCAAACAAGCCTCAAACCTTCACTTTGCTGGCAGAGAAGCAGCAGATATGGATGGATCACTTTAAGGGTTGTTTCTCCTGACAAATATTCCTATTGAACTCTATGGAAAAATAAGTCAGGAGAAAAAACCCTTCAAGTTATCCATCCATATCTACTGCATATCTGGCAGCAGAGTGATGTTTTAAGGCTTGTTTGATACGTCAGACCCTTGATGACTTAAAGCTATTTAGCCAACCATGTGTTCCATACTGTTTCAGTGTAATGCACATCTAAATCTAGTCCCACCCCCTAATTTCCTCTTTAGATTTGGTTTCCCCATTCCAAACAACATTCATATCAGCTTAACCTGCATATGCACTATTATGAACATCACCATTTACCCTATAAAATAATAATAATTGAACCCATCTGGCAAAGTCCTGAATGGCAAATTATGGGTTTGTTTTAAAACCTTTTGAAAGAAACCAGGCTTATTTTGACCGTAACAATAGTTTTTCCTGGTTCTTCTAAAATTCCAATTTGCACCAATTAAGGGTAGAGAAACATCCATGATGAAAAACATGGCTAAATTAGTTAAATTAGCTTGTACAATCTGAAAATCAGTTTACTTGGTATGAAGCATTATGGAGCCTACAAGCATGTCATCTGGACAACTATTCACTAACTACCAAATGCTCCCACCAAAAGGGCACCGAATCTCTAATAGACAAGAATTACTTATGATTGATTGTTTCACATGCTGGCTCCAGAGAAAGCGACAGAAAAGGCCAAACTTCAGTGCCTGTGCTGTACACACCTGGTGCAGACTCGTTAGGAGTAACCCTGTTATAACTGAAGCATGTACACATATGTCTTGTGCACCCCAGGTGTTCATGCTGTGTCTAATGAGGTCACATCAGAGTATATATGTATAATGAAATGTAGAGAGTGAAAAAGATGATATGGCCAGGCCACGTACATGCTTCTGAGGTGGTGTGAAACAGGTCTGGACAATGCATTTTGTGACAGGGGTGAAGTGAACTGTATATTAAATTGAACATTACATGGGGCAATCTGAAGCAAACACAGGGGACAGTTGCTCTATAGCAAGGAAACAGTTATGTCCTGCCTTGGACAGGCACAAAACTTACCGGAGGAATAAGTGTCCCGACTAAGGTTATGGTTACACTAGTCACTTCAATACAACTTCTAACTGCCGGTGACGCCTGGCTGCATGTCACAGGTCTGGACACGCACAAATCAGATTTTGTTCGCATTGGGATCGGATCTGTCAAACCACAGGTGGCTAGCTGACTTTGTGATGGGAATTGTTTGTAGTTTGGACATAATCAATGAGATCTATGCAGTTAGCTTATCACTACTTAACTAGAGTGTAATATGTATTTGCTTTTTAGCCATTTAAAACATGCAACTCTTCATTCTGATAGCGATGGCTAATGTGAATGTTTAATGTGGTCATATACATGTATGTCAGTTGTACTTCTTATTAAATCCCAGAAATGAATATCGTAAAACTCTAGTTTTCTTTTTCTTCTACATTATGCATGATTAAGAAAAAAATTCACAACAATATATACTTCTTAGTTTTTATATCTGCCAATAAATGGTGCCATCCCTGTTTCCAAGCAACAGTTTGTGTGTGCAAGGGAACATATGACTGAGAAATCTACAGATTGCTTGCACAGCAAGAGTGACAAAAAAGGATTTAGTTGTATGTTATGCGCACAAAGCAAGCACATGTATAAGTTATCACAAAAAAGAAACATGCACATGCTTACATATACTGTATTTTCATTGGTCCATACCAAAGCAGAGTGGTCTGTCCGACCCCTACCCTATACCTTTGGTGGCTGCAGGCTTTTTTTTAGCTTTCATTTGTTTAGTTCTGCTGGCTTTTGTGACTCCGCTAAAGTACCTCTGTTTTACCACTAGGTGGTGTAAAAACACAAATACTATGATGCACCATGTAGAGATCCAGCCCCTGAATGGTACCGCTTAGAGTGCTTGAATATTGTTTAATTAAATTTCTACACAGGTTTATGTATGTGAAACTGAACCTGAAAAAAACGTGCAGAGTGGATTTTGATGACTGAGCTCTCGGGCTCTACTGCATTTCATATGTACTAAGCTGCAGATAAGGTGTCTGCCTCTTTAGCCTTATATAATATATGAACCTTTCTCAGCTCTAATTAGTTTGCCGTGAGTCTGACCTTCCAGACCAGAATAGTATCATTATCACAATTCCAAGGTTGTGATAATGGGTTAATCTAACAAGAACCAGGAGACGTATGTGGGTGTTATTAATAGTTAAAGAACTCCTAATTGCATTTCATGGCTTGTGTAATTAATCACTTGTGGTATCTTGTATCTTTGGAGAGGAAATAAATATGACTTTTTTTATTTCTTGACTCGCTTAATTACACATTTGAAAAATAAGTTATGGATTTATACTTTATAATTTTTGATATTGTGCAGTGTAATCATCAACACTTCTTTACCTTAAATTTGAAAGAATGTTTTGCTTATCAATTTGTGATGTGATCAGATAATTACTCTAGATATCACACTCACCTTCCCCATATTGATACATAAAATGTCATGAGGTAATAAAATTTTTCCACAAAACTGAAAGTTCTACATGTTGTTTACAATGAAAGACAGGGTACACAACCTGGGAAGATTTAAACAATTTACTGTTATTGTGGCCACATATATTATTGCAGGACTGGTACCAGAAAGTGTTCTTGTGGGACAAATGAGCACAATTACACAAATTTGAATATGCTTCCCAAATGAACATATTATACATTTTAATACACAGTCACACTCTGCGGCCATTTGTTTCTCCGCATGTTAATTAATCAGTCCAACAGCTTCAATCTGCAGCCAATCAAATAGCTTTTGTCTCTCCTGGGTAGTTTGAGATATTGCACTGAGTTTCATTTACTTTGTCAGAGCTCCTGGAATAAAGCACACCTTATTGGATTTAAGTGTGAAAATGTAACCGACTGTCATCATCGAGGACCTTAAAATCTATAGGCATGTCACAGTTGGTGTTATTGAGTGGTATGTTTTTTCTTCTGTTTGTTTTATTAATCAGTTCAGAGACACGAGCAAACTGAGTCCAGTGCTCTGACTGAAACAAGTGATGGAACTGTACTCTTCAATTTATTGCAATGTCTATGTGGTTGTTTGCTCATGTTTTACTACTGACAGGACTATTGGATCTATTGGCTGCTGCTGCACTGTTACGTTATCATCCACATGTTCTGCCTTATTGTCGTTCAGTATGAGCTGTATTCAGCTCTGGATGGACAATATCTAATCTTGTGATGTGGACTCAGTAATATACAGTATAGTATGAGCTATGGAAAGAATCTCCTCCCTTGAGTATGTAAATTCCATTTATTAGTCTATGAAATCTTTTGCACTGGGCGCACACAGCACCACCTATTTCCATGCAATAGTCATTGGTTATTACTCAATTAAAAAAACAAAAACAAATTTAAAGATGAAACTTTACAGAAATATCACAACACATTCCACTTCCTTTCAAATACTTTCTGAGCATGTTTTTTTGTATACTTGCATTATCGAATATACTCATTTTACACATAAAAGCTTATTTCCTGACACAAATAGAAATTTTATTTAGAGGGAGGGATTGCAGGCAGAATGTTGTAGTCGATATAAAAAGAAAAATGTAAATATTTTGCCACAATGCTCTGTTAGAAGGCTATATCTCAAAATACTTAATCTTGTCAAATATGGGCTTTACTATTGATTCTTGTTATTTTACTGAATTCCGCTGGATGAACTTACACTGCATACACTGCAATTCTGCCTGAGACTGCTCGGGCTCACAGTATCCAGCATGTCTCCAGGAAGGGTCTTTCCACAGCTAATACACTCTCCTCTGTGCCAGGGAGAGACAAGTCAACAGCCTCTCACCATTAAACTGAGAGAGAGAGAGGTCAAACTCTTTGTTGATGCATTTCCAGTATTTCTAACTGACAATAACTGATCGCGTGTGAGCAGAGGTGGAAATCCAGGGGACATAAAGTAAAAGTCCAACCATGTGTTTCTTCCACCCATAGACTCAGCCAGCTGATTTCACTAATTAGTTCTACCTCCTGGCTGAAGAAGTATGTTAATTAGCAAATCCAGGTGATTGGAGAAAAATACTGAGGAGGACATTTACTTTATGTCCCCTGGATTTCCACCTCTGCATGTGAATGCTCAGCCTACGCTTGTGGCGAGATAAATGAGCACATCGGGCATCCAAATAGCTTGACAATTCTTCTGTGAGTAAAAAATCACATGCATATAAACCTACAGGGCATACATTTATAGCCAGTTGATATTCAAGCCACTACAAAACTGATTTGTGACATGTTTGCCTTGAGACTTGTGGCACCTTAAAGTTTATTTATTTACCGTTCATTATTTTACTGTAACAGCAAAGGTAATCCGGTGTTTTTATACAACTGTTAAAACCTGCAATAATGTTATAATGAACAAACTTAACTTAACTTCAGGGAACCATGGGATGTGTTTTGTGCAGAAAAACATAACGTGGAAAGAAGTGTCATTTCTTTCTTGCAACACTCCCCAGCAGCTTTGCATACAGGTTATACACAAAGACACATACTTCAAAAAAGGAGCCATTTCCTTTGACACAGCATGCAGTAATCACAGATAAAGCACCCGCAAACACGTCATCAATTTCAGTCTTACCTTTAAGCCAAAGGCAGTTTTAAGACAGGCTGGCCTTTAATGAAGAATTCATTTGCCAATGGGGTTATAAGGGACAAAAAGGAAGCACAGCTTCGTTGTCAGCTGGTCAAGCAATTAATCTTCTGGCTACTGGCAGTATTGCAGATCAAATAACTGGACAAATAGAAGGCATGAAGCCCAGCTACAACTGTGAAACGTACCCCATGCGCGGTCCAGAGGGAGATGGGGACGCGCGGCAAATTGCTTGAGGCACATCATTATAAAGTCAACCTTTATTCGCTCAGTTTTTACCGTAGATGTGATACTGAGTTTTGCACTCTTGATCATCAATCAAAATTCGTTTATTTGAATGTACATTTTGTCAACAACACCAGAGTTAATGGAGTATGGATGTTTCTATGGGTAACCATTTTTATAATCTGCCAAACCACTCTATTTGCTCTGATAGATTCCCTATTACCAGTGTGATACCATTTAGCTTTTGCTTGTCTTTTAAGGAGAGCAGCAGTTCACCCTCCTTTCATATGTTTTGCTTTATTCAGATGGGTAGAAAGCAGAGAGGGTAACTGGTAGAGAAGGGACACCGCTGAGAAGGTGACATGGCAGCGATTGAAACCCCTTCCATGCAGCAGGAATTGCATAGTTTGAGAGTTTGCCCAGATGGCTCTCTCCAACCAATAGATAATGTCATGGTCTGTGACTATTTTTTTTTTTTTGCTACGGTTCTCGTCTTCTCTCTCCGGTTAGCAGGCTATCTGATTTTTTCCACGTTCTGGTTCGGGGTTTTACTTCTCACTGCTTATTATTAATTTCACCTGTACTTTTACCTGCTAGGTATTTAAGCCCCTCACTTCCGCTTCCTGGTGCTTCTTTGTAATTTCGTTCATTCACAAAGTCAGGGTTGGTTAGGTTATAGCTGCTCTAGATTTTCACTACTAGATTGGCTTTAGTTGTCCTCTTTAGGAAATACTTCCTTTCGCTACTTATCTTTTACTATACTGATAGTGAGAGGTTTATTTTTATTTAATTAATTTTTTCACCTCTTATCGAGCGTTATAGTCTACTTTCCGAAGGTGATTCTTTGTTTTCTCCCTTTCGAGCTTATGCTCGTGTATTTCTGTTTGGGAGTCTTTGATATTGCACCTTTCTACTCATGTCTATGAGCCACCCCCGTTTTAGGGGGTTGTTTATTATTTGGCTACGGCCAGGGAGTTTTTCATCCCTTATTTTTTTGTTTCTACTATTATCAGTCTTCTTAGAATCCTTTAGTGGTTCACATGTCCGTGAGTAACTTGTTCTGTAAATCGTGTTTTTGTTTTGTCGCGTTTGATTCATCGTATAAAACCAAACCCTTACAGTTAAGGCTTATTTTTAACTATTGACACTGGGCTGGCCAGTGGAGGATGGGCTGCACGGTAAAATGTCCAGTGTTAATTCAACTCTAGCAGAGTACATATGAGCCTAATCTGGCTCATATGTATTCTGTTAGAGTTGAATTAACACTGGACATTTTAATGTGTACCCTCTCTATCCGGGTTGCTCCTGAGATTTCTTTCCAACAGGGAATTATTTCTTGCCACTGTCTGAGTGTTCTTCCCACTGGGGATTTTTTTTTTTTACCTCACTTGCCAGATTTTTTTGTGGGTTCAGGCTACGGCTTATCTAGGGCAACACAATTTCATACCCTATGTGTGGGACAGCAGTAGCCATCACACCTTGATGCGTAGAAAATGGTCCATGGTCCCTAAGCAAAATTATTTACCTTACATTTCAAAAGTTGGATTTTGTTTTGGATTCAAATGTACTGTGATCCCTTTAATGGTCTGCCACAATCTACATCACTTTCTGTTTCCACTACACAGTGGTATTTATTTGACCTGAATAGTGAGCAGTAATAATATACAGAGGAAGTGCGACAGTGGCATTTATCTTCCTATGCAATCCTGTGGCAATCGCTTTTTGAGGTGTAAAGTACCTGCATTTAAAAAAAGAGAGTCTCACTCAGTTGGTTTTATTCCTGTGCTGCAAGGTCGAAGTAGACTTGGAAGTGTAAATGTTGGAATTCAAGCTGAAATGAAAGGCATTAAAGGTTCCTATTCAAACTGCCATTTCCTGACAGCCTTCCAAACATTGCACCCCACAGGGAATGTGTTATGACTTTTGCATCTGTGACTTGTGTTGAAATGCAAGCATGTGCTATTTCTGTAATGGACTTATTTTTACATGCGCTCAAATAAAATCACAATATTCAAATTCAACTATGACAAATGTATGAAATTGAATAAATACTGAATGGACTACATTCACTGTCAATCAATTGCATGGATATTCAATTTATTTTCCCGAAGTTTATTTTTGCCCGGACGCAGCGTGTGTGGGCCTAAACATGTGAATGTGGGTAACTGACTGACTGGTTGGTTGGTTGGTTGCCTGATCCCCCGATGTTGAAAGTGCATGCGTAAATCTCGAGTAATTACAGCACTATATTTGTTGTATAACTCCCCGTCCCCTTTTACATGAATGAACAACTGTGGATATGTTTAAAAATGCAGGTCAATTGGATGAAATGTATCATCTTTCTCATAGTCGTTATCTCCCAGTCAATATTGTTTCACCAGCGGGAGGGGGACTTCATTGGTATTGAAATTTTACTCACAACTGTTTACTTCCGGGATGTTAGGCCAGATAGCTACACTCTCCAGAGGAAGACATCGTCCATGTTTTAAACTCGATCAATGTCAGAGGAGCAACAACTAACATAATTAAATAAACTGCAATTCAAAGCATTGAGCCTCCTGTTCGTCGAATGGTACGTCGACAAGTTTTCTGCACAAAGGTACAAATAACGACATGCCTAAATTCTGCACAAAGTCCAAGATAATGCGTGGGCTAACTGTTAATGCTGATATACTGTATGTCTGAATTAACGTTCTGTAGACTTTAATGAACTCGGCGGCGACTTCTCATTTATTTGAAAAAATCTACAAAATGTTTTGGTGACAGTCGAGATTTAAATGAGGATATCTCGCTTAATATTTGGAGTAGAAAAATAATATTGTCATAGGCAGAAAACTGAGAATATCATATTTATAACTAATTATTATACTCAAAATGGCATAGCGTCCGCCCGTCCTGTCCTCTTTTAAAAGAAAATCTAATATATGGTCACCCTATACAGTAGGCTATAAAAAACTAGATGACTACTCTGATGATAACGACTATAATAACATAGTTTGTATTATAGTAGAACAATAAACGACTTGTAGGCACCACTGTAGAAGAAAACTTTTTCTCTTCTTCAGTTGTGACCACAGGTCGGTTCGGTCGGGTGTGAAGAATTCTAGATATCCTGAACTAAAACAGATTCAAGACTGAAACCAAAAAAACTTCAACTTTGCAAGCTTTTATTAACAGAGTCTGTTGAGGTCAATTACAGCATGTGTGGAAAAGCAAGTTTACCCAAATCATGCAGCAACGTACTTTTGCCTGACAACAGCATAGCAACAGATTTTATGGCTGCATTCTTTATTGATAAAGATGCCGCTGTGAGGACTTCTTCTCCAGAGAGAGAGAGGTAAGACACCTCCAATTGACCATTGGAATATTAACTCATAACACATAGGAAAAAAGTAAACATAATGTATTGACAAGTATTCAATAAACTTGTGTAAAATACACACACACACAGACATATTAGTAATTTGTGCTGTCAATCAAGCGTTTGTTAGTATGTAAATTTGCCATTAGATTATGTATTGGATAATAATATAAATATAATGAAGCTCTGGCTTCATCCAGGAACTGGGCCTCTGACTCCTGAATGAGCTTTGACCTTTAACATTTACGCATAGCACTGTGTTTCCTTTAAACTAGCTCATCTACTTGCAGTTACTTTTAAAGCTCATTGTTATTATAGAATACATTTCTTATTCAAGTATAAATGTATGAATATAAGGTTTAAAACATTGGGTTAAAAAACATTTCCTTCAACAACCACATTGGAGTTATGTTTGCAATTTAGAAAGCAGTGACCATTGTGACGACATTTTCAACTGAACGTTCGAATGATACATTCTAATCACTCATATCTCTTTTTCACTGGTCAAGTGTACTGTACTGGACCCGCACTGGGCCAAATTAAACGGCTGCAGTACAGTACAGAATCAGTACCCTTTCATTTTCCACTTAAAAGGTCAGTAGCTATAGTCTCCTTTGCGAGAAGAGAGCAATGGATGGATGTAGCTAGCAACAAATGTTACTGAGTGTGTGTCACTACATCAAACACAAAACAACATACCTGGAGTTAGTGTCTTTTTTCCTGTTGTGTCTTAGCTTATATCTTTTTGTTGAATGTTTAGCAGTGTAACAAGTTATCAGTGAGCTAAGCAGGGATTTTAAAATGGCGGTTAAATTCCGTTGTGTGTGTGCGTGCGTCACTGACGTAATGGCGACACCCATCGGACCGCTTTTGAAAGTGGACCAGTACGATATATGTTAGGGCGCTTAACCAGCACGTCTTAGGCGTACCGTGACCGTACTGAACTCTCTTCAAAAAGTCATTGAAAAACGTACCGCACCGTACCAGTATGGGTCCAGTACGGTACTCTTGACCAGTGGAAAAGAGATAACACTGTATTTGTGATGGTACATTTTTGGGCTAGTTCTGCAATGATCACATATTTGTGATGGTACGCGCAAAAAGCACGGGTCGTCATGCCTAAATTTCAAGTAATTACGGTAAAAAGGCGGCAGCAAAATAATCATTAATTACAAACAACCCATCAGACCTAAACCACCCACATAAAAAACAACATATGTAGGCTATTTGCGGGTGTCATAAGCTACTGTTGGAATTGATTAGTTCTGTCTGGATGTTGCGATTCAGTAAACATTCTATTTTGGAGAGGAGTGGAGATAAGCAAACTCCAAGTAGATCAGAGGATATTGTTATTGAGATATTGTTTTAGAGCAAATAAAAAACTTTTGAGAATGCTGTCAATGAGTGCACTCTCTGTGTACAGAAAACAGGTAATTAAAACTTCAACTCTCCATATAGGCTAACAAAATGATTAATACATTTATATTTCATAAACTAAACTAATGTGATATCTAAACAAAAAAGTGCGATGTCCATATCACAATATATAAAGGCGTCTGGGCTGAGCTAGGCTTGCCTTGACTTGTTTCACAAATTTGGAAAGCCTGATTGGAAGCCCATCTAATTACTGAAACATTCTCGGTCCATGCAACAGAGAGTAGGGAAAAACACTCCTCCTAAGTTCATGCTAGCATGGTAAGATGCATCACTAGATTGAGAACCCAGTGTCTTAGTAGCATGGAAACCCAGAAGAGTTATTAAGAGAAGTCACAGTTAGCCCATGTCACATTGGACCTGCGGTGTTCAGTGTTGGTGCCTTGGTTTACAAGAACATAAGTAGCTGTCTTTCTGTGGCCCATAACCCAAGTGTGAAGGGGAACACGTGTTTGACACAGAAGCCCTAAGTCCGGATCTCCCCCTAACAGGTCTCTCATTTAATTTGCCATCCTGTTGGACTTTCAACTTTTCTGAGTCAGTCTAATTCACAGCCTTCTTGTGTCTTTAGGGAACACAAGTTTTCTTTTGCCTCAAAACCACAAGCCTAACAAGACGTATTAGTGCATTCATCCCTGCTGGGAAAATAAAAACAATGAGGAAATGCCTTATTGACCCCTATTTATCGTGTTAATGATGCTACGGGTCCCAATTAGGCAACAGAAAGCAGTGGAGAGTGCTTTGATGAAGGCACCAAATGATAATCTTAAAGAAATACATAGCCTACAGTTTGTGCATGTGGAAAAATGCACATTACTGAAGAGATTATGATTATATTATACAAAGCAAAAGATGCTAGCCTTAAAGTGCAGAATGAATACGCTCTTACTGCATTTTCAGCACACCACAATGTGTGACCAAGAACAAAAGAAAGAGCTGATGTTTCGTGGGTCCTCATTTCTGAAATGTTCATGTGTTTCAGCTTTTCAGCTGCGGCCACTAGTTCATGTATTTCCTCATGTAACGAGCACGGCTCGCTATTCCATTTTTGTTACAACTGAACGGACGCCCTTCAGAACACTGCAGATTTTTGAGCCCGTCACGTACCTCAAATCAAGGACGGGGGCGGGGGCATTTCTGTAAGCGATTCATCACAACACCCATGAAGGGAACACAACTGTGAAGGCTAGCACTTTGCAGGACACTGAATATGAAGTTGTTCAAGAGTAAAAAAAACAAAATTACCAAAATATTTCACATATTAGTAGAGTGGCAGAAAATATTTATATAATTACAGACTATGGATAATAAAGGATTACTTTGTATTTTGTCATCTAGGGTGCAACTGCACTTTTGACAAAGAGGTCATCTGCATTTCACCAGGCAATATTAGCCAGCTGAATGCACACTACATGTACACGCTCTCAGAAGTTATTTCAGGCATTGCCCTGTGTATACGTACGGCGAAAGCAAATCCTTCCGCTCCCAGCGGGAAGTGGCGTGTCTCAACACAATTTCAGAGGTGTTAATCAGAAAGTGTGGTCTCCATCCTCACAGTGTAAATTTTTCCTCTTACATTTGGCTGTTGATTGTGGCAACACATGTTATTCAGGATGTTATTCATGTCTGCTCAAGCCAAAGAGGGAACTGCCATTATGGTTATAGCCTGGCTGACCTGCGATGGGCTGATGTATGAGATTTTAGCTGTGATGTATTTTGGAACTGTTTATTGTCTTTGCTAAATCAGGCTCCTGATAGGGTTTGCCTAGTCCCCCCATGCAAACATCCTTGCACTTTGCTATCAGCCTGCTAGAGAAATATTGTTATGTGAAAGCTGACCTGCAAATTTTCTGACGTGGTGGAGAGAATGAACGATCCCCCAGGATTACACATCTGTGGGTTATGTGGAAGGGTCTTTCCTGTTTATGTCCATCTCCACTGTCTGTTGGCCTTTCTGTCTTCTGAATTAGGACATTAGGAATTAGGACATGACTTCTGTAAAGGCAGACTTTGCAAGGCACTGTTAGTGTTAAATCTACTCGTCTCTTTGTCTCTCTCCCCAGCTAAGAATATGATGTCAGTCACTGCATTTGACTGTTTGACCAAAAAATGGTGTTAAGTTTTAACAAAAACTAATAAAAAAACCACACATAATCATAACCAATTCTCCTCTACACACAGGAACTAACATTCAGCAACACACCTGTAAACCATTCCACTAAACTAATCACCAGCACATGTGTAAACCACTGCCACTAATTATGAACACCTACTTAAGACCAAAGCAACAACATGCCTCATTCGTACGTGCGATCTCAACCCACCTCCACCCCCTTTCTCCACCCTCTCTTCTACTCTCTCGAATCTTAAAGAATTCCCTGGGGAGGGGAACGGTTCTCCGACCCCGTTCACGGCTAGGCCATCTCTTGACTCCGAGTCACAAACCCACTGAGTCACCCTGGTCTTCTCCTCTACCCTGGCATCCGCTCCTATTCCCTTTTCCCCACTAACTTCATAAACATCTCTTCATTTTGATTCAAGTTCGGTCCTGCCTCCTGAACAACTTTTACTACACAGCGTGCAGTTTATACAACTTCCCACATCCGTGAGGAGGCAGCAGCTCTGCAGGTGCCTTTCCACCCCTTTTGAGGTTTCCCAGGGGGCCATATCATTGGGTCAGGGATTTGCAGGTTGTATTCGACTGTATGACCATGAGCAACTGTGACTACACCCCTAAGACAAGCGTGATCCTCATCGGGTGCACTTTTGTAGCATTAATGGTGCCTTAAGTAAAGATGGGAGACATGACGTGCAATTCTATATATCCTCAGACAAATAAGAAAAAGTATTGTTTATCTACAGAAAGGAGTCATTTATTTCTGGGATGAATATTCTCATTTCACTTGTTCAGACATGCAGAGCCCTTTAATCTGCCTTTCTTCATCCTCAGCAATGAGGTGAGCACCGTGAACGGTAGTGTGAACAAAGAACACTTCAACACCTCATTGGTCTGTACAGAGGAGGGGAAACTGCCATTGCTGTCTTTTATGCCATATTCACTTGAGTTATTAATATGTAAATAGTTTAGTGTAATATAGCTCGTTAACAACAAATGTCCTCAAGCTGTATCTTTAAACTGTTTGCAAGAAAACCTGAAAACTATGGTGCAAATAGAAGACTCACAGAAATGAAAAGTAATATTGCAGCCTTTAAATTGCATGTAGATAACTTAAGCAAATATACTTTGCCTAAGGCTCTACCCAGCCCTTTAAAATCATTGTCTTGGCAGGAATCAGTCCTGTAAATAAATTTCATATTGAAAGCAATATTAGTGTCCTCCCTAATCACCAGCTATCCCGGCCATATACTTAGCGACATATGCAGAGAATCTGAGAGTCTAAATATCACATATAACAGAGAGGATTAATGAGTGGACCGTAAATGTATGTTTTTTTTTAAATGACTGAGGCTATGCCTCCATAATGGTTTATGGTTGACAGGACGCAATAAACGCTATGCTCAAATTTTCCATTAACATTAATGGCGTATGAACTGTTTATTAATAAAATCTTTAATTGTAAAAATAAAATAATTTTTTTTTAAATGTGTTGGCTTTAAAGAACACCGAACTATGCCTGAAAATACATACTGTTAGTACATAACATTGAAATTCAAGTATGTATTCCAAAATATTGTGGTGTGTGGTGAGTGGTGGGGTAACCAGGGGATAACTGCACTCCGGAAAAATCCGGAACAGCTCTTTTTACTTCAGTCCACGTGCCAGATTTGGGAGGGTTCTGGGTTTTACTCAGTGCCGTTATTCAGCTAACTCAGTAATCCTGCTTTGTGAAATATCCCCTTGGACTGTGGCTGCTTGCCTGTTGATAACATCATTGAATATTGTGCCAATTGCTCTCACCTGTGCCTCCTCTGTTTGAACTCTGGAAAGTCTTTCAAAAAGCAAAGCCAGGAGCATTGTGGGATGAGGGGTTAGAATTTGGGCTACATTCTTGTAAGCTTAGATATAAAATACAAACTTGGGAAGAATTTATGTATTTTGATGGAATTCCAATTCTATAGTCATGTTGGTAAATTAACTGTTCTTTACAGCGTTAGGGAAGGAAAAACGCTGCGTGATATTCCCCCACTTTTATTGCTCTGTGTTAAGAACCAGTGGCACAGAAAACAGCAGTGCTGACAGGGACACACTTAGGGCTACACTGACCATTTGAAACAGGCAAAGATACACAAAAACAAACACACAGACACATAGACACATTGCTGAACAGTTTACACAGAGGATCACTGACACTGGCTGAGACACAGACTTGCAGGCACACAGAGGCTAAAATACAAAATAAGAACAGAAACTGGGAAAGCACACATTCACATACACACAGAATCACACAAAAAGTATACATACTGTGCCTACTTTGTCACCAGAGGTAAAGTTATTGCTCGCTTTTAATACTAGGCATTGACAAAGATAGATTCCACAGGCCTTATTTCAACATTGAAGATTGGCTGATGTCAACCCCTACAGCCTAGTGCCTTAACTATGATGTAGGAGGGTGTTTTTTCTTTTTTTCCAATACCTGCTCTAAGAATAATGTTCACTGTGTTCAAAATAAGAAAATACACAAAAAAGACAAATGAAATCTATTTATTTTTTTATAGTATTTTTTCTATATTTATTTCTGTAAAAAATGACTGATGCTAGCAATGACAATAGATAATAGGAAGGCCTGTTGTGCACATTTGGCACCACAACTCCGTCAGTGCAATCATATCACAGACAAAATATTTTTAAAATATTATAAAAATATTTCTGGCTGAAAAAATAATTTTAATCACCAATAACTAAGCACTAAAATGTCACTTTTTATGGTGTTAATAAGATGTGGCCAATGACGTCCGTTTTTGACGGTGGGAGTATTTTTTTGTATTGGTGACAGTTGGTAGGGGAGAATATCTTTTAGTATTTTCCCATGTTTGCTTCAAAACTGTGCTTAGAGAGGGCAGATTCTCATGCATGTATATATGCCATACGGTTCTGTGTTTCCTGTAAAGATGTGTTGTCGGGCAGTGTAGCATCACAAGCGCAATTAACATGGATTCCAATGAACATTAATATATATTAGTTGATATGCAACATCCAATAGAAAGACTCAAACTAAAAATAAGAGATTACTGCTTGAGCTGCTCGGTGACTTGTCCTATTAAGGCACTTTTCCAGTGTGTGGATGGGTCCCATGCCAGTCCCAGATGTCAAAGCTGATGTGTAATAGACTGTAGGGACACCCAGAAAGGCAGGGAATCTATTGGTTACTTAAATTCAATTAAACTTTCGGCAGTGTTTCAAATAAAAAAAATGATTTGGTGTTCCTCAAAACATAGAATTTTTTTCCCATAGCCATTTGGTAGATAATCTAGTCTTGGCTTTACATTTAGTTTAAAAGAGATTTGTTGTATGGTTTTAATTGATGGAATAGAAACCTGTGAACCTCATTGCTTACATGTGCCAAAAAGGTTCAGATGTTGAAATCAAAAACTTTTGTAATTTGACAAGGTTGTTTTACTGTTGTGCCTAGCCAGTTAGCTAATTAGTCAGGTACAGTAGATACCCTGACCAGAGCCACCAGTCACTGGCACATTTCCACGTTAAATTTTTTTTAAAAGACTACAGTCTGTCACTACATTTCTACATAAACATGTAATTTGCTGAATTTCCATGCACCTGAAGTGAGTCTGTGCAGTCAGACTTGGCTACAGTATGCCATGTCAAAGAATGGCATATTGTTTTCCACAAAGACTGCTTTCCCAACAAACGGACAAATAATTTAGCTGGTGTTTATCGGCATCTTCTGGTGGAATCGAGAAACTGCAGTTCGATGGGTGAGCACAAAATAAATTAAGTTAACACACACACCTTTCTGTATCAATGGTGATATTAAGTTATTATGAATCATCAAAATATTACTGTACTATTTCCCCCAATTAAATGTATTATGTTTTACATTACATGAAAATAAAATTACTTATTCAAACTGTACATTTTACATTTATGCACAATCATCAATTGCAATGTAACTTAACCCTCATTGTTTTCAGGGTCAATTTGACCTGATTCAAACTCTTAAAAACCAGATAACCTTATTTTTTCATCTTGAACTTTTCCTAATTTGCTCAGATTAAATAGTAAACATGCAATAAACATAATTCTATGGTTTCAAAAGTCCTGTACCAACTTTGTTTACAAAAAATGTTGTGTGGGGTCATTTGTGGGTGATTCTGGTGGCACTTTCACATACAGGTTTTAAAAGTCACAAACTTTAACTGACCTCAGCCTCTAAAATTAAATGTTTCATCACAGATTTTTCATATTTAAGAATAAAAGGCTAATCAATTGGGGGGGACACAAAAGGTGAAACCGAAAGTGTAAAACATTTTCTATTACAATATTTTTGTGTCAGTTTACACATTTGGGGTAATTTGACCCTAAACATAAAAGGAATCATAAAATGTCAAGATAATATGAGGGAGGGTTAAAGTGAATGGTGTTTTATATACAGTGCAGTCCAAAAGTATTTTGACAGTGACACATTTTTATTGTGTTGGCTCTGTACTCCAGCACATTGGATTTGCAATGGAACAGTGACTATGAGGTTAGACTTTCTGCTTTAATTTGAGGATGGTTACCTCCATATCGGGTGAACCATGCAGCAATTGCAGCCCTTTTGATCCATTCACATCTACTGCATACCTGGCAGCAGAGTGCTGGTTTCAGGCGTGTTTGATACCTCAGACCCTTGAGGACTTACAGTCATTTAGCCAACCATGGGTTCCATGCTGTTACAGTGTAGTTTAGTTGAATGTAGACCTCCCCCCCCCACTTAAAATGGGGGAACTATGTTAAAAAGGGCTACAATTGCTCCACGGTTCACCTGATATGAATGTAAACACCCTCCAATTAAAGCTGAAAGTCTGTACATAAACCTCATAGTCACTGTTACTGTTCCATTTCAAATCCAATGTGCTGGAGTACAGAGCCCAAACAAAGAAAATGTGTCACTGTCCAAATACTTACGGACTGCACTGTAGCTCATAGTCTCGGCATATGATTATAGGGTTGTTTTGTTGTCCATCTGTTGGTTGATGATTCAGGTTTATCAACATATCTAAGAGCAGGGTTTGGTCTCTATACTGAAGGGGGCAAATTAATTGGAGCTTAAAGTGTTCACAGTAATTTTAAAAAATACTATCTTTAACTGTTCAAAAATATAAAACATTTGTTGGAGGCTATTTGTGAAAATGGGGCGTGTTCATCATAAAAAAAACATTTGATTTGGATCTGCCCCACCCAAAAAAAAAATGGCCGTCGTGCCACGCCGTGTGTGAGTGTGTGTGAGAGAGAATGATGCATTTATTATTAGGCCTATAAGAGCGCCTGAATTGGGTGCCGACTTCTGCAGTCTTGTGTGATTGCTTTCTGTGCTTATTGATAATTAATAATATAATATTATCTAACACAGACATCCACAGACGTATATTAGACGTCTAACACAGATTGAATACAAAACCCAGCAGGCCTAGTTTCTGTCTAGAACCAGGGTTCACTACCCCTGAGTTGGAAGTTACACAAAATAAATAACAATAGAAATATTAGATCACTATTTTATTATCCCTGTAACATTGCTTAGTGATTTCATCCTTCCTGTCAGGCATGATTGCTGCACTAGCAATACAAAATCCAGCTGATTTATTCAACCTGTTTCTTATATGCTATTTCAGTGTAAAAACAGCATGAACCCAAATGGTGATGCTTGGTTTCTATGACTTTCCAAGTTAAGGTTTTTCAGCATGGGTTTTTGTTGTTGTTTCAGGAACAGCACAAGCTTTTAAAGCGAGGCTTTGACAAGAAGGCAATGCTCATCCAGGCTGAAATTGATTCCCTCAATATGGAGAAGGCCGAAATAGAGCAGTCCTCTTCAAGTTTTTCAGATATTTTCTTACTAGCAGCCGCCATGATTTTGCCAGGGATCGGGGCAGGGGGCTGCTGTTGCTAGGTGAGACACTGTAGGTGAATCGGAGGAACGACTTAACTAAAAATATCACCATTGCCAGTTGACTATTTACATTATTTTTTTTGTATTACAAGTTTTCCAAAAAATATTTTTTTAATATACAAATCAGGCAGTATCTAATAAAATTTGCGTATTTACGTACATAACAAAAACTTAAATATATATATTGGACAAAGCCAGACTTAAAATCTTTATTTCATTTTGACAATATTGAAGATAGACGTTGTTACAGGACAGAATTCGAATACATATTTTTTTCATTTCATAAATCAGAAAACACTGT
Source organism: Ilyophis sp. 1 JC-2022 (assembly GCA_022702515.1). Classification (NCBI taxonomy): domain Eukaryota; kingdom Metazoa; phylum Chordata; class Actinopteri; order Anguilliformes; family Synaphobranchidae; genus Ilyophis; species Ilyophis sp. 1 JC-2022. Next base: position 67,892,524 of record CM040400.1, read on the forward strand.
ATAATTATAAAAAATACATTTTTGGAATATTTATGTATATAAAATCATGGAATTAGCAACTTGAATCTGAAAAGTTTATGTAAATGCTCTAGAAGTTGACATTTCTGGAACAAATTATAATAACAACTCAGTCGTAGAAAATGGCCATTAAGTATATGTATTATGCATTCTTCTTTATCAATTGTTTTATCTGGTACTATCCTCCAACTTAATCGGACATGCATGCCCCATATGTAGGACCTTCTGTTACTTGTTGTTGGTGTCTCTTGATCGTTTTGGATGTATTGGAGGACTTTATCTTGTGTTTGGCACCTGCAGTAGAGGCAGCATGGACTTTTGCAATTCCTTTATCATCCTCATCTCTAATTGCATTAACTGTGATGATAGTGCTCTGTTGAATATCTAGGTTATATATTACGGCCTTTGAGAGAGACAATATAAATTGATATAACCTTTTCATGATCCTTACAATATTACATTGTTATTAAGTACCCTGCTCTGGTTGACCTGACCATAAGAATGCTGCCCGTTCCTCTCTCTCTAGCCCCTTTCACACATGGTTCAACTTATAAAAGTTACCGAATGTTGAGACAATTAGATATGTTGTCAAAGTGTGACGCTTGGATAAGATATCTGATATTTCAATTTTACAGCCTTTACAATAGGCTACATGCGAAGTGAACAAAGCCTGAATTTAAAAATAGGCTATAGCTAGCCTAGGCCTACTTTTTTTGCAATGAAACTACCTAAAGTAGCCTTTGTGCATAAAAAACAATGCACAAACTCGTAAAATGAGATTCAAATGAACGCAAAGTGAACGCTGAAGGCGAACATTTTTATCTGCATTTGGAAAAACATGCAACCCAGCTCTTACATTTTCTTCTCTCCGAAGATGCCTAGGCCTGCATATGCAAATCTCAATTTACGATTACTAAAAATGTTGGCAGCTATCTTACTCCATACACCCTCCCCCTCCCGCGATCATAATCAATTTTCTTTGGAACTCCCATGACTGACAGATTTTTTTAATCGAAGTGAAACTAACCCTCATGCGGCTTGTCCTTGCATGTAATCCGCAGAAAAAGTGCGCAGTATTGGAGCCTGGCATGTCAGTGAAAACCTTCAACTAACGGTAGGACATTTTGTGATTTTCTGTATTTTTTCTGTATTTCTAGTCAATGATTGTTATAATAAACCATGGCAATTGAAAACCATGGGTAACTTACTTGCTTACCTTACCATGGTTACCATTACCTATAAAACCATGGCAGTTTTTCGTAAGGGGTATTAGGCATTCGGAAACATAAACATTACAATTTCTGATTTTGAAAGCGTGCGTGTTTAAACATGAAGTCAAAACTTTTTAAAATGTATTTATTTTTTAAAATCAGTTTAAGTAGTTTGTTTTATTTATTTTGGTTTAAGGCACATTAAATTTAATCCTTACAGAACACCCAGAGGGTTGATTTCTCAGCAAAAAAATGTCATAATATTTCAAGCTTTTTGTAGAATATTACACTGTAGCTTGATTGATTAAATTAGAACCGTTCAGTGTACCGTTCACACACACATATGGAAAGGAATAGCTCTCACTTTATACCCTATCTCTCGCAATAGTCCAAAAGCATGAATTCACTACTGAATTATGTACAATTCTTTATAGTACAAATGGGTTATGTGACATGCAGTAACCACGTTATTACAGGAAATTGTTTTACCTCATATGTCCACAGGAGGGAGACATGTTCCTGGTAAAATTGATGCAATTTTATTTCAAAATATTATAAAACAACCATGCTCAGTCACATCTATTATGCATTAGCAATCTCTGTTGAAAAAAAAATTGTAGAAACTTTGCTTGTATTTATTATTCTAAGATGTGTTCGGGGCGTTTCTAGGCGTGGTGCTCTTTTCTATTTGAGGAGGAGTGGGTGTGGCTACAGAGTCTATGGTGTGGGATCAGGCCTTTTTTGCCATTGCCAGCTAGCTACTGCAATGGCGGAGGTGAAGAAGAGGAGGTACAGCGAAGCAACAAGCCTGCAGAGCATGTTCAAGGAGCGGAGTCAACCTAGGATTTTCTTTTCCTCAATTGCGACAGCTGAAGTTTAGCAAGGGAATGAAAAGTGACATTTTGAATCAAATTAATATAAATGTAATATTATATTGTATTTCAGAAAACAAATACTATTTGTAGACAAATATTTTCATGAAAAACTTTACTTTAAATGGTATTAGCTAGCTATAATAGACAGGATATGGTCTGCTAAAGTTAGGCTACTTATTACACACGCAATTTCGTCTTTACATCCCAGTTCTAAATTAATGTTCAGAATAACATTAGCCAAACATTGAACAAGCAAACCATTTTTTCAGCCAGACATTTAGGGCACTGAACTGGCTGAATTTCTTACTACCATGGTTTAAAACAGGTAGCGGTCCTGAGAACACAAGCTTGCAAATGGGTTTGATACAGTTATAGGCCTATAATGAAATAAAATCGTTATTCAGATTTTTTCAATCTGGTGTCATTTTTGCCTGCATGAATGATTACAGCTTCGGAGTATTTTTTAATGATCGCGGGAGCTTGATGTTGTAGCCTATGTCATTCTCTCTCACACCAGGAAAACAATGCAGGCAACACAATACATTTCTTGAAACCACTGGCAACATTTACATTGAAACAAAGAATCCCCAATTACAACTGTGTTCATCGGAGATGGCAGTAACGATGAGCCAGATACATGCTTCTTAGCAGACGCTTTTATCTAAAGCGACGTAGCCTACAGTATATGAATGCATACATTATGAAGCAGGGGTCGATGTTGGGGAGCTGAGGACTTCAAAATAATTTCAAATTGTTCATTTCATTGTTATAACACTGCCAAATGACTGTTACCATCCTTATAGAACAATGCATGTTGCTAAAAATGTTATTTTAATTTTATCTTCGCTTGACATTTTTCGCATGTTTCTTGCCTGCATTATACAATCTCTGCTTCAATGGAGCGGAGTGGGCGGGGTTTAGAACAAAAGAGATTGTAAACTTTTTTTATTGTAAACACAAAATCCTGCATAATTCACCTTTAAATGGATATTGATTTAAAGCTATGAATAAAATCTATCAGACCCCGTGGCCTTCCAGGACCAGGGTTGGTTACCCCTGTATTTAAGTAAAATCTAAGTATTATGAGCAGGAAAATCTATAGATCAGCGGTAGGCAACCCTGGTCTTGGAGTGCCAGTGATGGGTTTTTGTTCCAGCTGAGCTTAATAACAAGGGTTTTATGGATGACTGAATGTCTGAGCCTTAATATTCTGGTGAAATGCTTAGTGTCTTAAGCACATGGTCACCTACATTCATTAAATCTGATTCATTAAAAATATGTCCAGGATGTATCCATGTAGTTCTAGGTTTGGATGGAGCAAAAACCAAGACTGTCTCCAGCACTCCAAGACCAGGGTTGCCTTCCCCTGCTATAGATGAATGATGAGTAGATAAGATATGCCAACCTGTAGTGGTGGCACAATGGCGGCAATCCTAAATCCTAAATTGTCTGGCCTCCGTTCACTGACCAGCATTCTTAATATTCATAAGTCTACTGTACCTATACCATACTACCCTGTATGTCTCTATACCATACTACCCTGTATGTCTCTTTCTATGCATGTTTGTGCAGAGAATCATGTCACGTGGCACCGTTTCAATGGCTGAGCCAGTCTGTCTGATTGAAAACAAGGACGGGAACCTGCGTGTCCTGACACAGGCTGTAGAGATCCTGAAGCAGATCGATCAGCCTGTGGTCGTTGTGGCAGTAGTGGGCCAGTACCGCACTGGAAAATCATACTTGATGAACAAGCTGGCTGGGAAGAGAAAGGGTGAGATTGTCATTTCCCATTAGATATAGTCACACCATCACACATTATCCCACCAGTGGTATTCCCACATAACTCCTGCATATTCATTTATATCTAACCTAATAATTATCTTTTAAGAAATGGAAAGAAAGTTTCCCAAAATGTCATAGAGAGAAAAATAGATCAAACTAAAAATAGAAAATAATAATAACAACAAATTCTTGTTACAGTTATCTGGTTCAGCTCTGAACATAGTTCTGTCCTTTCCCCCACTTAAGGATTTGCCCTGGGAGCCACCATACAGTCAAAGACCAAGGGCATATGGATGTGGTGCGTTCCTCACCCAAAAAAACCGGACCACACCCTGGTGTTGTTGGACACTGAAGGGCTTGGGGATGTGGAGAAGGTAGGAAATTCCATGTTTTCTGTCTACAAAACAAATAGACATATACAAAATGTGACCTGTTCTCTCTGAATAAACATTTAATTTGTTGTGTCACAGTCCATCTACTCATGCATTGTTCTTCCGCATGGAGAACCATCGTGATTTTCAACAGTTTGTTTAAAATCGATATGAGTATAATAAGAGATTGTTAATTCAGAGTTTTTTTGTTTCAACATGATACAAATGCATGATTTAGCCAGTAATCACCCACCTTTGTAGCTTGTGACCTTGTCACTCTGGATAAAATTACATTGTCTGACAAATCACTCTGAATAAGAACACCTGCTAAACAAATGCAATGTAATGCTGCTTAATCGGGTAATGAGGCCTCCCATGTGTAGTTGACAAAAGGCAAAGTCTGATACTCGAAAACTTCAATTTTTATATCCCCAGAGAGACATGAAGAATGACAACTGGATATTTTCTCTGGCAGTCCTCCTGAGCAGCGCTCTGGTGTACAACAGTTTTGGGACCATCGACAATGTTGCTGTACAGCAGCTTCAGTATCCTTTACTGGGGGCACTTCTCACTTAGCCAGCCTTTCTGTGGTCACACCACTGCCGAAATTATACAACAACAACAACAAAAATAACAATAATAATACAAAAAATTTAATCATTTATAACAATCATAAATATAACTGCAAGCATCGATTCCCGGGGACCGATTAACATAAGCAGTATTTATCAAACACAAAGACGCCAAAATGGTGGAGAAGGCTTTTCAGGGCTTTTGTCATTGTTGCACGTTTGAAATCTCTGCAAGAGAACAGTGAATTTTTGGATCTTTATAGCGCCACCATGTGGTTTTATTGGGCTAAGCCTTTGTAACTGGAGTCTTGATCTAACTCTCAATCACCCCACCAAGTTTCAGAACTTTATGTCAAATGGTTTTAGAATTATTAGCATCTATGTGATAAGCCACGCCCACTTCAAATTAATTGGATCGTCATTCGGCCATTTTTTTGACTAGGCCTTTCAAAAGCAATGCCTGTATGAAGTATGAGTCAAACAACTAAGTTTTGTGTAAATTGGCAAAATTTTTAAGGAGGAGTAGCATTTTAACTGTTTAAGACAATTCAAAATTTCTTAAAATTCTATATATTTGTAGCTAGCTAGCTACTGCAATAATGGAGGCAAAAAAGCGCAAGTACAGCGAAGCCAAACAACAAGCTGACAGGGCCAAACATATCAAGGCCTCAACCTCTTAGGGCAAGTGAACTGGGTGGGTTAGTCTTAAGATGATGTCAGAAACAACAAGCTTTTAATTTCAAACCTGACCAAATATAATTATTAACATTAGTCCGGTCAGCCATTAGCCTTTCCACAATTAAATGCCGTCTAATGACATTTTCCTCATTCTCCAAAAGTAATAAAGCTAAAAGAGCAGCCAGTATGTTAGCCAGCTAGCTAGTGTTAGCGAGCGTTATCTTTTTAATTCCAGCAGCTAATAACAATGAAGTTATGACACCACCAGGGTTATCCAAAAGTTATGACACTTTAGTTGGAATTTTGGCAAGTTAGGATGCTTCTGTAATACACTTTTCCTATCTGGAGTTAGGATAGGACTTGAGAACTTTTGTTCTGTAATGGCTATTTGCCTAAATAAGTTCCAAACTGAAATGACCATGGTTACTACACAGATAAGATAGGATTCCAGAGTTACAATGTTTCTATAATACGGCACCAGATTCCTCCAACATCAGCTGCATCAGAGCGGAACTGGTCCCTGTTTGGTAGAACATACAGTGTACAACAGGCTGGCAAATGAAAAAGTTGAGAAGTTGGTGGCTATTCAGTCAATCTTTAAACTTTTTGAGCCCATCAAAGATGACACCACACAAATTGAACAAATTCTCCAGTCTCTTTCTGAAGAAAGTTTTGTTTAACCTTACTTTAGTCAAATGTTATTAAGTTATTCCTAATATTTATTAGGAATAACTTCAACTTTTGACTAAAATAAGGTTAATCTTAATCAATTGTCTTGAAAACTGGGTTAGTCTCTCAGGTACTGGTCTTTCTTGGTTCCGAATCGATATTAGAGGGAGACAATTTTATTTCAGCCTTGGTGACCATATGTCGAGCAAGCATGACATATCCTTTGGTGTAGTGCAAGAAAGCTGTCTTGGTCCCCTTCTTTTTTCATTATATATGCTCCCCTTAGGCAGCATCATTAGCCAACACAATGTCAACTTTCATAGCTATGCAGACGACCCACAATTATACATTTCTGTAGAGCCAAATGACCCAGATGCCCTGTTCCCTTACTACTTGTATGTCTGAAACCAATAAATGTATGAATAATAATTTATTGAAACTAAATGAAGAAAATACTTTTAGTTATACCAAAAACCAAAAGAGACATTCTTTTAATAATTAGGAAGTTGGGAAATCTTGCTTTTCAGACAAAAACTGAGGTGAAAAGTCTAGTTGTAATTTTAGACTCTGATTTAAGTTTTAAACCTCACATTACCAAGGTGACCAAAATCTAATTTTCCCGGAACTTCACAACCCTAATGGCGACAGCTGAACTTTAGCAATGGGATGAAAAGTGATGTGTGTTTTCTGTTGGACCTGTAAGTTGCATTACTTCAAGCTATCCAGCTATCTACTTTAGCTAGATGGCCGAAGTTGGGTCGACTACTTTGAGTGGATGGGGTTGAGGACAGAGGAGTCTTCTTTGATTGTAAACAACGGACCACAGCAGGGCTAGAAATCCTGCATAGTACACCTTTAAATATACTTTTCTATGTTAGAATATTCACTTTCATAAAGTAAATGAATGCTTTGCAAATGTACCCCTGTTGTTGGTTTTCTGCCTTGAACAACTGAACCTGCAGCTACGTGACAGAACTGACAGAGCACATCAAGGTGAAATCGCGGGCCAATGACGAGGACGAATCCACCGAGTTTATGCGCTTCTTTCCCTCGTTTGTCTGGGCTGTTCGGGATTTCACCCTAGAGCTACTGCAGGATGGGAAGTCAATAACCCCTGACCAATACCTGGACAATGCTCTCATGCTGAAGCCGGGTGAGGATGATGGCACTGCAAATCTGTTGTGATCTAGCAGTTTGAATGCATATACATATGTACGCAGCATGCTAGAATATTCATTTCTCAGTTTTAATTAAAAAACGGTAGTCTATTGAAGAAACACCAGTTTCAGTATGGTACATCGGATATAGAGGTCGATGTACTAAAAGTTTGCGTGTACAAAAACACGTGTAAAACTGTTACCACCCGCAAAAAAATAGTCAGAGGGGATCGACTAACTAGGTGTAAAGAAGATTGTGTGGGCTAAAATTGAATGATACGTTGATTTCTAATTTTTGTGGGTTAAATATGAATATGCAAAAATAAGCGTCCCTTTGTTATTATTTGAAATAGTGGGAGGAGTTTATGCAAATAGATTACTTTAGCATGTGTAAACTGATTTAATAAGCTTGAAAGGAAGTTCACGAAAGGTATTTGACAGTGCATTTTAGTACAAATGGAAAGCAGGTATTAAAAGACACGGAATCGATAAGATGACAGCTGTCATTGTAGCAAGAATATGGAGGTAGATTTCTACCTCCATACAAGACACATAGCCTACGGGTGTGTTTGGAATATCTATAACTGAATGTTCTGAATGATTGCATAACAATGGAGGCTAATTAACTGGCCCACAAGACACACAAGAAGATCATTTGTGGATAGCCTAGCTAAATAGGACCATGAACAGGATCATGAACAGTAAGAATTTGTTTTAAATCATGAAGCAAATCATGTTACAGAATACAAGAGTAACTAGTATTTGAATCAAACAAGCAATGCAACATATATTATAACAAACAGCGAAATCAAAACTTAAAAAAATTAAACCCATGATCAAATGGAAATGTGATTTTATGTGACACGGCGTGAGTAGGCTTTGTACTAGTAAGCATAGTTATGATATTCCTGACAAACATCTGTAACTCCCGGCAGAAACTAAGTGACATCCAGTGAAACAGTTCATAATAAACCGCCAGCTGGTTTAGTGTAACAGTAGCCTAGGCTATACCCTTCACTAAAGAAATACACACAAAAAAAAAACAGAAAAATGGTAACATTTCTGCAATTCTTTTCACCGTTTTCTTACAGTATAACCATTCCAAACACACAAAATTTCTCGTTTAAATATGGTTGTTTGCGGCTGGAGTAATTTGTATAATGACTCTTAGTTCATGTTAACGCGTGCAAATACTTTGGCTGCGCCCGCAAAATAACACCTCTTATTTGGGATCTTAGTAAATCGACCCCATAGAGTACTATTTTTTAAGCTTTTCAGTGTTTAGTTACCTCCATTTAAAGGGGAATTCCACAGAAAAATTATGTTAAATGAGCTCTCAGCCAACTCTCTACCTCTAGTGAAAGCATTGATATAGCCCAAAACTACTGTACATGTACCAGGTACCTGCTCTAGTGTTCACTACAATGGCCAGGCGCTTAGTTTATGGGCGGGCATCAGACAATGCCAGTCACAGGTTGCCACTCCCACTGAATACAATTGGAGGGGCTGGGCCTTGGTGTTACTACTAGTCCTGGAAGCGGTTCTTCAAGAGAGGCTAATGGTACTCGCTGGCAGGTTAGCCACTACAGTTCTACTGAAAAAAAGTCAACACCATTAGCTGGTGTCTCCAGAGAAAAATGGGGGAAATACAGTCATTCATTTTGGAAAACACCGCCCTTCATTGGTATGAAAATATATTAGCTAATCTAGCTAGACACTTACTTGTTTCTCCTACCGGTCCTCTGGGTCTCTTACATCAGTTCATTTTTATGGTTCCAGAAGATTGTCTCCAAAACACCCTTATGCACGTGGTGTTCAAAGTCAGGGTGTGTAGGGTTTCCTCCCTCTTCATCCGGGTCTTCATCCGGGTCTTGCTCACAGATGACAAATTAAACTGTGCCGGTCCCACTCACTGCAGCAACATTTCCATTGCGACAAAGTTACCACACGTACACAACCAGTCATATTTTACCCGAGGTAGTCCCAGATCAGCAACACATTCAGCTCCGGATACAGCATGAGAATGTGAAAAACATACATACTTTTTTTACGTATATAAAAACATTAGGCTACCTACTTGTATATGTATTATGTATATACTGTATGTGAGCATTCTGAAATATTTATTCTGTTACAAATCTCTGAATGGTACAGCCTCTTCTTTAATTCAAGACTTTCAACCATGGATGTGCATTGAATAGTTTGAGATATTTGACACTTGAGATTAGTAAAAACTGTGAGAATCAGAGCATAAAAAGGCTCTCCTAGGTTAATTCCCCTGGGGTGTGAGGTGTGGCTGATATATGTATTGTAACAATGCAGTTCAATGCCCAAAAATGGCAGTTAAATTCCAAAACACACAGACTTGTATGTTTGTTAGAAAGTAGCCCATCAAGTTACTTGATCAAGCCACACGCTTCTAAATGAACCTAAAAGCTTTTTTTTTTTGCATTCTTGCTGGTTTGTCTTTTAAAAACAAGGCCATGGGAAGAAAGAAATTGAATACAACCTGCCACGGAACTGCCTCCGGAACTACTTCCACACGCTGAAGTGCTTTGTGTTCGACCGTCCTGCCAGTCCACAGAAGATGAAACACATGGATGACCTGAGTGACAAAGACTTGGAACCTTTCTTTGTGCAGCAAGCCAGGCATTTCTGTGATTACATCTTAAGTGAAACCAAGACTAAAACCATGAAAGGGGGCTACACTATGACTGGCAGAAGTGAGTATTGACCAACTGCCTTTTATCATCCATTTATCAACAATATTTAAAAGGTATGTGTTTTTCTTTTTAGGATCTGAAAATATTCTGTGCTAGTCCATGTGGACCTTTGTTCCTTATTAATTCAATGTGTTTCATCGTTAATGTAAGATTGAAGCTTAACATTGACCTTTTAGAATGTCTTATAGTTTCTGAGCTCAGCCTTCATGGAAATTAAGTGGTGTTTTTTTCAGTTGAAATTAAGGATGACCGATCAGAGGCCTGTAACAATGGTATAAGACTCATTACTCATTCCAGGAATCATGCCACTGTGTGCAAAAAATGAACAGACCCATCCCTGTGTTTTGTAGTGTTGGGGAGCCTTACAAAGATGTACTTGGATGCTATCTCCAGTGGCCAGATTCCCTGCCTGGAAAATGCAATTGTAGCTCTGGCCCAGATTGAGAACTCTAATGCAATAGCTGAGGCTGTGAAGCTCTACAAGGAGCATATGGCGAATTGGGTCGCCTTCCCGACCAAGACGCAGGCAGAGCTGTCAGAGATGCATGGCAATGTAGAGGAAAGGGCTGTGAAGATCTTCATGGACCGCTGCTTCAAGGATGAGGATCAAAAATACCAACTTGAGCTAATGGTAGAGGAATTTCACTCTTCATTTTGTTGCGTACGTAGCAGACACCATGGTTTAGGTTTGAGGTGCATTGTGGGTAAACAGCAAGTGGCCATAACCTGTGTGTCAGCCTCATCTGCCTCCTTCTCCCCTTTATTGTAGAAACTGCTGCAGGCACAGTATACGGCAATCTGTGACAAAAATGTTGTTGAATCGAAAAAGGCTTGTGAATCCATCATCAAGCGCATATTCAGGCCTCTGGAGGAAAATATTGCATCTGGGAAATACATGTCAGTTGGAGGATACAAGCAGTACCGCAAGGATTTAAAGCGCTTCATTTCAGAATACAGATCAGCAGAGGGAAAAGGAATAAAGGTACAGTACACTGGACTAGGTAAATGGCAGACATTTGGTTACCATATACTGTATGTATGTACTGTAGTACACAGACAGCCCAGTACTATAATTGGATTGGATGTTTTTAAGTGAATGTTCTCTCATAACAAGAGTGGTGGTTTACAGGATCAGGAAAGTCTAAAGGAATACCTGGCCAAGCAAGAATCTGTTGGGCAAGCCATAATGACTGCTGACCGATCTCTCAGCGAAGGACAGCGGAAGGAAGAAGGTGATGTCACAAAGGATTCACTCAATGGGTTCTCTCTATAGCATTCTGAATACTTCCCTGTGGCTAACATCCTTTTGCAATATACTACAGATATTACTATGGGCTAACGAGATGCCTGACTCTCATATTCCTTCAGTCTTCAGTTTTTTTCCGTAACGACAGCAGGCTCTTGCAATCAACCGTGATTCCAACAGCCATTTTCCGAAGGTGCATTCATTTGGAATATTTCAGAATCAATGGAATGGAGACAGTACTACATGCGTTCTTAACAAATGTTAAGAATACGGAGTCAAACAGTTGGTTAGTCCAGACAGAGATTTGAATATATTCAGAGGATCTAAATAGTCATAATGTATTCTTTTTGAGATACTTTACCAGTTTCAGAGATGTAAGTAATACCTTATTTTACAGACCCACCAGGTGTACTCATCTTCCTATAACTATGTGCTGAACAGTACTGGACACATCGCATTAAAATGAACAAACACTGTGCATACTTCTATTGCATGGATCTCTCACCTAAAGCATGATAACTCATCATGTAATTAAATCTAATTTAATGTGACCACAAAATGGTTGAACATGGTTTTTGTTTTCACCTTGAAATTAGTAACCAATTCAGACCAAAGCAATCAGGTTTGTGTGATCAACTCCTTTAATCGATCCATTAAGTGCTGAGTAACAAAGAAAAACAGACAACCTTGTGGCTCTCCAGAACCAGGGTTCCTGAGCTATGGGGTTCCTATGGTATAAATTGCTTCAATTGATCCAGGATTAATCAGTCTGTTGAAAGATAACATAGCCTTGCTTCTTTTTCCAGCAAATCGGGCAAGAATAGAGGCCATGGAGCAAGAGAGACATGCCTGTGAGGAACAGAAAAAGATCTTGGAGAAGCAGATGATGGACCAGAAGCGAACGTACAAAGAGAACATGAGGCAGCTGGAGAAGAAGATGGAGGAGGACAGGAAGAATGCTGCACAGGAGTTTGATATGGTCCTGAAGAGAAAACTGCAGGTAGCTTCTGTGGGCATTTGCTATTAACGAGCTTGTTGACCTGTAAGCTCCTTTATCAGAGATATAATTTCCTCCAAATGACTACTTCAGTTATAAATGTGAGGGGAGAATTACCCTTATTTCAAGTAATTGTATTGGCCCTGGTCTGGTCTGGAATACACTCTAGTCCAATGATGGCTAACCCTGTTCCCGGAGTACCACAGATTCTGGCGTTCAGCACTAGGTTAACCAACAAAAGTCAAATGCAGTTAACATGCCTCACTTGTTTTATTGGGTCGAAATTGGTCGCTGGTTGAATACAAAACCCAGCAGGCCTAGTTTCTCTCTAGAACCAGGGTTCGCTACCCCTGAGTTGGAAGTTACACAAAATAAATAACAATAAAAATATTAGATCACTACATCATAATGGTGATGCTTGGTTTCTATGACTTTCCAAGTTAAGGTTTTTCAGCATGGGTTTTTGTTGTTGTTTCAGGAACAGCACAAGCTTTTAAAGCGAGGCTTTGACAAGAAGGCAATGCTCATCCAGGCTGAAATTGATTCCCTCAAGATGGAGACGGCCGAAATAGAGCAGTCCTCTTCAAGTTTTTCGGATATTTTCTTACTAGCAGCCGCCATGATTTTGCCAGGGATCGGGGCGGGGGGCTGCTGTTGCTAGGCGAGACACTGTAGGAAAGACTTAACTAAAAATATCACCGTTGCCAGTTGTTTATTTACATCATACATTTTTTTTGTATTACAAGTTTTCCAGAAATGAATTTTTAAATATGCAAATTAGGCAGTATCTAATAAAAATGTGATGCCTTTTGTCAGGAATTTAGGAGTTTTATTTGACTCAGACCTATCATTTGAAATGCAGGTTAAGAAAGTTGTCCAATCGTGTTTTTTTCAACTGGAGAATATTGCAAAAATGAAGTCACTTCTAAAATACAGTGACCTGGAGAAGATCATTCATGCTCAAAATTGGATTATTTTAATTCACTATTCCAGCCTTAGCAAAAAGTACCTGTCTTGGCTCCAGGTAATGCAGAACGCTGCCGCTAGGCTCTTAGCTAGAACATATCTTAACTGGAGATATGCACATCACCCCTGCTTTAGCCTCCTTACATTGGTTACCTGTAAGTTTTAGAATGGATTTTAACATTTTACTGATTTAGTCTTAAGGCGCTGCATGGCCTAGCCCCTAATTATATTGCAGATCTTTGATCCCCATATACACCTGCATGCAGCCTGAGATCCTCGGGTAAGGAACTTCTAGTAACTCCAAAATCTAGGCTAAAGACAAAGGGTGACTGGGCCTTCGCTGTCAGGGCCCCTCAAGTGCCTTGCCCGAGGAGCTCAGGCTTGCTACATCGGTAACCCCTTTTAAATCTCTTCATAAAACAAATGTTTTTTGACAAGCTTTTAACTGAATTTTAATAACCATGGTAACTAGGCACTTTTATTGCATTGTATTTTTCCCTTACCATATTTTACCAATAAAGCTTTTATTTCACTTGTTTTAGATATTTTAATCATATTTTACTTTTAATTGTTTTTTATCTGACTGTGAAGCACTTTGTAAACTTGTTTTAAGAAAAGTGCTATACAAATAAAGTTATTATTATTTATCCAGGGATGTTGCTGTTTTTGTTCACATGAGCTGTTCTGGAAGATTTCTAGAAATCTTACTAAACCCTGATCCGGAAAATTGCCGGAACTTCTTATACGGAAAATCAATTCCAGCTCTGTTCACACATGAGGCAGACACAGAAACTTTACGGAACATTTACGACTTAAGATGCATTTCTGAAAGGGTTTCTCTCTACCCTCCACAAACATCAAAGCGAATGTCCTCAGGACAATAAAAATAATCTATATATTTGACAGCTAAATATCCCGCCCTCCTTAATGACTGTTGCCATGTATGACAAAAGAAGATGGAGTCAGCTGGCAGCATTCGCTTGAGTGAATTATCACAAGTTAGCTTACCTTCGAGCAAATGTATGTGTGTCTGTCTACGATATAGACCTACTATTGATAAAATATGCACACACATCAAACAGCATAACGTAATGAAGAATAAATGCAGTGACATAAAAACAACCTGCACACAAAACTGTGTTTCACCATTTATTCAGACAGACAGCATTTCGATCTGAAATGTTCAGGTTTTGTGTGCAGGCTTTTTCTGCACTGCATCTGTCTATGGTATTGACATTAAGGTGTGAGTGTGGTCATCCACAAAGTTGTACCCACAAAAAAAACTTTTCCAAGTTTGTCTACGGCTTGGGGAATGAAATAAAAATAAGGGACATTCAGGATAGCGTTTGTCTGTTTTGCAACTTCCTCAACAACACCTTTTAACTATCTCCAGAAAAAGCTTTGTAATTTGCAGATAACGTTTTTTCTCCCACTATGAACTAAATTGTTGTGTCGGAGCTGGATACTACATAGCAACCATTTATAAGCAGAGATGGGTGGACTACAGTGTAATTCATAAATTTGCTAACGGTCAATTGTTTGCGAACCAATTGTTCAAAGTAAACATTGCTATGGAAGGCAACACACAATAATGGCAATAATAACCACACATTCATCAGGCTTCTCCAAAAAGAATAGGTTAATAAAATATATCTGTGAGCTGGCTGTGGTTTTTGGGTTCTACTGCCAACTGAAGGATGCAGCTCAGCCCAGATATTTAATATCAACGGTTCCTTAAAATATAAAGTAGATGAAGAGGGGATATCTGTTATGGTTAAGAGATTTAATTGTGAACTGCAATGAAAGACCCAAAAAAACAAAAACGTAAGTGATATTCTGTATTTTATTAAACATTTTAGTTTTTTATGATGTTGTTTGTCAAAGTAACGGACAAAAGAATGTATGGAGCTTTTTCACTTTTCAGTTTTCATTGGTAGGTAAATCCTACCCCTCTTTGCATCTGGATATGTCAGCCTCTGTTTACCAGAGTAATATTCAATACAGACGTGATTTTAACATGATGTACAGGTTCCAATAACAACAAAATAGTAAAAACTAAAAAAGCTAAACATTAGCAAACTTGAAATACTCTTGAAAAACTTCAGCTGCTAACTCAGTGAGAGCAACATGGGAACGTAAATATTACAAAAATATAAAGTAAGTAAACCGCTGCAGCTATAAGGGCACTTTTTGTGAGCTGTCTCAGGGCAGGGGGCATATGCTTCAGCAGATAACTATATAGGATGTACATGTACCAGCCCCCCTAACTGACCCCCTGTTTCCAATATGAACAGATGCCTTTGAGCAGAATCACAAAAGCCTCCCCCCCCATCACCCAACACTCACTCTTCTGTAACCTGACAATATTCCTGAACCTGTGTGGGAACCTTTTTTCACCATGGTCATGTGCGGCAGGCAGGTAAACCTGTTATCGCCCACAACCTCTCTAGGTATGAATTCATGTTCCCTGGTAGTCATGGGAACCTTCAAAGGGCTAGCCTGGATTATTAAAGAAGGTTCAGAAGTAGCCTGTCTCACAACATTTAAGCAATGGTCACAAAAAATTTACACTTTTTTTTCTCACTCATGTTTATTAAAAAAAACTGATGTTATCCAATTCTCCAAAGTTTCTGTGGATAAGACCATGATGTGACACTGCAAAGCCATGTTGAGTCAACTTCATTTTCTTTTCTTATCCCAAAGCTGTGCAGTGTCACATCATGGTCTTATCCACAGAAACTTTGGAGAATTGGATAACATCAGTTATAAAAGTGTGATCACCAAGCGTGATGTTAACTGAACAAACTAGCCATTAGTATTGTAATCAAAAGTAAGTACCACTAATTAAATCCAAAAAGAGAGAAAGATGATAGCTAAAGCATGTCAGGGGAGCCATGGTGCAATCTGAAGAGGTGTGTCTTCAGTCTGTGTTGGAAAACTGTGTTGGACTCTTTAGTCCTTCAGTCTGAACCTTCCTTAACTCATTCAATGCCAGAGTGTTCCAGAACACTAGAATCCCTGCAGTGCCTAGGCAATGTGGCTACATGACATTAAACATTTTTAGATTGATCCTGTCAATGTTCAAACACACATTATTTAACCTATTTAACAAAATTACTTGTTAATCATTGGTGATGTGTCATAGTGAAAACAGTTTTCCATCAAAATGAGCTCTTGCTCAAGAGATTTTAAGTTGGACACAGCTGGATAGTTTGACAGTATCTGTTTCGAACACCACAAGTGCTTTGTATTATTTCAGTAAATTAACTATAAACTGAACAGATACATATGTGACCTGCTCTATCATATCAATACCTGATCATACCTGCCCCATCATATCAATACCTGATCATACCTGCCCCATCATATCAATACCTGATCATACCTGCCCCATCATATCAATACCTGATCATACCTGCTCCATCATATCAATACCTGATCATACCTGCTCCATCATATCAATACCTGATCATACCTGCTCCATCATATCAATACCTGATCATACCTGCTCCATCATATCAATACCTGATCATACCTGCTCTATCATATCAATACCTGATCATACCTGCTCCATCATATCAATACCTGATCATACCTGCTCTATCATATCAATACCTGATCATACCTGCTCTATCATATCAATACCTGATCATACCTGCTCCATCATATCAATACCTGATCATACCTGCTCCATCATATCAATACCTGATCATACCTGATCCATCATTTTGAATCACTTTGACCCAGAAACACATTTTATTTTATACATGAAGGGCTCTATTTTCCGGCTGGCGCATGCTGTACTACATGACCTGGTAAGCTATTCCACATAGTGACTACTTTCTGTGTGAAGAAGTGCTTCCTAATGTCTGTGCCCTAATTTACCCTTTGCTAATTTCCATCTATGCCCCCTCGCTCTACTAACAAAACTCAACCTGAAAAATCTCTTGTAGTTCACTTTATTAATCCTTTTAATGAATTTAAAAGCCTCTATTAAATCACCCCAAGTCTCCTTTTACTAAGCTTAAAGATATTAAGTATCCTAAGTCTTTCCTCATAACTCTTATCTTTCATACCCGGAACAAACTTAGATGCCCTTCTTTGGACCTTTTCCAGAGCCTCTATATCTTTTTTGTAATACGGTGCCCAGAACTGCACACAGTGCTCTAAGTGTGGTCTGACAAAGGCATTGTATAACATAAGCATAACTTCTTTGGATTTATACTCAATACTATTGATTACTGTATATATCCCAGCATCCTGTTAGCCTGTTTTACTGCTACAGCACAATGCAGATAACCTGAAAGGCTTTGATCAACTACTACTCCTCAGTTGTTTTCAAATTGAACACATTCCAATTTTGTTTCTCCCATAAAGTAGTCTTGCCTTATGTTTTTATTTATTTACATTTAGCCATGTTGAATTTCATTTGCCAGGTTTTCGCCCACTTCTGGATTCTGTTTAAATCTTCTTGAATTACTTTAGGAGATTCCAAACTGTTAGCTAAACCTCCCAGTTTTGTATCATGGTTACAGAACAGGCAGAGGTCAGAACCGGGAAGGCACAGCAGAGGTACAAAAACAAAGTCCAAACTCAGGGTCTCGAGAACACAGGCAGAAGTCAAAACCAAAAAATGGAAAGGAAACAGAAAACCAAACAATGAGGAATGGACAAAAAAAACTAATACAAAACTAACAGAAACTAGGAACAGATGACTCGGGAGAAAAATAAATTAAGAAATCAGTCAAAGTCATATAGAATAATGACAATAACTCATTAACAGCCATCTCCTAAAATAACAGGATTTATACATTCATTAAATGGTTTTTCACTGGCAACATTGTTCACCATTTTCTTACAAGATATTCTTTATAGTGCAGAATATTTATAATTGTAGGACTGAGCATAGCCTAGCCTACCATTTACAGTTTTGTAGCCTACAGTGAGGAGTCTAATTTTTTTCAAACAAGCTTAATTTTTCATTCATAATAAGCTACAAATAGCCTACTACAATACTACAAATATTACAGTTTCCACATCAGCATCGCACAAATGCGTTTATTGTAATTTTTCTCATTACAGACGGGTGTAAAAAAAAAAGAATGTAATACAGTAGCCTACCCACGGGACCACAGTGCAGTATAATAACAGCCATAAACAATTAAAAATAGAAATATAAAATTTAAAATATCAAAGCACAATAAATGTAAAGTATGCATTTTTCCTGCGTGAGAGATTTATATTCAAATTGGACGGTATATGATCCATGGTTTATTGAAAATGGTTTAATTACGAAAATGGTTTATTGGCTTTTGAATAGGTTATGAATGATCATGCATTGCTTGGGAAAGCCCCGAAATGAGTAACTCGTCATGGACTGACCCACACAGTGGCTCTCCTCCCACTTTGGCACACGGCGAGTCAAACGGACTCAGGCGCCTGGCCACTTTGCCAGTGCGACGGCTCGCAACATGCCATGCACAGGCTAGAAAATATTACCCTGAAAGAGGAGTTTCAGCTTTCTGGCGACGCCAATATTATCTTTCTACTCCAAATATTAAGCAAGATATGCTTAAATCTTGAACGTGACCAAATCGTGTTTTTGTTGTTGTAGCGATCCGTCAAGTTTGTTACAGAATGTTAATTCAGACATAACTCAACATTAATAGTCAGCCCACATGTTATCTTGGACTATGTGCAGAATTGATGCATGCCGTTGTGCTTGTACCTTGTATTTTAAACTTGTCAACGTACCATTAGACGAACATGAGTAAATGCTTTGAATGGGATGGCTGCTATTTATTTATTTGTGACTCTCAACAGGTCGCACATCTGCAAAAAATATTCTGCTATGATCTCGACCCACTCATACAGCCTTAGTGATAACGTTTATGCACCGTCCATGGTTTATTTAGTTAGTAACAAAAAGTTTTCACTGTTTACGCATTTGGTCGACATAAATCGCCCTTGATACTTTAGAACGTTGGTATTTTTGTCAATTTATGTCGCCCGCAACACTTAATGGGTTAATAATCCTGCCTAACCCTTCTTTGAAGGTTCCCATGACTTCCATGGAACATGAATTTAAGCCTAGACAGTATTCCAAGCTTCTGATTATGTGAGAGATAACAGGTTCTCCTGGTTGCCAGGCATTACCATGGTGAAAGAGAACTGAACGCACAGGTTCGACAACATTGTCAGGTTACAGAAGAGGGTTTACCAATAATTTTTCTCTCCTGCCCGCTGAGCTTATTGTTGGCCTGAAGGAGGAAGTTGGATTCCACATTTTGTTCCTTGAAGAACTGTTCCAGGTCTTTCTCAACCTATGAATTACACACACAAACACACGCACACTCAAAACATGGACCATCTGCTGAAAACAAAAAAGGGTAACACTTCACATTAAGTTGCACCAATAACCTGTAGTTAAATTGTAACTAATTTGGCAGCAAAGGGTTATTACGGTGTAACTCCAATGTAGCTAACATGGAATAGCAGTGGTTTTCTTAATATTTTTAAGTTCTGTATATGTGCAATTTATTACCCCCCAAAAAAGACATCAGTCTGTGGTTCACATGCATGTCTTCTTCCTGGCCACATATTTTTAATCATGACATTTGGCTGTATTCCACTTTAATTTACTTAATTAGTTTGATTAATGCAATGATTCTATTGAATGTCTTTATTTCATATGTTTGTGTGTTGTGGGTCTGCCCACTATTTATTTATTTTTTTGTTGTTGCTGGTGGCAACAACTGAAGTTTCCTAACGGAAAAAAAAAAGTTATTCTATTCTGTTCTATTCTATATCAAAAGTAAATGACAGATTTGAAATACTGAATTTTTTCCCCTCTCTCTTCCTTTGATTCTTATCACTCTGTATTTGTTAGAATTTCACACATCAAATTTTGTTGTGCAGTTCACTCCATTGGACGGCCTAATTCAATCCCACGCTGTACTGTGGCGTAAACTTGTTCAAGGCTAAATTCATGTACAGTATATGGGCTATCTCTGGTTTCCAAATGGCATTTCCACTTCAGTTTTCTAGGACTGATGTTTTCTACATGATTGTATTTAGTAGCTGAATACTGTGTCTAAGACTCATCTTTCAGTGTAACATTTTATAAAACCTTGTAAGACTTGCAGCTGTAGCTGTCTTTCTATGTTCCTGTTTTTAATGTGTTTTTTGCACACTGTTTTTATGGGGTCATTGTTTTATGTTCTGACTTTAAATTTGGCTGCGCAATGAACTGCTCATCAGGGATAATAAAGATCGATTGATTGATTGATTGATCTGTGCCACTACCAGCAGACATAGTGATTACCGCCAGGGCTTTCAGGTGTTCGCCACTGTCGTCCTTGAAGGATCGAAGTGGCCGGTTTGTCCCAGTGCCTGTGCTGCCAAGACATTTCCACGGGGAAGCACAGCATCTACAGGCCCTTCTGGTACTCCTTCAGGGCATCTCTCAGCTTTAAACAAACACGAATGCTTAGGAATTCTCATTTAACTGGGTTTTTCTGAAAGGCACAAGGAGACTATGAGTGAATTTCTGCCCCCTGGCTGTTCATCACAAACATTGTGATCATCACAGAAACCAAAAATAAATATCACATTCCCTGCTGCATTAAAGTCTAAAGTAGCAGTGCGCATGACATGTGATTTGAGCATTTGTAAGCCATTTTGGCTAACAGCATCTGCTGAATTATTAAATGGTGAATTGTAATTGTAAAGGAGAAACATTACATTACAGGCATTCAGCAGACACTCTTATCTCTCCTCTCATCTGGCAGCAGAGTGATAGTTTCAGGCTTGTTTGATACATTAGACCAGGGGTTTTCAAAGTGGGGGCCGCCAGGGGGCGCCAGGGGGGCCAATTGGAAGGAAGAGGAAAATGCAAAAAAAAATTATTTTAAAATTTTATTTCAATTCAATTCATAAGATTACTGTGCCGGTTTAAAATAAGATATAAATTGTTATAAATCCTTTCATATCGAAATTAGGTCTTTGCCATGCCCTTCTTTCAATCGCAGCCAATAACTAACCGTCTGCCTGTCAGTCAAAGCGTTACGTTGAGCTGCTAACGGCCCGATTATGGAATCAAAATAGGGTAAAAAGTATTGTGTTGTGTATTAAGAAGCTGTATGTTACATTTTTTAATATTTGCCAGTGTAATTTAAGTTTTTTTTTAAAGCCATTTCACAATAGGGGGGCCCCAGCCAGAGGCTACAACTATTTGGGGGTCCTTGGCATGGAAAAGTTTGGGAACCCCTGCATTAGACCCTTGATGACTTACAGCCATTTAGCCAACCGGGTTCCATACTATTCCAGTGTAATTTACAGCTAAATCTAGTCCCACCCAAAGTTCCCATAAAGATCCATTAAAATGCAGAGAGGTTATAGTATCTGGGCTGTGTCCGAATCAATGTGTCCGAGCCCAATCTACTGCGCCCTGTCTCCTGCGCACAGTGCACTGGCAGAAGTGTGCTGTTTAATGTGCACTGTTTAGCAGTCCGCAAAAAATATCCACTATACTATTTTCCAACCGCACTCAGTGTCGTAAGAAGGTCATAAAATGTCCCACCAGTGTTGCCATATCTGCAGTTTTACAGCGAAATTGGAATACTTTCAAAGTGCAGTCACGGGTAAAAATGAAAAGTCACAAAGCGCGCACTTATTTTAAAAAGTAAAAACATGATAAAATAGTTTCGGTTAAAAATTGCATATAATTTGGGCTAGTTTTGAGTTGCCATTTGTATTCGAAGAAAAACGTCAGCGAAGCTGCGCCTCCTTTTTTAAAAACGAAGCTTCACGTCATATAAGTGGGCTCCTGAATGTACTCAGCAAAACCCCGGAAGTAAGTGTGTCATCTGGGTGTTTCAAGTATACTGCTATTAGAAAAAAATTTGCGTGCTCTACGACTTTCTCACCCTATATACTCACCAAGGCAACTCAACAGTGTGGAAAAGTGTTGATTCGGCCACGGCCCTGGGCAGACTGCTTTTTTTCTCTCTTTTACAGTCTATGGGCAAAGGACCCTGACATACCATTCCAAGCATTGTGATTGGTTGCTGTGCCCTCAACACTCAGATTGATGATGACTTCTTGACTGCACTCTCCCAGCATGCCTTTTAATGTACATGGCGAATGTATTTTTTTCGGTACAATTTCAATTTCGGACAGGTTTAACCGCTTTCTACATCCCTGAAAGGGGCACATCAGGCACTTGGAGCAAACAGGGCAGGTGCTCGAGCACCTAGAACCACTCCCTCTGCACGTGCCTGGCAGATTATATAAGATTTAGAAATATTGTTTTTCCTTGTATTGTGCCTTTTGTCAGTCTCTTCTAACAGACTGGTGTGAGAGTGGAGGGGTTACCCTACAGCAGTGGTTTCCAACCCTGTTCCTGGAGATCTACCGCCCTGTAGGTTTTCACTAACCCTAAGAAAGCACACCTTCCTTCAACAGCTAGAGATCTACCGCCCTATAGGTTTTCACTAACCCTAAGAAAACACACCTTCCTTCAACAGCTAGAGATCTCATTGAGCTGCTAATTAATAGAATCAAATTGCCAAATTTGGGTTGAAATTAAAGTCTACAGCACAGTAGATCTCCAGGAATAGGGTTGGGGACCACTGTTCTATAGTCTATGGGTTACCCTCTTATCAACTGTGCAGCATCCATATCACAAAAAAAAACAACGCCATCTTGTGGGGGATAATAATAATAATAATGCCTTGCATTTATATAGCGCCTTTCTCACCTACTGGTGACTCAAAGCGCTTTACAATGATGAGGGGGAAACTTGCCTCTACCACCACCAATGTGTAGCACCCACCTGGGTGATGCAACGGCAGCCATTTTGCGCCAGAATGCTCACCACACATCAGGATGTAGGGACCATGGACTCACCTGTCAGCCATGAGGGACACATGACCATTTATTTTTTATTTTATTTTTTAAATTTATTTATTCAGCACATAAAAACGACAGTGCTAGGAGGGGAAAAGAAGCTCAAAAGGGCTTGTACAGAGTTCCCCTCACATCAAGAACAAGAATCAAAAGATTTTACAATATACTCAACACATAAAACAAATACAAAAGAAAGAAAAAGTAACCAAACAAACAGGCAAACAAAAACAAAAGAAAACAAAAAAATCAAGACAAAAACAAAGAAATGAAAACAGAATTTGAGAAGATAAATAAAAGAAAACAAATGACAAATTACATAATAAGTTTAGAATAGATAGCCTATTAAGAAGGAAATAAAGTCATGTCACTAGATGAAATGAGGTAGTCCCTCAGTTGTTTTCTAAAAGCTGGCTGAGAAGATGTATGTCTCAGAGTCAAGCTCAAGGTATTCCAGAATTTCGGACCTCTGAATTTGATATTAAATTGGTGGCTAGAAGTTCTACAGAAAGGTAAATGAAGATGATTACAACGGCTAGTTGGATATGAATGGATGTCAGATGAGAAAGTAAACAAGTTATGAAAGGCAACAGGAAGATCTTGCTTACAGTTTATGAATTTGAAAATAAATAAACATGTTTGGAAAACGTTTAATTTATCAATCGATAATAATGAATATTTCGTGAATAGTGGTGCAGATGGTTCATGTCTGTTAGAATGAGAAATGATTCTTAAGAATCTTTTCTGGATTATGAGTAGTTTGTTGAGGTACGATGGATATGTAGCAGCCCAGACAATATTACAATAGTTGATGTATGGAAAAATAAAGCTATAGTACAATGTTAAATATGCGGAAGGATGGATCAGAGGGCAAACCCTTCTAAAGATGCCAAGCATCTTCATAGATCTCTTGCATACATAATCAATATGATTTTTCCAATTTAAACATTCATCAACAATGATTCCTAAGAATTTAGTAAAAGGTACTTGAAGAATTTCTTTTCCGTCAATTAATAATTTAGCTTCCTCTTTAGAATAAGACTTGTTTTTGCAGCAAAAGATCATGAAATTGCATTTTTTGATATTTAGAGTGAGTTTGTTAAACTGAAACCATTTGGAGATATTAGACAATTCATTGTTTGCTAAGTCAATCAGAGACTTGAAGTCATCATGAACGGCTATAAGATTAGTATCATCAGCAAATAATATAGGGAAAAAATGTTTACAGGTCATAACTAAATCATTAATATAAATTAAAAACAATAAAGGGCCCAAGATGGAACCTTGGGGAACCCCGACAAGAATTTGTGACTTCTTAGAAGAACAACCATTGATTGATACAAATTGCTCTCTATCCTCAAGATAGTTGGTAACCCACTTGAGAGCAACATCCTGTATTCCATACCTGTTCAATTTGGAAATAAGGATTGCATGGTTGACAGTATCGAAAGCCTTGGTCAAATCTAAAAAAACTCCAAGAGCAAATTTCCTATCGTCTAGGGCAGAAGAAATGTTGTTCACAAGTTGCAACAGAGCTTGTTCGGTAGAATGTTTTTTACGGAAGCCATATTGATGGTTGTACAGGATGTTGTTCTTGGCTAGGTGATTTGAGATTCTTGCATACATCAGTTTCTCCACTATTTTAGAGAAGCAAGGTAGAATAGATATTGGACGGTAGTTTCCAAAGTTATTAGTGTCACCAGATTTATGGATGGGTATAACTTTAGCATACCATCTTTTCAGCATACATGAAAAATGTGTAGAAATGTCTTCAAGTTGCTTTGTGAAAAAGTGATAAGTGATAATTTCACCATCAATATCAAATTCCATATTTTCCATATTACATTATTGTACAAGGCATACATACTGTAATTAAAAAACAAAAAGCTTATTTGAAATTCTTCATATAGTTTCATGACTTCTTGCTCTGCACATCTCATGCAAAGCCAAGAATACCCTCCTGAAGTTTAAGTATTATATATATATATAAGTGTCTTGGGTGACAAAAACATGTTTCAGTGAAAATATTTTTTAAAATACTATTTATTTAATTTAATATATGGTTCTTAAGATTAAGGCCAGAGACAGTGTCCTGTACAGGGGCCAAAAAATAATTGCGGAGGATATATTGTTTTTTTCTGTATCTGTTGCAAATTACATTCACAAATTGCAATATTATTACCAATTTTAAAAAACATCAGGCGGCAACGATACTCAACCCAGAAGCAGGTTAAACTCCACAGCAGGCTAGGCCGATTTATTTGAGACTGGGTTATGTCATTAGCAACTACAACCAGGCACAATTATGGTACAGTTGACTTTGTCCTTCATGGATAAGGTGGGTTTGAGTTGGTCTTATTTTCTGATCTGAATGCTACAGTAAATCATACAGCGGCATCCCTATAGATACTTGCCAGACACCTACACATTGTCTGTTGTCTTCAGTGATAGATTTATTTCCCCTTTGATTGGTGCTTGTGAACATGCTATTGAGCGCTGCTGTGGGGCTCTCAGTAAAAAAAAAAATGCTTGACTGTTTTACAACAACCATCTATAAATCATTTTTAAAGTTCAAATGGATATCAGAAAATTATCAAATGATCAATGATCACATGTCCCCTCGTAGCTCATAAATGGGATGTGAAACTACGTTGTCTGGGGGGAAAATGTTTTAAAAAATTAAGATTCCTCCACTGTTTGACTGGCACCTATACTTTTCAGTATGCATACCTACTAACAGGGCCGCATTAAGACTATTTGGGCCCTGGGGCTATGATAACTTTTATGTGTGATAAAGAACACTTATTTTACATCAAACATCTTCATTACATCTGAGCTAGCCAAGATTATCTATCTTCTTAATTATCTATGGGAATGACCAGATACTGTCTTCGGAGGCTGCACCCACATTCTTATTCATGGAATGCTTGATCAGTACAGCGATATTGAATTAATTGGTGTGATTGCAATCATAACGTAAATTCAGCTAGAGGCTAAACTGGCATCACAGCCATTTTTAAAAAAAGTTCTTCCTATAAGCAGTGGCTACTGATAATGTAACATTTTTGGGAACCCATTACCACAGGAGCATGAGAATGGTTGGCAGTATAGCATAATGATTATGGATATAGGCCTGTTTTTTTGAAGTTGTAAGTTCAATTTTCAGGTGGGGCACTACTGTTGTACCCTTGAGCAAGGTACTTACTCTGAATTGCCTCCAAAAATATCCTGCTGTATAAATGGATGTAAAAAAATGTAAAAACCCAAAATGTAATTTAATGTAAACACCTTTTCTGTCATATAGCCGATGTGATGTTTCACACCAAGCCAAGCCATGAGCCGTTGTTTTGGGCCAATAAAATTATCATCAAATGGACAATCATAAAGCAATTCTAAATCCTACCAGAAAACATTGTCAGTTTTGCTTGAAACATTGTGTTGGTTATATTCAGATATATCCCACTATATAAAGTATATAAAGACTAGGTTTTGATATCACTGGCATGTGTAGCATAATGCCGAAAATATAATCAGAACCACCTTCCATTGACGCCCCCCAAAAAACAAAAACACATACCACTTTCACATTACAAATTAATTTAATAAAATTAAATAAAAATGTTGATCAACTGCAATATGTATTTTCACGTCATATACCGGTAAATTATGTATGTACTGTAAATGAACTCCCCCAGACTGAAGGACAGCGTGTTGTTTGCGGAGATGATCTCATATAATCACGTGACACTGGTTGCCGTCGGCATACCCGATGAAGCAGGGAGACTCGAGACAGAAGTGACTGTGGTAGCCGAACAGGAGCAACCGACAGCCATTTTATAATTATAGCTGCGTTGAATATTATCACCGCAGAAATAACATATTCCCAACAGCAAACATGGGGCAGTGTGGTATAACCTCGTCGAAGACGGTGTTGGTATTCCTTAATCTAATTTTCTGGGTAAGTAAAAAAAATTACAGGGCTTGCTGTAATGCTGACGGGAATTGGAATACGCAGTAAATATACCGTTAGCTAACTGAGCTAGCTAGCTATGGATGTATAGGGCCTACGGTTAGCTAACTAACTGCAATTGGTGTCGGCACACCATTGTTATTGATTGCGGTGCATGTCCTGTGGTATGATTTGATGGCTAAATGCAATTTATTTAAATATTAAAAATAATATCTGGAAGTCACTACCGTGTCTAGTTAACGTTATCTGACGTCAGCTGTGGATTAACGGTAGACGTGCAAAGTATTGTTTGAGAGTCAAGTGATTGGGATTAGCTAGCTGGCTAGCATGCAATCTCATGACCGCTGAACTGCGGCGCGTTTCGGATTTCTTGTCGACAGCTGAGATATGTAGGATACCAACGGGGATACCAGCTGCAAGGTAATATTGAGGGCATCTAACGTTAGCTATGTACACCTGATTAGATTTTCAGATAGCGTTAGAATAGGCAGCTCTCCAATTGGATAGCTAACGTTAGCACGCTAATACTTTTTGCTCGGCGCGGGCTGCTAATTAGTTTACATTTAACATTAACATTGGCTAACGTTACACAGCGATTTACAAAAGTGCTTTGCATTACAGTAACGTACAAGCTTTGCACCCACTTAGCATGCGAAAACTTCTTAAATGACTAGTTTTAACTTACACATGAATTGTGTTAGTGGCGAGCTACGTTTTATTTTCAAATTGGTTAATTCTGTCCAATAACTAACGTTACTGTCTGCAACAGGTAGCTAAATCCCCATGAATTATTTAACTTGGCTAAGGTTAGCTGACTTGCAGTTTACCTTGGTAGTGACATTCTGTATGGGTTTACATTGAATGACAGTTTCATCATTTTATTTGCCAGGTGTTAGAAACCTTACGCAGTTTAATTTTGCAAATATAAAATGTTACTTGTACTGTGTTTTTTAGAGGTAAGAAGTTAATTCGTGTAACGTTAGTGTCGCACCAAGACGAGTTCAACTGACTTAAGGTGTAACTTACTACTGTTTACGTAGGCTACGGTTACCTACCAAAAAGATGGTTGCTATGAACAGTTCAAAAGCACACAAAAAAATAATGAAATATGCTCTCAAATTATTTACATGGAATAAGCACAAGGATTGAAAATACAATGGAAAACACGTTTTAAAGGCACTCGGCAACATTAATGACACAACGGGATAAATTATCAATGTAGGCAAAAATATATTTAAAATAAAAAAATCTACTTTATGAAGTGTCACAGGAAATACACGTAGGTCAGGGTCAGTAACAGATATTGCTTTAATAAAAATATTTGGCTACAGTTATTAGCTTCTGCTGAAAGTGGGTCCTTCAGCTTTTAGCACGCCCTCAGAAGACCTATTCTGCTTTTTAGCCAGTGTCAGAGGACTGCGGGTTTTTGCAGGAAATTCGTTTCTCTTGTTCAGCTGACTCGACAGCATCCACACTTAATGAACATCTTGCCAAAGAAATCCCAGTATCCTAGTTATTTCAGATTAGAGAGCAATTTGCACAAATCACCTAGCACATTAGATTGGCTTTTTTTTTTTGCAGTTCGCTGTTTCATTAATAATTAGGTTAAATAAAAGCATACAGAACAGCAGAACAACAGGGGAAACAATGCTGCCAGATTACTGATGAAAGATCTTTTAGCATACAGTGTAAAGACATTGATTGAGGTATCTTACACTGTCTATTGCTTTTTGTTGTTTCAAAGTCTTGCCTTTTTCTTTGTGAGAAACCTTTGTCATGATGAACATAATGTTGTTACCATTGTATGTGTGGCCTAATTCCCCCCAAAAACAAACTAGACTAATGAGATTGTAAGAAGATTTTCACACCTTCCAAAAATGTAAACTTTTCCAAATATTTGTGCCTTGGGTAACTCTGTGTGTTTGTTTTGTGTCATGTGATGGAATGGTAAAAATGGCTTTTGCTGTGTGTGTGTGGAGGGGGAGAAATTGTCAATAAGACACCCCCTAAAGAGTTTGTGCCCCCCTAAAGATGTTGCGCCCTTTTGTCCCATGACTCCTACAGGGATAGAACAGCCTTCAGTAGTAATTGGCCACATTTCTGTGTCTTGCTCTACTGTTACCGGCTGCCTCAAACGACTATTTGATTACCATTTCTTCATAGACATTACAGGGCAGCCGAGCACAGTGAAAATTGGCGCTAATGAGCAGGGTACACTTTTGTCTAAAGATGTATGCCAAATGACTACATTTTAGGCCTACATTGTACAAGAATTTCCTAAAATCAAGGGTATTTCCATTTTCTGATATTTGAACTAACATTTGAAGGAATACATCCTCACCTTCCAAAGCAGCATACAGGTGGATACAGTTTTTACATCACCTGAATATTTAGACTTTTATTCATGCATTTATTTTGAGTTTAGTCATTCTTAGTTTGTCAGACCTTTCCATTATGGTTTAGAATATATCTGTGTTTTCTACCCAACTGTTAGCCTATATCTTATTGTTAGAATTTCATATTCAGTCTTATGACGTAGATGTATTTTAAGTCAAAATAGAGCAAAGCTTTTAAAAGGTCTGTGATGCTATAGCTCTAGGAAGACAAGTCTGCCCTGGGTAGAAAATAATAGACTGCCTCTTACCAGCAACAATCTAAATTTTACATTTGAGCATGGTGCGGTATATATTTATTTTCACCTGGGCTTCTGGTCAGAGACGGGGGTGGTTGTTAATAATTTATTTTTTTTTTTTTTGTCTAAATTGGCCTCTGCTTGCTGGCACAATTACGTCAATCAAGTAAATAGGCCTACATGTGGCTTCACACCATTTGTTCACATGCTCATTTGAATTTGCCCCGTTCATCAGGATAGATCAACTACGGCATTTATTCACTACCCCCAGACATGAAATTATTTTATGATGGTCAGCAGTGGAAAAAATATTGAATTGCTACAACTTTGGCT
Organism: Ilyophis sp. 1 JC-2022; assembly: GCA_022702515.1. Taxonomy (NCBI): domain Eukaryota; kingdom Metazoa; phylum Chordata; class Actinopteri; order Anguilliformes; family Synaphobranchidae; genus Ilyophis; species Ilyophis sp. 1 JC-2022. Next base: position 67,922,630 of record CM040400.1, read on the forward strand.
ATTATGACATTTGCCAACAGTCATAATAAACTAAACCAAAAGGTATACATTTTTTTACACGGTGTGTTTATGTGGGTGTTGTATAGATTTGAAATGGTACACAAAAATGGATTCAGGTATTGTAATGCAAAACACAGAAAAGTGGGGCAGAATGTGGGCATTCACCCAGTTTTCAGGTGGGTTAATTTTATTTACATTATATTAGTTTAGCAGATGCTCTTATCCGGAATGACCTAAAATTAAAGACAATGTAAGGTTATGTGAGTAACATTCTGCTAATCGTACCAACTGAAACGGCACTAATTATGTCAAAAAGCAGAATAATACTACTGCCCACTAAACAGTGCAATAAACTACAGAGCAGGAAATGGCACAAAGCAGTAAATAACCACAACAGTTACTTCAGTAAAGCTATGCACTCAGAAATGATAAGAAATGATACTTAGCTTAATCAATATGAACACCAGTAGCACACACCACTACTGATGAAATGCATTCTTCTCCTCGGCTGCTCAGTCAGCTCATTAATGCATGCCACTGCTATGGAAACAGACCCAGGTAATTAGCAAAACAATACAAACTGAAACTTCACTAATCACTGGGCTCTGTATATTGTTATTTTAATCGGGCAAACTACAATTCAAAGGTTTTTTTTAGATACAGAAGTGGATCTGAAAGGCTTGTGATCCTCATGCTCTCTCTCTCTCCCTCCCTCCCTCTCTCCCTCTCTCCTTGCAGGCAGCGGCAGGCATCTTGTGTTATGTTGGAGCCTACGTGTTCATCACATACGATGACTATGACCACTTCTTCGAGGATGTGTACACACTGATCCCAGCTGTAATTATTATTGCTGTTGGGACCCTGTTGTTCATCATCGGCCTGATCGGTTGTTGTGCCACGATACGAGAAAGTCGCTGCGGCCTGGCTACCGTGAGTCTGTCTTCCTTGGCTGGCTTTAGTGTTGTCTGGCAGTCTTGAAGGTTAACTGCTGTATACACAGCTCAATAGCTTGATGTAATTTTCTATGAAGTGTACTGTGCTAATTGGCAAACTTGCTGGCCTATGCAGTCGATCCATTATCGACGGTCATTGCTGACTGGTGTTTGCTGCTATGAGCATTTGCAAGTGTGTGTCCTGGCTCAAACAGAATGTATAGTAACTGGTCAAAAAATGTATCTCTCATAATTACATCTTCATATTAGTCTGGTTTTCACTGGTTTGGCTGCTGCAGTAATGAAATTTACTTTAGTATGTTTCCCCTTTGGCTATATCATTGTAAAGTCATTAAACATTTGAATCTGGTTGCAGTGGAAGCATGATGTTGCTAATTAAAGTAAGTTGTTCTCACAGACTGTTAGTATTGTCCTTTGTGAATTTCTTAATTTCTGTTTCTTCTCTTTGTTCTGCAGTTTGTTGTCATTCTAATGCTGGTGTTTGTCACTGAAGTCGTTGTAGTGGTGTTGGGTTATATTTACAGAGCCAAGGTGAGTTCCGTTTCATTCTGCAAATATTGAAAAAGGGCAAAGCATTACAGTAGAACACAAATGTTGTCTATGCAGAAATAGAAATGTGCGATAACAAATCGGCTATGATATGAACCGGTTTGTACGATATGAAGGATAAACAAACTTAACAACTGTATGCTTTCAAAAGTATTGCATAAAACTGAAAGTGAGGAGATACCAGTCAGAATAATCTTATTTCTGTGTTTGACTTAGGCTTCTGAGACAAGGCTTTTGATATAAAAACTATGCATTACTCTGAGGCCAATGTAGTCAAAATGCAGAAATACAGAAGTTGTGGCCATGGATCCTGTTGCAGACTGGCTTATTAGCACTGGAATTCACCCTGACATACATACTGGCAGTTTGACTTTTAAGTTGCATCAGGGTTGACTTTTGAATTTGTTACCACATGTTACATTTTACCTTGCAAGCTGAAATGAATGCTAAGGCAGTGTCATTTTATTCTCTGGATTCATGCAAATCCACCAAACTGAACAGGATTAGATGCTTTTTAAAGCATTATTGTTCCTAAATGATGCAGAGTTGCTGATTGTTGTTCAGGTTGAAGATGAGGTTGATCGCTCCATTCGGAAGGTATACAATGAATACAATGGCACAAACACAGACGCTCCAAGCCGTGCCATCGACTACGTCCAGAGACAGGTGAGTTGCTTTTGACGAGTTTTATTCAACTTGAGTGGGCTAAAAATCTTTACACATTATTATTCTCTGTGTTCAAATCATAAAGCTTGAAAATGTTCATGATTGAAATTTCATGTTTGTGTAAGTAAAGGCACAGTCGGGCTCTTGAGTGGCTCAGTTAGTAAATGCCCAGGGCAAAGCACAGACTAGGCCCTATAGCCTGGATATTGCAGGATAGAACCTAGACTATGGCTGTGTCTGAAATGGCTCCATACCTACTATATATTTGCAATATTTTGACCGTCAGCCATCTTGGTCTAGTGTATGAATTCTCAAATCAAATTTTACTTCCATTTTTGGGCACTAAAAATTATTCGGTTATATACGGTTAAACGGTAAACTTATTTTTTAAAAAAAAAAAAAAATAAAAATTAAAATATAAAAATATATTAAAATTTATTATTTGTTTTTTAAAATTTTTTTTTTTTTTGTTACAAAAATTTTACCAACATTACTGTCATGTCTTATAAAATCATGTATAACATTGCATTAAATGCACAAATGAATTTATTATGATTTATTATTGCCAATTGCTTGCTCGCGCTTTTCAGCTCTGTTCTTTGCTGAGGAGTTCTGCTGCTGGATCCTGCTGCTGCACATCTCCTGCTCGGGCATTTACCGGTCACGGACCAAAGCGGATCAAAAATAAATGCGATTAAAAAAAAAAGAGCAAAAAAAGAAGAAAAAAGCTTGGGAAAATTTGGGATGATTTGAATTGGATGAAGATGGCACACAGGATTGTGAGTTGTGTGTAGTGTAAAGTAAAACTAAATAAAAAAGACTGGATCAATCGATAAAAGTAAACACCTAGTAAACACCACCCGTAAACCTCGATGCCGATCGTCGATTGCGAAAACAGCATGCAAAACCCAGAAACAACCCCCTACCATTATTCGCATAGCTAGCCCTACTACCCTAATTTCATTCCTACATCATTTTGTCATTTGATAATAATTTGTTAAATGCTGTAGTGTGTGTGTGTGTGTGGCAATGTATGTGCAATGTGCAAAAAAGAAAAAAAAAAAAATAAAAGAAAAAAGTGAAAAAAAAAAAAAAAAAAAAAAAAAAAAAAAAAAAAAAAAAAAAAACGTGTTAGTTGTTGTTATGTGTGATAGTGTGATAATGTGATGCTGTGATATTTTGTATTTGTGGCTGATGGGGCCCTGGCGGCCTGCTCAATATGCATACAGCATAGTGCCGAATGCCGAACGATGCAAGAGAGAAGAGAGAGAGAGAGAGAGAGAGAGAGAGAGAGGAGAGAGAACGAGAGAAGACAGAAACAAAAAAAAAAAAAAAAAATCCAAACAAAAAAGAACAATCATTCTAATCAACCATAATAATTCAATTTAGATTTTAAAAAAAAAAAAAAAAAAAAAGATGGGCTTTTACTAAAACAACAAACTTCTGAAAAAAAAAAAAAAAATAAAAAAAAAAAAAAAATCAACAGACAGAGACAAACTAAAAAAACTAAACTAAACTAAATTTTAAAATAAAATAATAAAAATAAAATAAAATAATTGTAAAAAATAGATCGTGCTGTGCTTCAGTTTGGGCTTCTTCGGTGTTCATTTTCATAATTTAATTAATTAATTTTCGACTATTCGAATAAACGGTTTCGAAAATGTCGTGTACACGTCAGTGCAATTAACCGCTGGGAACATCCCTACTAAAAATATCCCTCAATTAGGGCTGGGTATCATTAAAAAATGTATTGTACCAGTACCAATACCAGTACCCTTAATGTGATACCAATACCAATACCAATAGAGTACTTCATTCGATACTTTTTTTTTTTTTTCAATACTTATGAAATCATTTGATTCTGACTGCAAGTCCACAGTGGCAAGATGTGTCCTACCAGGGGATTGGTGGGTTTAAGTTAGTCTGGGTTCCTCAGATTACCACTGCATCAGCTCTTTCAGTGAGAGATAGACCTCTGTAGTACTCCAGGACTGGTCTGTAGTATGTCAGATATTAAGTGCAATAGTACAGGTTTGTTGGGTGTACGACGGTGTCCATGGTTGCATATTTTCTCTGGTTGGTTTCTGCTTTTATAGTGTCTTCCCCTCCTAACAGCTCCACTGCTGTGGGATCCACAATTACTCTGACTGGAAGAACACTCGCTGGTTCAACGAGACCCAAAACAACAGTGTCCCGCTGAGCTGCTGCAAACCCAACGTCAGCAACTGCACTGGCTCCCTCGCCCATCCCGCTGACCTCTACCCAGAGGTGAGACTCTTGTCTTAACTGCCCAGTCAGTCATTTGAATTTGTGTTCATGGGAATTGTCACAGAGAACAGTACACTAAAACAGTAGTTGTAACATGAAGTGGGTGCATTTTTATTTTGCCAACATGGAAGTCTTAAATTAATGCGATGTACTATAATGTTCTGCTTTGCGAACCTAGAGACGCACTGTTGGAATTCCAGACGGTTACATAAAATAATTATATATACATATAATCATAGATCTGCCCATCAGAGAAGGATGAAACGACAAAACGACTAACATTAATTGCAACAACTGATAAACATTCTTGGCCTTTTCTGCACTGCCTTGACAACAACAGGAACATTGGCATTCCTTCCTTTATGACATGCGCACACAAACGCCTTAAAAAATGCCGCAAGGCTCGGATGAGGCATGCACTTCGGCCTTCACCTGCTGCTCACCCACAGCTGTCCACGAGTCTTATCGTAGCACATGTTCTGGAGGCCTGATAGGGAGGGTCTCGGTGGCCCTGCATGCAGAGTGGCAGCACAGAGAACAATGTCTTCACCCTGGCTCTTCTGTTCGTATGGATTGTAAAGCCGTGCTCTGAAAAAAGAAGACCAACAGACTATGGAGAGACATTAATGACACAATTCCGTATCTCCGTAAAATTATTTTGTATCTCTGTATAAGAATTCCGTATCTGCAAAACAAATTTGTGCTTGCAAAAAGGATTTGCATACCTGTGATTAAAATTTGTATCTCCGTAAAACCTTTTGTGCTTGTAAAAAGGATTTGCATACTTGTGATTAAACTTTGTGTTTGTAGCTAACTTTTTTGTTAGGCCATTTACGACTATTCTTTAAGCCATTTACGAATACGAATCAGAAATACACGTGCAAGTGTGGGCACATGGCTACCAAAACGAACCATTTGGGAGCCAAATGAAGAATTCAAAGACAAAGCATACGATAACTGATAAATCACTATTCATTTCAATAACCTTTAACTATGAAATGGGAACATTACGCGCCTGACGGAGTTTGACAGATTCTTGCCGTCCACTCTAAGCAGAAAACCTAGGCTTTGGCAAGTCATTTGCAATTTGATTGAAGGCGAATCCAGCCAATGATACTGGGGCAAATAGTGGTATTTTATTGGCTGTGGTGGTTTGGGGAGAGCTGGTCCCGCCTCTTTGCTTGTGAAGTGAGCTGTTCACAGATACAAAACTCCTTTACGAGCTTACAAAACTCTAGCGCAAGATAAAGCTGCCAGAAATCCCAGAATTCCGAGCGCTCGCAGATTCAGTTTGTGCACTTGTAAATGGCCTAACAAAAAAGTTGGCTACAACCACAAAGTTTAATCGCAAGTATGAAAATCCTTATTACAAGGACAACATTTCTTGGAGATACGGAATTCTTATACAGAGATACAAAATCATTTTATGGAGATACAGAATTGTGTCATTAATGTGTCTCCATAACACCAGCATGGCTGGTCACACACACACACACACACACACACATTCAAGTCCTAAGATTCTTGAATACAATGCTTGAAATGAATTAAAATCCATACTTATTGTATTTTAATGCAGTCATCCTTAACAAATTGATATTGTGGGAAATGAAATAGAGCTAAAACATTGGTTCATTATTACACTGTCCTGTATATAACATATTTATTGTGTTTTTCAAGGGCTGTGAAGCTCTTGTTGTGAAGAAGCTGAAGGAAATCATGATGTATGTCATTTGGGCGGCATTGACATTTGCTGCGATACAGGTATAAAAAAAAAGTTTAAATGAAAATCATGTTTATGTTCTTTGCGGCCTGCTGCATGCTGACAGTCTTTACTCTGCTGTCCAAGATGCATAGTCAGGAATGACTGAAATATTATTGAAACATCTTTAATTGCTGCGCTCACGGGTTAGCTCAGGTGTTAACCTTCAGCACACAAAAAAGGATCACAAAATCAATGGGGCCCAAAGTAGTAATTAGCCATAAAAGGCTCCATATGTCCTTTGCTCGTTTGCTTATTTGAATGAGAGGCTCCTGCAATGGTTATGCCAGTACATCAATTTTACCATTACGGCTTAAGAATTATCCTAAAGTATGTTTTAGTAGTAAGTACTGTGCGAGGAAAAGGCACTAACAATGGATAACACTGAAATACCAGCCCATGAACAGCACCTGTTCTTCTTTTTTAGTGGTTCGTTTTTCTCCCGCTTATAAATATTAGCTTGTACAAGATTTTGGATTACCCAACACGTTGCAGTTTGTGTCTGTTTTTCTGCTCATTAAATATTTGGTAGCGAGGTTAGTTTCAGGGTTAAGGTCAGGGCTAGGTTGCAGTTATTTCACTGATCTGAAAGAGAGGAGAGCTAACTTCTTGCTGTGCATGCATGTGTGTGTGCAGGTGAGTTTGCATGCATGTGAGAGTGCAGGTGAGTTTGCATGCATGTGTGTGTGCAGGTGAGTTTGCGTGCATATGAGAGTGCAGGTGAGTTTGCGTGCATGTGAGAGTGCAGGTGAGTGCGTGCATGTGAGAGTGCAGGTGAGTTTGCGTGCATGTGAGTTTGCGTGCAGGTGAGTTTGCGTGCATGTGAGAGTGCAGGTGAGTTTGCGTGCATGTGAGAGTGCAGGTGAGTTTGCGTGCATGTGAGAGTGCAGGTGAGTTTGCGTGCATGTGAGAGTGCAGGTGAGTTTGCGTGCATGTGAGAGTGCAGGTGAGTGCGTGCATGTGAGAGTGTCGGTGAGTTTACGTGCATGTGTGTGCGTGTGTGAGTGAGTGTGTATATCTCTTCTACTCCTTCCCAACACCAACTTGTGAGCATGATTAATGGAAAGCATACAGCAAGAACGTGTTACACATTTATATAGCTGGCATTGCTGTTATTGCCTCTAGCAGAAAGAAATGGACTTAAGTGGTACAGTAAATAGGATGTTTCCATTGAGATGACTGGAAGACAGGTGTAATTGCATGGGATGGTTTTGTCAGTTGGGGTGGTGGATGCCCCACATTGATGGCAATTTTGTGGATGTGGACTGAACTGGTGGAGTGGACGCTTTTGCCTGTAGCCAGAAACTTGGGCTGTGTCCGAATCAGCACCCTTCCATATTATTAAGTAGGCTTGTTCAGTAGACGGGACAAGAAAGTTGTTAAGTAGGCAAAATGTTCTCTAAATGTAGTATACTTAAAACCTCAGTATGATATACTTACTTCCAGGGTTTCTCTGAGTATATTCGTGAGCACTTTTCAAGAAGTATGGAAACATTTTGGTCGATTAAATATGACGTGTAGCTTTGTTAAAAAAAAAAAAAAAAAATGCGGCATAGCTTCGTTGACGCTTTTCTTCAATAACAACAAAAACAACACGTGACATGGCCGCTCAAGGGTGGGACGTCTTATGACCTGCTTACGACACTTCCACAGTATGGTTGGAAAATAGTATGGAGGATATTTCTTTGTGTATTGCACGTCACATACCAAACAGTGTACATTAAACAGCACACATCTGCCAGTGCACTATACACAGGAGACAGGACGTAGTAGATAGGGCTCTGATTTGGACAGTCACAGGCTGTGCCCGAATCAGAGCCCTATCTACTGCGCCGTCTCCTGCGAACAGTGCACTGGCAGAAGTGTGCTGTTTAATGTGCACTGTTCAGCAGTCCACAAAAAATATCCACCATACTATTTTCCAAACGTACTGTGGAAGTGTCATAAGCAGGTCATAAGACGTCCCACCAGTGTTGCCATGTCCGTGGTTTTACAGCTGAATAGGGATACTTTCAAAGTGCAGTCACGGGTAAAAATGAAAAGCCGCAAAGCACGCACGTAAAAATATGATGATTTCTATTTAAATACGTTGGTTTCGGGTTAGAAATCTTGGGCAAGTTTTGAGTCGCCATTTGTCTGGAAAGGCTTGCAAGATCCGGCAACCCCGCGGCCCACCCTTGCGCTGCCATTTCTCCTGTTGTTTTTGTCGTATCTGAAGGGCAACGTCAGCGAAGCTGCGCCTCATTTTTTTTTTTATAAAGCTTCGCGTCATATTTATGCGACCAAAATGTTTGTGTACTTCTTGAAAAGTGTGCTCCCGAATGTACTCAGTGAAACCCCGGAAGTAAGTGTGTCATCCGTGTGTTTCAATTTGGAAAAATTTTGCCTACTCGATAGGACGAGAAAGTCGTTCTCGTCCTATCTACTCACCAAGGCTACTCAACAGTGGAAGAGTGCTGATTCGGACACGGCCACAAAGTCTAACGTTGTCCCTGATTTTTTGTCTCTCTGTCGCCCCCCTGTTTGCAGATGCTGGGGATGCTTTGTGCCTGCGTGGTGCTGTGCCGAAGGACCCGAGACCCCGCATACGAGCTGCTCGTCACTGGAGGAACCTACGCCTAAAGAGGGATGCGTGCACAGACAAACACGCACTACATTCAGACATAAACATACATGCGCTCACACGCACAAACACAGTGCAAACATTTACACACAAATATGTAGACACACGGAAACACAGAAATACACACAGAAACGCAGAAATACACACAAATGTGCAGACACACGGAAACACAGAAATACACACACACACACACATACACACAGAGCAGGGCGCAGGATTCAGTGTGTACGGGAGGGCTTATGGGGCGGGTCCACACTGGCTTTCTTTTCCTTTAATAAGCTGAAGCACGCCTTGCACAATTCAGGACTGCTTTTAGTATCCACTGGTGATGGGTAAAGCAGCAACTAAACTATTTATTTTACATGCTTTTTAGAGTTGGTGTTTTAATTTAAATCTTTTTTGTTAAAGTGATCTGAAATCCTTTTAGCCAACACCTAAAATTAGCTTATTAATGTGTTTTTCTTAAAATTTTTGGAACCTATAATAAATATTTCCTACTTTATGTAATATAGGTTCTTTTTTTGTTCTTTAGTGGGGCACAAGAAGGTGAACATTAGGGCGTTGGGGGTTTCCTTCCTGCGAGATGACAGATTGCTGTACGGATCGATTGTACGGAGTGTATTATTTCCCTTGTGTGTCAGTTTGCACTATGTGTAGGGTTTTGGAAATATTTTATAAATATGTGATAACACGCGTGAGTACAGGGGCAAAGAGGTCACCCAGTGCTGCTGCGTTTTTTATTTCTCTGGATTTTCTGCCCATTTCCAGTCCGTTAAGGAGTAGGAGTACTACTAGTATACCTAGGACCTTGTTTCCATTCAAAACGATATTGAAATATCAGGTTCTAGTCACAATAGCCCAGTGGTTCAGGTAGCCCAAATTACAGGGTAATCTACTGTCTGGAATAATCTATATGCAGAACGTGTTCTGTACACAAATGTTTCGTTTTTTATTGAAATTTTTTCCCCTCCCCTTTTCTCTGTGTTTTGTGTCACCAGTCAAGTGTGCCGTTAAGACGTAGATTTTAAAGTTGATTTGGGGATGTATGTAGCCGTTGATATGAACATCAGATGATGTAAAACTGGAATCCATGTAAATAGGCTGAAATGAAAAATCTTTAATCTAAATAAATCTGTAAATTCCAAATGAAAAGATTGTTTGTTTCCATTGCTTCGGCTTTAGGTTAGCTACGTATCTGATCATATATCTTGGTAAACTGTGGACAGCAAGGGTCCTGGTTTGAAACTTACAGCAGCTATCCTCTAGCACCAACAACAAATCTCACAGTGGGTGTGAAGAGTCTTGCGCATAGCTCCTTCCAAACTGGGCTCTGGCTCTTCAAACCAAACTGGAGAGTGCAGAAAAAGATGCAACACACTGCAACAAAGCCTTTCTATTCTTCCTAAGAGTGAGTGTTATGCCTTTTTCCGCACACTCTCTCTAGCTACATGAGCTCAGATCTTTAACTCTTTACCACACTATGGCGCACATTGCTACACTGGCACTCTGCAGGAGCCCCAGGTATTTATATCCTCAAGTCAGGCATACACCAAGCTAAGACTTAAAGACGTCATTTCCTTTAATTCTGTAAAATAAAAATTGCGAGCATCGTAAAACCCTGGAAAAATAACCTCTTATTTAACATTTGTCAACAGTGTTTGGTATTTGTGCAGTTGAGTCTCAGTATGGGATTTGATGATGGCAACGTGCGCCCGTTACACACTTCTCCATTTCCTCCCTGCTTCTCATTTTCCGAGCAGGGTTCTCATGTGATCGACCTGCTCTCACGTGGTAACAGAAGCCTTTGAACCAGAGGGATCGGTCTGCACTGTCACCCAATGCGGTGCAGAGTCACAGAATCCCCCAGCCGCTCCGCAGACCAAACACATCACGTCCCTCCGTACCCAACACAACGACAGTACAGGCATTATAATCAGGGTGCTGAACAACTTTGTGTCAGTGGGGATGTCCTACTGTATAACAGAGTTAAAAGTGCAGACTTGCACAACGATCAAGGAGTAAAACAATTGCAGCCATTTGGTCATGGACACAACAGCCTTGTGCTGGCAGGCCTGTTCAGAAATAGATTTACTCCCGTTCAACTTGTCATGTCTTGAGAAAAAACGCTTGGAATGGGGTAGGCATTGTGAGGAACATTGATACCAGGGGGTGTCTTGAGCTCATCTCTGCCAATAGTCCTGAGGGAATGGTGATCTTGGCTGTTCAGCTCTTTTTGGGACGGTGTAGAATTTAAACTGAAGGCCTATTTCTATCTTCTTTCCATAGGCTTACATAAGCAGATGTTTAGTAAAATTAACATCAGTGACAACCATAAGCTAGTCATGCTTAGATTATTATTTTGAATATAACCTTTGACCAATTAAGTTGTATACAATACCACAGTCGAAAGCTAACTACATCACAAGATGAGAAATTCCTAAATAGAGAAAGTTTATTTTAAAAAATTATGTACAGGCTTATGCTTCCTTGATGGTTATACATTTGTTTTAAGAATAGATTTCCCTGTGTTCATTTCAAATGATTACTGTTCCATTGTGTTTGCCTCATGCTCAGACTTTGGCTAGGTAAGATCCTGGAACGAGTCCGTCCTCTCCGCCCCTGTTCACTGTCCACCAACCATCCTCATTCTGCTCCACCACCACCACCACGTCCCCCGCCGAAATGGACATCTCATCTGTGCACTAAAAACAGTGGACACGATTAGGAATAAAGCCAGACTCTCTTTAACCCACTGTGACAAACCCACCACAATCCAGTATGGTTGTAACAATAACATTAGAATCCACGGAGATCAATTTTGCAATGTAATGAAGGTGATGGAGACTAATACAGATTAATGCAACGCGTGCAGCCTCAGAGAACTGAGGGTTCTGACATCACTGGCGTTCCCATGTCGATGACTCTTGGCAGTAATCCATCTGTATTACAGTTGTGTAAAAAAAACCTTCCCTGTTTCTGCCGCCAGTCCTCCAATTTCCATGGAAACTAAGGAATTTCAGGCATGGGTGTAGCATGAACCATGCCCTTTTTGCAGCTGCTAAATCACTCTTCCTTTTTAAAAACATTTCAACCTTTTAGCTTGTTTATTTTGCTTTATTTGCAATTACTAATTGTGATTTGTATGTCATATTGAGGTGACCTGTCCAGTTGGGAGTGTGCAGTGAAGTACGCAATCTCCTCTAAAGACACTGCTTATTTTCACACAGCTGCTTGCATGTTTGTTTATTTAATCTTTATTCTGTCTGAACGGGATGAGCCACACAGCAACCCTAAACACCTTACCTTGAGGAGAGATACTAAATAAAATAAACTCAAAGATTCACTGCGATGATGTTAGCATATGCAGAGGTGGTTCATCCCTTTCCCCCTCTTTAGCGGTGTGAAAGGTGTGGTTTGACCAAGCGTTTGCCCTTAAATGTGATTCTACTTGGGAACTGCAGTGCAACGGAATGAAAAGATGTCACTTTGGGTTCCTCAGATCCTGTGACTCACCTGGGCAGTGTAGTCATATAGCACCTTGTATTCTCCCCCCATTGCCATATAATCATTGTTTGTGTCCTGCTGAAACCCAGGTATGGACGCGTACACGCTGTCCGACTGTTCTGCTGAGGGATTAAAACAAAAAGTGCAAAAAGAATTCCAAGAAACTGACTGTTATGAAGTCTGATGACGTCATTGTACATTTGTACTTATTTGATCAAAATCAAAAGGTAGCTCAGAAATCAAAATTAAAGAGTGCCTAAGGCTCACCTTCGTGGTAAGCAACGATGTATAAGCAACAATGTTACATATTTCACAGTAAATAATCAAGAGATAAATTGATTGGAAAATGATACATTTTTTTCCTATAATTCAATTTGGTGAACTGGAAGAGCATTAGTACTTACCAATAGATGGTGCTGTTGGTGGTGGAAAGTCACTGACATTCATGCTGGACCCACCAGAGCTGTTTCCTTGCAATAGATTGGAAAATCTAAAAATAAGGCATGCTTTTTTTTCATCGCGCACAAAGAAACCACACAGATACAGATTACAGGAAAAATGTATTCTGTGGCTTGTAGGCAAATATATGAACTCTGGCTAGACAGCAACCCTATTTGTAACATCACAGCAAGCAGCTAACAAAATGTTTCTAAAAAACCACTGACATCATGTACTGAAAAAATGTAATGAAAAAAAACTAGGGATTTATGACAGTGAAATCATTTACTCAGTCTAAGAATCTTGTAAGTGTAACTCATTTTCAATTTTAATTAATTAACTTAAAAACGTCCCATAAAAACCCCCTCCTCCAAAATGGGCAGATCTGGGCACCTTCTGAACTTATGAAAGCAGTGTATGTATTTAATAACAATCACAGATTTTTTTTTTTTAGGTACAATATGTTTTAACACCTAAAGTGTGCTAAGAGCGAGAGGGAGTAACTCACCTCTTCATCACCCCTCCACCTCCTCCTCCTCCTCCTCCTCCAAATCGGGCAGTGCCATTGCTGTCTGATGACGTGTCCCTCTCATAGTAATTCTCAAATACTATTGGAGCTGGATGGAGGGATTGAGCAGAGCAAAGTTACGGAGAGACCACAAAAAGTGCAGAGAGACAGGGCAAATGCAGGCTACAGCAACCACCATGCTGAGCCAGTAGTTTGGAAACTGGACTGATATTATACCAAAATGTCATTTTTTCCTGCACCATTTCACTGACACTTGGCAATTTTGGGACAGCAACGACACAGAAGCATACCTGGCGGGTGTGATTCTTTTCTCTTCTTCTGTATGAAACTGTTGATATCTGTGGTAATGTCACATAATTCAAGACTCTTCCTCACCTCCTCATAATACTGAAAACATGCAAACAGCGCACAGTCAGACCTCTCAGATCTAGACACACACACACACACACACACACACACAGAGCCCCTTCATAATCACAGGACTCCCACAGATGCATGAGAGCTAGTTTCAGGTTCAATAATGCAGTATTTGTAAGAGACTACTGGAAATAAAAACTCAGGTGGCACAAGGGGCTGTTCTCCCCCTGTTCACCGCATCAGTCTCTTTTTCTTCATCATTTAAACACACCTACAATGGCATTCGAACATATAAAGGAGGGAATAAAGGAAGCCGTTCTCTGGGGTTTGCCCATGTATTTAAAAGCACACCAGGTGATTAATGCCACTGAAGAGGTTAACCCAATCTAACCTTGGCCCACAAAAGGCACTTTTCACCTAGTTCCTACTAGTCTTATTTAAGTGTCAATATCAAAAATATATATATATTCAAATGCACATCCATGGTTTAAAATTCAAATTGAAGAAGAGGCAACAGAATACAGTTACGTCACAATCATCACATACAGTATATACATAATACGCCTAAAGTTTTTATACTTGTAAAAAAATATATACAAAAGTATGTGTGTTTTTACATAACAGCAACATATTACAGCCACACATGCGATTGTTAGTCACTGCGAAAATGTCGAGTGACTTTGGTGAAATGTAATAAGATAAACTCTTAAGGGTTAACCAGTTGCTACCAGTTGTAGCTTCATAACGAGGTAGGATATTTTTTTTATGAAACATTTGGTGTATACTAAACCGAAGGTGTAACTACGGCAAGATGCATGTTGTAAACATGGTTTGGGCTATTAGCACCCTGCTGTTTTATTGCCCTGCAGTGCAACTTGAGGGAGGTAGGTGTTTTCACAAGCCATGGCCCTTCTGAACAACTCTGCATCAGAATTTCTTTGGTTTTCATAAAGCTGTAGTTTAGAATTTCAGAGAAACATGACTACTGTCATTTGGACGAATCTGACTACCACTAGGGGGCCACCGTGGATAGGGTTAAGTCCAAAGGACCTAAGAAAACCACCTGAGCCAGCCCAGATGTAGTGCCAGCTTATAAACGGAAGGGGTTCATTTTGTGAAGCTTTGCCGGAGCAACAGCAGACTGACCTCGTCGTCTTTGACACACTGCATGGAGAAATGGTTGCAATGTACCCACATGGCATTTCTCAAAACGCTGATACGGTCTGCCTCCTGCTGCTGAAAAACCTGAAATGCAAAACCCGACAAAAAAGCAAAACCAAAAGGAAGTGAAATTAGTTTGTTGTTACAATGACTGTCCACTCTTCTGCTCTTGACAAATGCAGAGCGATAGTCAGTCATGGTAGTATCTAATCTCTTCGATAGTCAGTCATGGTAGTATCTAATCTCTTGCAACCACACTTGTCTATGGAGTACTTTGCAAGTGTTCTGTGACAACCAAAACATTTTTTTCTGTTCTTCCATTCTGTTATATTAGTTTACATTGAAAGTACTGCAGTGCCCTCCAAAATGACTCACACCCTAACTAAACATCTCATTCACAAAGAGAGAGAGTCTACAAACTCATGTACACCTATTCATTGCCATGCCCCCTTTCTGATTCTAAAGACAGAATATGCATAATTTGCAGAAACCCTGAAAGGGGCGGTGCTCCATTGGGGTTTTTAGCGACTCACTGGTTTGGTCTTTGATTGGTAGATGAGAACTTTATTAAGGCTCACTCTCTGAGCAGCGGTTATTTTTGGGATGAGAGAAGATATCTAGGTGGTGCAGTGTGCAAGGGTGCTAGGCTGATTCGATCTACCTCACACGTGCCCCTGTGCGTGCTCTCCCAGTCCAGGCGAACCTTGTCCAGCTGCTCCACGTTAACCATGTATTGCTTCTCTGCAGGGACAGCAAAGCTTTCATTTAGATAATTCTCTCTTTTATTCACTGGTTTTCATTGCCCTTTGTTTCTTTTCTCTCAATTTGGAAAGGACAGTAACATTTGTAGGCCTGTCCCAATACTGTAGCATGCTTCACTCTCAGAAAAAAAGGTACAAAAAGTACTTAAAAAGGTACACATGCTTGTCACTGGGGTGGTACCCTATAGGTACATAAGATCGTACCCCTAACCAGGCATACATAATTAATTTGTACCTTTTTTGCTTGAAAGGGTACTTATTAGAACCCATATAGAACATTATTGTACTTTCAGGGTACATTTTTAGAAATGTGTTCCTTAGAGAATAAAAATGTATCTTTATTTCTGAGAGTGTTCTTCAGTTCTAGAGAACACCGATTCACAATAATATACCAGCCTTTTATACAAGCCTTCAATATGAGCCTTTAATAACGCTTCCATTCCCCATCATGTCCTGTCCAGCCAACACTTCTTGCCATCAGTCCGCTAGCTGAAGAAATGCAGCTGAGGAGTACACTTTGTATGCAGCTAGTGTAACCTTGCAGACTAAAACCCTTTAGTCTGGACCAGCAGACTGAGGGACAGCTTTATCCACCAGGCGGTCAGGAAGCTGAACTCTCTTTCAGCTCTCCCCCCCCTCCCTTCTCTGCCCCCTGCCCCCATAGACTCTGGACTACGACACCTTTAACCCCCCCCATAATCGCTGGCCCCCACAGACTCTCTGGACTATGACACCTTTAACCCCACCCTCCCTCCAATATATCGCTGGCCCCCACAGACTCTGGACTATGACACCTTTAACCCCCCCCCCCCATAAAATCGCTGGCCCCTGTCCTGATCTGTCCCTGCCCCCCCATGCACAGACTATTGGCACCAGCCACTTTTATTTATTTGTACTTGTACTATTATATTTGATACAATTGCTGCTATTTGCACTGTAACAATACATCCATACTTGCACTGCGTCCATTTGCACTATATGTATTTTAGTTTTAGATTGACATGTATTTTATATTTACACACACTTCTAGATTTATATCTTTTATATTGTGTATGTGTTTGTATTTTATGTTTATCTTTTTCTTTTACTGCACCGTGGATGATGAGAGGAACAATAATTTCAATCCTCTGTATGTCTTGTATATATAGTAGAGTTGACAATAAAATTGAACCTTGAACCTTGAACCTTTTGCCCTTGGTGATGCAATGGCCAATGACAATCTCTGCAGGCCTGCTGACCACCGGCACAGTCAAGATTCTAACCTAACAATGGTACATTCAATAAACTGAGAACAAGTGTTTTAGCAGAACAAGTCTTATCATTTGCTCTTTTTCTTCTTTGTTAAGTTGGAGGGTGTTGGTGAGGAAACCACACAATTCCTCATTAAAATGTCACTGCATTGTTTTTTTGTTTGTTTAAAGTGCCAATAGATATAAACCTCTGCTGTTCTGGTTCTGTTTGACAGCTTTGCAACACAACACTGTTCCTCACTTCACCTATGAGAGACAATGCATGTCTAAGGCTACTCAGCGTCCAGTGACTTCACCAGACGAGGCTGAGCGTCCAAGTGGCTGCAGTTCTTAGTTTTAATTCCCTCATGTGGGGTTCCATGACTGCACCTCTTTATGTAAATTAGTTATCATCCCTAATGGAGAAAGAATAATGCCTGAGAAGATTTTTTTATTTGACAGATAAACAATGGCGAACTATGAATGCGTATGCTTTGAATACTGATATCCAACACACAGGTCTTAGCTGTGGCTGAAACACACTCAACCATCTTCAATGAGGCTACATGATTCAAGGAACTCTTATCATTTGTAAATTATCCAGAATTGGACGGAAAACTAGAGCACTTGATGTCAGTGTAGTGATTTGCACCAAGGTTCTGCGTTGATTGCTAAGGTCATATTTAGCCATAGTGGCACCCAGGGAGGTCAGCAGTGTTGCCCCTGTCTTTTCAGGCAGTAGTGACTCAACCAGCAGTCTGCCTGAGACAGCTGTTCATGGTGCATACTCTTCCAACACAATGAGTACGCAGCTCAGAAGATGGACAGAGATGCGAATATGACTGGCCAATCCAAATTGGGATAAATAAAAAAAAAAAACTACATTTAAAAAAAATCTATCTATCTATCTACAGTATCTATCTATCTACTGACAAAATTGACTTCTCAAAGTGATGGACTAATTTTACACCCAGCCATCTTCATCCTTACAAAGACTGAAATATTAATCTCTTCCCCCCTTACAACAGTGCATAAACATTGAAAAAGGAAGTGATCGCTGGTTGCCACAGTGACTCCCAAACTGCACACTCTTGAAATGAGTCTCCACGCTAAAAGAAGAACTGGCGGTTCTCCGGAGCGCAGGCCTACAGTGGAACATGCTGGGTGCACATCCGCCACTCACCAGCGTCGGAGGCTGCCTCGCGGCACTGATGGGCTTTGTTCTGCACCTGGTGACAGAGAGGGAGGGAAAGGCGTCACGATGGGGCCGTCATTCCACCAAAAGGACATGGTACTGCAACACATTGCTACCTGAGAACAAGAATGGCTCACTTCTCATATTTAGGAGAAATGATGGGACATGACACAAAAAGTGCACATCACAAGGGCAGAGGAATCTCTTCTGCAATTCAGATTTTCTGTTCCTGCAGCCATAGGTCAGCCAAACTTTCCATGTCCTACAGTGTACATTTATATAATCCAACATACGATTCTGTGTTCATAAACAACAGATTGGATTGTACTTCAAGCAAATAAATGCAATATTATGAATCATTGTTTGCAATGTCAATAGACATAAATATGTGGCAACTCTTTATATAGCATTTATGAAACTTGATTTTTCTAACTAAAACATATTAAAAGTGTAGTGAACAAGTGTGTAGGAAACTTCTAGAATAAGTGATTCCACTGAACTGTGGGACTGCTTATCGTCAGGCTGGCTGAGGATGGTGGCAGCAGCTGTTTTACCTTCTCGTACTGTTTTGCTGTGACACCGCTTGTGCTGTTGACCCTTTCAGCAACTTGCTCAGCCTCGTCTGCCTCTCTGCACCTCTGGTCGTATGACTTTTTTGACTGAGAGAGAGGGGAGGGGTAGGATGATAGCTAAAGAACTGGGTTTGCAAATTAAAAGATTGCAGGCTTGATTCCCACATGGGGCACTGCCGGTGTACCCCTGAGCAAAGCAGATTACTCGAATTTGCTCTGGTGCAGTGATTTTCAACCACTGTGCGGCACACACGTAGTGTGTGAGGAGAAGATCAGGTGGTGTGTGTGGGAAATATTATATTATTATAACTTCTACTTTAATTAGTACTTTTTTTGGTTGGTGTGACTCAGGATTTTTTTAATGTAAAAAATGTGCCTTGGCTCAAAAAAGGTTGAAAAACACTGCTCTGGTGAACAGATGCACCAATGCCGAATGTATACAATGTGACCATTAGATAAGGCTCTTTACTAAAAGACGGAATTTTCTGGTCTAATTCATCGATGAAACAATAAGCCGTTGACATATTGACTAATTCGGCTTTTGCGCAATGTTTGACTGCGGCAGTTAGTTAGTTATCCTGAAAGAGGGGTTGGTTTCAAATTGAGGAAGCCTCTGAGCCAAATGACACAAATTAAATTACACTGGTACAGTTAAGTTTGGGTTCCAGGGCTTACCTTTAACAAGTAAACATAGCCATGAATCTCCCTTACCGACAATCTATGTACGTATACTTATGCAGGAACCTTCCTGATGTAGAAGATATGGTAGATATACACTGCCTGGCCAAAAACAAAGTCTAATATTTTGTTGGACCGCCTTTAGCTTTGATTACGGTGCGCATTCGTTGTGGCATTGTTTCGACAACCTTATGCAACGTCACAACATTTATTTCCGTCCAAAGTTGCACAAATCTTTGGCCGAGATCTTGTATTGACGACGGGAGAGTCGAACCCAGGGGTAGGCCCCCCCTGGAGGAGGAGTATGCTTTTTTTTGTTGTGTTCGCTGTTACATTAATCAATAATTAAAGCAGTTGATTACCAGTTAACTCACCTCACCTGGTTTCTTTTTCTCTAGAGTAGTGTTGTATTATTATTTAAAAAAAAAAAAAAAAACAGCAGACTGCGCTCTCTCCAGGACAGGGTTGCCCTACCTGGTCTAACCACTCCGTAAAGTCTTCTCCAGCACATCCAAAAGACTTTCAATGGAGTTAAGGTCAGGACTCTGGTGGCCAATTCATGTGTGAAAATGATTCCTCATGCTCCCTGAACCACTTTTTCACAATTTGAGCCCAATGAATCTTGGCATTGTCATCCTGGAATATACCCATTGATGGGATAACCTGGTCATTCAGTACATTCAGGTACTCAGCTGACTTCATTTTATTGCTGCATAACGTTGCTGAGCCTAGACCTGACCAATTGGTGTGGTTTATATTGGAATGTTTGTGTGTGTGCATGACTTTCTGAGTGCATGTGTAAATGTGTGTGCATGTATTTCTATTTATATTGTATTTGTACATATTTTAAGGCCTTTTCCAAAACATTGAACCATGCTTGTGTATTAATGCAGTAGCTTTGAGGATGTGCGCCCTTTATTTGTTTCAAATATTTTTTCCTGGAAATGGTGTTAGAAGGACCTTTTTTCCCCAAAAGTGTGATTGTGTTTTTTGCTCTGTGAATAGTCACAGTAGCACTCCTCTTCCTCTTCCTCTTCACTGGGCAGTATGTTTCTCTCTGACTCAATGTTCGGAGTTTACCAATACATTTCTCTACAGCGGTTACACTCTGCGATAACTCTTCCTCTTTCTCTTTTAAAGACTGACAATGTTGCAGTTTTATGCATTTTTATATTGATACGTTTCCTATAAAAAAAAGGTTTCTGCAGTAATATAAACATCGGTAGGACAGACAGAAAGAAAGCAGTCAGGATTACAGACAGATCACAAGACAGAAAGTGCCATGGAAGGAAGTCAAACCCACAATCACACGGGGATCTCTATATGGGTTGCCCATACGGACTGCACCACACACCAACTTCCTCCGCAGATAATTGTGCAAATTCTAAGGCTGTGTCCGAATACGACCCCTACACCCTTTTGAGGGCGCATATTTGAGTTACACTTCGTCAAAATGCTTTTCAGTGGGTGACTTTTTCTCACAAATGGGGGCACTTAAAATACCAGGATGAACCCCTTATTTCCGGGGTTTTGTTGAGGGAATTCAGGAGCGCACTCATCTGCAGAACGATGCACTCATCCGACAATTTCAGTAAGTAACCCAGAAGTAAAAGCATAAAAGACATAGCGTATATGTATATCTATGGTACAAGACAAGTTCATATTACAAAATACTCTTTTTTTTGTTTTTTTTTGTTAATTCTATCTTCATTTAAATCTACACTTTGTAACAAATCGTGTATGTTAACTGATATTGATATTCAAAAAAAAAAAAAAAAAAAAAAAAATAATATACTACTACTTCTACACTAGTTTTAAAAAGTTTTTTGGGGATTTTTTTTTCAGCACATGGGGGGGGGGGGGGTGAGTGGACAGGGGACAGGGAACAGGGGTCGTATTCGGTCATGGCCTCTGTCTCCATACACTCCGATACCTGTGCTGAAATGCAACATGCAACACTGTTTGCATCACATTCGAATACCCTGTTGGTAAACACATTGCATAAGATACAATCTGCACACTAAACACAGAGAGGTTAAAAGCCATTGAGCAAGCAGTCCCCATGTTTGTACGCCATTTTACTTAACTAGCTCACCTCCAGGGTCTTCTTGTACAAGGCCAACTTATTCTTCTGAACCTTCTCCATAATTCCTTCAAACTGTCGTCGAAATGTGGAGAAAATACTGTTAAAAGCATGTAAGACACATACAGAATATAGCAGCAACACAATGATGTTGGAGATTTATGATGACAATCATAAATCACAAAAAAAACAACTTTTACAATTCTAACATGTTGGATATGTTTATATGTTCATAAACTTAAAATATTTTAGCACACGAATATTTAGAGTACTTAGCACACGAACCCCTTCCACAAAATGCATGGCTGAACAATGAGTTCAGTACATCTTGAATTTAAAGAGCCATATCTTTGTCAGAGAACCAAAATATGCTGTGTACGGGTTTGACTGCTTCTGCATGCCTCGGTGATGTGAGCCGAGCGAAGACACCTACGCCTCTGTCCACACACTCCCCCTCATACAGATGAAGAGACTGGAAAGGGGGTTCTGTTTATTTGGACTCAATTTGGAACACTTTGCACCTTGACATGAAAACATGAGGATATCATCTGCAGTGAACAGACACAGAGAGACGTGTGTAGGTCAGCAGCAGGCTCTATTTTTACTGCCCCATGTATTGTCGCTCGCAGAAAGCAACTCTTTTATTCACAGGAGCGGTTAGCGTGAATATTCGGATAGGAACCTTTTTTCTCTGTTCCCTCTGATGCTCTCGGAAGACCTCCATCCGTTTGACTTCTTCCCTCAGCGTTACTGACAGCTGGAGGTGCAAATTGCCAACGTTCTCGATCTCTGAAACGATGCACTCACACTTAGCATCACTGTGAGCACAGGACCCACTGGACAGGGTTGAAATGAGGAGGTAAACAGCTGCCAAGACATACGCAACTTACGTGATTTTAACTGCTCGAATGAGGCTCTCAGAGTGCTGTAAAGATAAGAAGCAGTATTTTAGCATGAGCACATAAACAACGAATGATCATCGAAGATCATTATCAAAGCATCTCATTTTTATCTTGACTTTTAAAACTTTGATTATAACAAGCAAAATTAACAAACGATCGGGTAGTTGTGGGCGGCAGTGTAGTATAATGGTTAAAGAACTGGCCTTGTAACCCAAAGGTTGTAGGTTCGATTCCCAGGTAGGACACTGCTGTTGTACCCTTGAGCAAGGTACTTAACCTGAATTGCTTCAGTATATATCCAGCTGTATAAATGGATAATATGTAACAAAAATAAATAAATGCTAAAAAGTTGTGTAAGTCGCTCTGGATAACAGCGTCTGCTAAATGCCTGTAATGTAATGTAATTGTGCTTTTTACACAGCTGCTGTTCCTCATTTATAATGACCACTTGTCATGGATGTAAAACATGCAGGCCTACAGTAAGGCCCACATTCAAAGTAAAGCGTCAAACCTGAGTGGTGTCACACACAGCTAGAACTATCTGTGCAGTTATTAGATTCTATGTGAGAGCGCGTCACTCTGATAAGCTAAGAGTCTATTTTGAGCCTTGTACTGTACACTCGTTGCACATATCTGCACGCTCACATATAGATGTGCCTCTCTTCCTTCCTGCTTACCTACCGCAAGTTTTCACATTGGATTGTCTCTGTATGAATCATTGACTGTGTACAGCCACCAAATCATTACTATGCTATTCCCCATTAGTATCTTATCGCTCAGGTAGGGGAACAGTAAAAACATCTTGCCTTGTGCGTATTATTTACACTGTGAAGAACTCATTTTATGGTGGTGGCGGGAAATCACACTAGTTGTGAACATTGAATATGTCCTCATTTGATCCTCAATTCACATTTCACAGAAGCAAAGGTGTACAGTGCAAAACTGAAATAAAGTTGTTTTTATTAACTTCCTGCAAGTAAGAGCAGTGAAAGGGGGAGGGAGTGTGACTGCACTTGCATGTAGCAGAATTCAGAGATGTGAGTTAGCGTGTGAAGCACTAATCTGAACATTCTGTTAGGCTTCAAGCGCTTCTCAACAGTTCACAAGCCTTTTCTTTTAAATAACTACTGAGAGGTGAAAAGACACCCTCTTTCGATTCCAATCCTATGGTTTTACATAATTAGGACATAACTGACCTTAATCTAGGCCTCACCAATCCTAACAATAGATATATTCTAATCTCATGTGACTCACAAGACACACACACCTTCAACCAAAAGTAACATACAGAAGCCATGTGTGAAAATATGTTATGCGTGTACTTACTGCATGAATTCCCCTGCAATGAATGAGCAGAAACACTAATGAGAGCAAACAGAAATGGTGCTACAATAGAATTATCAACCAAGCCCTTCATCTTCATCAGCACCAGTTGAAAGCATCACAGGTGAAGGACCTAACTAAACAAGAGAGCATCAGCCAGTCACCTGATCTCTGTCTGGCCCCCGGCCCTCCGGGCTATCATCACCAACTCCTTGCCGTACTTCTCCTCTGCTTGTGCTCTGAGGGGAATAGAAAGCCTAACTTGGACTGAGTCTCTTTTCACATGCCACAGCACCATGACTCTCAGTGACATTTTTAGGGTTCTGGGTTTCGGTTTATTATGTGCCCAATAAAATGAGAGAATTACTGTGCAACTTAAAGTTATGAACCGTTCAATGCATTAACGCTTCATTACACAAAAGGTGAACGCACACTCCTTATTTGTGTTTACAGTTTAAGCACATTCACTTGCTTGCCTTGGAATTATATGTTTTGATTGTCTGCCATCTGATTCTTACTTCTTTTAAAAAATCTGAAATGAGGGTGAACATCTGACAATGACTTAAATGTTGTTTGTACATGATGAAAAATACTAAAGGAAAATAAAATATTAAATATAAAACAATTTCTCCATTAACTATTTTTTTTGTATATTTTGTTTTTAGAGTAGGACCCATGTGCAGAAGAGCACAGTGTGTGGAGATCTCTGATCACATCCACGGTTCAGAGACCAACGTGCAGGATGCTTTGGGGGTCAGCATGCAACAGTTTGTGAGGAGCACTGTACCTCAGCTTCAGGAGGTCCTCTGTGTCCTTGCACATACGTTTTCCATCACACAGTCTCTGTATGAGCACCTCGTACCCCTGAAGGCTGGTGAAATCCTCACCCTGGAGACAGATGGAGAGAGGGTTCAATTTCCGCTATGTCCGGATGACCGGGTGCGATTGTCACCCACAGCACAAGGGCTACAGAAATGGACATTTAACGGATTATCCAGAGTGACTGACAAGGTAAGTAGCAAAGAGCTGATGCCAAGTCATTAGGGTCATAACCGATCGTAGCCGTCGACACGTAACTTGCTGAGACATAGTCAGTACATAAAGATAAGTGCTATAGTATGATAGGTGCAATAGGGAGACTGAGAATGTAATGCTTCAAGTAGCTAATGGGTTTGAGGATGTAGTTGTCTATGTAGCATGGGTGGGGCTAGCATAGCCATGACAAAGTTGAGCATTAGCTGAGCTGAGATGCAATTTAAAGGGGAAAAAGCACTAAAAAACTTATTTTAGATGATAACTGATACATTTGGTTTTTTCTAAGTATTATTGATTGATCCTGGTCCAAATCTTGACAAATTACTGCAGTCATCGCAAAAAAGGGTGAACTTTTAGAATCTGGCTCAAAAGTGTCTTTAGTGGTAAAGCGTTAGGTACTGCACGTTCAATCTGTGATTGGCCATACATTTCATCCAGCTGACGTATTCCACCCGGTGACGAAATAGAAACCTGTATAGCTACACCCACCGATAGTTTGGTGGCTACACCCTGAAGTTTTGGAGCGAGGGCGGGCAGCGCAGTGGTTGATCTGTGTAGAGAGGAGATAGAGAGAGCGAGCAAGCAATATAGCTAGCTTACAGTTTAGCTTTTTTAAATATTCTAGTTATAGTGGTCTATTTATTTTTGGTATATATTTCTTTATAGTTAGCTTGATAGTCCCTTGTTTTTTGATAGTTCTTTTTCCAGTCTAGCTCAGCAAGTTTATTTTTTTTAAATAAATATATAGGCTACTTTATAAAAAATAAATATATAGGCCTAGTATAAAGCATATAAAAACTGCGTATCTGACAAGGACGTGGAGAGCTACTCTCAGCGTTGCATGCACGGTGTGGATTTCCTGTATTTTTATGTTAAAACAAAACTAAATAAAGTATAGAAGAAGTAAAATGTCAACTGTTTACTTTGTTCACACTGTGCCCTTACTGGCCTGTTTTTGTCAAATATTTTTTGTAAACAAACTATTACTCGACACCGTTCAGTGTGAGCTGCAGTGCTGACTGTGGACGAGAGCAGTTATTTACATTTTGTTGGTTAACGAAGTGACTTTTAAAAAATATTGTTGAATTTATGTTTTAGGGTATATTGTTGCTATATGTGGTATTTCCTGCAGAATGCATGCTACACGCCACTGTGAGTGCTTTCCAGACTGAGTAGAAATGAGCTTTGGGTGAAAAAAATTGCTGAGCCGTAGTTTGATACTTGGAGTTCAGCCCCTATATTATTACCTTATCACACCCAGATTTCGGCATTTTTCGAATTTCAAAAGGGGGCGGGGTCTAGCGAAACCAGCATGTTTTGTTACCCTTTAAACAGGTGTGTTTTCAGTCTGCAGCAGAAGATAGATCATGACTCTGCTGTCCTAATTGCAGCAGGGAGGTAATTTCACCAATAGAGACTTTGAATGAAAGGGACGATAAACCAGCGGTGCTGAGTGGTCTGGCAAAATTCTACATGCGTCATAAATTAAAAGAAATCCCCATGATAAATCACAATTTAAAGCACTCCAAACTCAAGAGTTCAGCTCAAAAGAGAGAGAGCCATCATTGGGAATGTTTCAGCCACAGTGGACATCTTTCAGAAAGACTCATAAAAAGTATAACCACACCAACTAGGGGAACATTCCCTGAGAGAAAGGACATTATGGTGTAGTTATTTTTCACCCATAAGCAAATTAAATTAAAATAATGGAACAGGAAGGTTGTCAAAAAAGAATCTCCAGCAGGGAAAACTGATGAAGCACAAAACTATCCATTCATGCAGTTTTATAACCTTGGTATAATCTTCCAGTGTGCACTTTACATTTGTAAAGTCTACTTTTCCCAAATTGGTAACCAGGCTTATATATAAAAAAAGTTTAACAAAAATGACTCCCTGGTTTATCTTTTTTGTAATTTGTATTGTGCCATTTACGTATACACTATATGTTATATGTTACCAAAAGTATGTGGACACCCCTTGGTCTGGGGCTGTTTTTCATGGTTCAGGCTAGGCTCCTTAGTTCCAGTGAAGGCAAATCTTATCACTACAGCATACAATGACATTCTAGAAGATTCTGGGTTTCCAACTTTGTGGCAACATTTTGGGGAAGGCCCTTTCCTGTTTCCGAATGACAATGCCTTCGTGCACAAATAGAAGTCCATACAGAAATGGTTTGTCGAGATCGGTATGGAAGAACTTGACTGGCCTGCACAGAGCCCTGACCGCAACCCCATCAAACACCATTTGGATCAATTGGAAAGCCGACTGTGAGCCAGGCCTAATAGCCCCACATCAGTGCCCGACCTCATTTACGCTCTTCTGACTGAATGGAAACAAATCCACACAGCAATGTTCCAACATCTAGTGGAAAGCCTTCCCTGGAGAGTGAAAGCTGTTATAGCAGAAAATGGGGACCAACTCCATAGTAATGAAAAATCCATTCCATGATTTTGGAATGAGATGTTGGATGAGCAGGCGTCCATATACTTTTGGCCATGTAGTGTATATTCTACAGGACAAGAGGAGTGAGATCATTCTGGGGTCTTTCCAAAGAGATTATTACACCACAAACAAGTGTACTCTCTCAGGAATGAGGGGAAGTCACATGACGTCCACTGCTGGAGCTTCATTTTCTGTGATTCACCTCCAGCTCAGCTGCACGCTAATGTCTAGGATTGAGCTGTGGGACTGACAGCAGTGCTTCGGTAGACCCTGCCACTGAGCACATCCGTCTGTGCTGTGATTACTGTGCAGAACCAACAATGAAATGATTGTTTGTTGATTTGCATCACGATACACCACAGTCAGAAAAATCAAAGGCAACAAAGAAAAGAGAGAGACAGAGAGAGAGAGAGAGAGAGAGACTGCTGTGATGTACAGAAGGCTAATGTCAACATTAAAGAAAGCTGAGTAATGCCTCCAATCACAACATTAAAAGGCTATTAAAAACCAATTTTGGCCAACCTGCTAAGATGCATCGATAGCTGACTTTTGCTAAACCTATAGCTAAAAAACATAACTCTTCAAACTATACTTTAGTATACATATGCCTGTTTCCTTATTTTGTGTATAGCTCACTCAAATACAACAAAACATGTATTATATCAGATCTCTGATATAAAATGTTAGCAAGGTTTCAGAATGTGCAATGCCATCCTAATACTCTTCACTGGCTGACGTCAGTTTTGAAGAGTTGGATGCCTTTGCCTGCATGCAAATGATTGATCATTTGCTGTGCTTAGAGCTTGGCACCTTAAATCAAGGTTTACACAGCTATGTAAAACCTTAAGACCAAAAAACTTGACATAAATTTCACATTTCTTTAGTGGCTTCAATGCAAAGCTGACCTTTCCACATGCACTCAAACTGGAACATCTCTGAAGTGGTCAAACCGTTGAAAATTATCTTACATCACGAACTAACACAATGTTTGCGCAACCGCTTAAATTGTTTACAGTAAAGCTGAATTTATCGCTTTGTCTGCATTTTTATCAAAACTTTGCTCAATATGACATGCTGTCACATTTATCATAATAAATCTCACTAACAGAAAGGGACCAACTTCAGCTTGTATTTTAATAGGTGGAATGTACAGCGTTAGCTTTATAAACAAGAGCAATAGAAATGTGGCCACACAAAACACGTCAACTTCCTGACCATGCACATTGCTGTAATGCTCAGTAAACCTACGCCTTTTCATAGCAGGTATAAAATACAGAATGAATCTTCATTTTTCATTTAAAAATGTGGTACCCACATGATAATTTTCAAAGTGAAAGTAGTCGCATGTCATTGAACTCACCCAAAAAGCATCTTTGAACTCTAGCAATGTCATACCAAGTGGTGAGTCCTGCTTTAAAATGTTACAAGAAGATGCAACAAACTGTATTCCACATGTGAGAGCTTGGGGTAGTGCAGTGACTGAAAGATAACAGGAGGCAAAAATAAAGAAGCACACGCAACCAGAACCAGCCTTTAAAATGCTTCCTGTGGTTAGGCGAATAGACTCAAATGAGGAAGAAACAGTAGGTGATGTCATTGATCCCACTGCGATGACAGTCGTCAGCTTTGGTTGTCATTTGAATATACGATATACTGAGAGTTCGGGAACAGAATTACTTTGAATGAGTTGATTTACCAGGCTGTAATTCTGTGCTCTGTTTAAATGCCTTATATGTACGCATATTATAAAATAATATTTCAAACCTGCAGCAACCTTTTGTGGTAGTGTTGGTAAAGTTGGTAAGACATCATGAGTGGTAGTATTAAAAAAGCAATAACAGAATGAAATTTATTTAAGTGCATGTTGTTCTCTGAATTGAATTATGAATACTGTATGTGCTCAGGCTTCTCAAAAGGGTCTAATCAACAGCTTAACAGTGGCTGAGCATATTTTTGCATCCAAATGTATTTTTAAAATGTATTTGGGCATACACATTTATCATTTATGTTATATATTATTGTTTCATTTGTTTGTTGATTTTTGCATATGTATTTAATTTCAGTAATAAATAAATTAAATAAATATTGAGGTGAAAAGAAACCCAATCGCTCAATTTCCTGCTAGTTAAATGTTCAAAGGGACAGTTACATTTCTGGAGTTTAAAAAAAATATTTTGTGGCGACTGCTGGATGGCTCCTTTGGTTATGGGAATGGGAGGAATCCGTCGGATAGGGTCCGTGTGCATTGCTATCTAGCGACCCCTGCTGGTCGATTGGGCGCACTTACATTGCAGTCATAATCCCTCATCCATCTCCGGTCCATGCGAGTTTAACTATAGTCTGCTGTGTGAAAAGAAGCGGCTGGCGACGCCGCGTGTTTCTGAGGAGAGCCGTGGACACTCTCTCGAATCGGCAGTGCACTCATACAAAAATAAAAGCTCATCTGATTTAGTTCAGTTCACTGACTGTCGTTGGGACAAAGGATCTCTTATATATGTTATTTTTGCCTACTGTCACTCTGAAGCCTTGGCCAGAGAGAAGCGACAGGGGCAAAAAAAAAAGACTGGGATGTTCAAAAAACACCTGTTTGCAACATTCCACATGTAAACAGGTGATGCTCTCATGACTGGATATAAAAGGATATCAAAACATATCTTATTTTCAGGTACTCTTAGAACCTATACTATAACCTCTCTGCATTTGAATGGATCTCTATGGGAAATGGGGGGTGGGACTAGATTAAGGTGTACATGATCATCATCAATAATTCCAGACAAATGTGCATACATTATGATAATACTGGCATTTTGCTATTATGTATTATTAAATAACTCAAATGTTCCATGTAAGGCATGCTCAGAAATGCAATTCACAGGATTTCAGTGACAAACTGCAGTAAATATGAATTTGCATTAAAGATTTCCCCAACCCTTCCTATACCCAACATGACTGAACCTGATCTACTCTCATTTTCGTACTAGACACATATAAATATAGATGGAAGCTAGGTGTGATGTCAGTACTGTAGTTGGAACAGAAATAGTAGGTGGAGCTGCTAAACAAAACTTTGTAATGGTATTTTCCCATTTCCTATACACCACCATTGACCTCAGTGTCAACTTAATATTCAGTACAATACTGCCACCTTGTGGAACACTGGAACAAATACCATGCAATTTATCTTAAAGGTCCCATATCATATGGCCCTGTCACACTATTGCGTATCGTACTAGCGTATACCACCGTATGAAAATATCACTCATACGCTGATATACGCTGACATACGCTAGGGGTACGTTAGGCATAGGTTGTATACGTTTCAAGCACGGTCGCATACGGTGGCATACGGCGAGGCACAAAAAGTTTTTTAAGCATGCTTAGAAATTTTGTGCGTTTTCGGACGTATGGTTTATACGCTAAGCATACGCTAGGCATACGCTGAATACGCTAGAATTACGCTAGAGGTACGTTACTCATAGGTCGAGTACGCTGGTCATACGCTGACATGAAGGTGTACCGTACAGTTATTTTATGAATTTACATACGCAACTCATACGTTTCTCTCATACGCAATAGTGTGACAGGGCCAATACTATTTTTTGTCAATTTTATATTATTCTACAAGGTCTACCAAGCATGTTGATAAGGTTTTTTAAGGGGAAAAGTTTTGCAATATATTTAAAAAATATATAAATCCCGTTTTTTGTTTTGTTTTTGCAGCTGAACAGCCCGTTTTGGGTGGAAGCTCAGGTTTTTTTTCACATGCTCTGCGTTGATTGGCTAACTGACCCGGACTCACAATCACTCTTGTCTACACTACACTTTCGCTCTGAAAAACCGAAGAAACAAATAAAAAAGAGCAAATGAAGACATTAAAGAACATATTTTTTACAAAGGCAAATACATGTAACATATATACAATATAGCGATTACCTCTTAACTGTTTAAATTATACTTAGCCTGTAGGCTAACGTTACTTTTCAAGCAGTCGAAGATGCATCCCTGCATGCTTTCAAAAGTATACTATAGGTCAACAAATGCGACATTATTGACGTGTTCCCCCCTCTGCAAGCTATTGTTTTTAAGCATTCGTCTGAATAATTTAGGGTAAAACACAGCCACACTTTAGACAGTTTCGCTTTTAGAAAATTGACCGAGTTTATGTTACCTGGCTTGCTAATAGTAGGCTACCTGCGGTCACTGACTGAGCCGTCGTTAAATAATGTTAGCAATCTGAAGCTCGTGCATTGTATTTTACAGTGGCACCGAAATCTGCGTCGGATTCTGTTCGGTAGGTAATGAATGGTAACGGTCGTATGGGTTAACGTTACAGGACTCTGTACGCAAGTAGGCAGCTTGGGTAGAGAGCTGTAAACATCGAATCGCTTACTATTGTAGCTGGAAAGATTAAAAGTGCCCTGACACAGCACATTTAACATGCCCAGTTTTGCTAGTCATGAACTCTCTACTTGCTCGTAATTATACTCTGTGGTGATAGAGGCTAAGTAAAGAACGGAAAGGCTGGCGTTACCACATAACTGTATACCTACCCTGTTCTTTAGAGGCGGGTTTATGCAAATTACATCTGGCTGTTTTCACAATAGTCGAGTAATGACGTCTCAGCTGGAGCTAATTCTGAACATACTTTTAAACCGAGTGATTTTTTTCTTATGCAACAACAAAAAAATGGCAGGTAGTACCGACTTAATATTTTACCAGCACATAAGTATCATGCTACACTGCATATAAATGCTAAAAGTAGCTAAACTCCAATTTCCATGATATGGGACCTTTAAGCCATAGAGACTCTCTGTACAGGTGCCAGTGGGTGGCATCAAAGAGGCAGCTGCCCTCACTGAAGTGTTTAGTTATTCCTAAAGCATTCTGGTCATTCTTCAGTATCCAACCATCAGGGGAAAAAATAAGGAAACAAACAGAAACATTTTTAAATTATCCAGCTTCTCACGTGACTACAGCCAGGACACAGAACTCAATTGTTGAAATGACATTTTATAACGACTCTTAACTGAATCAAAGACTTAGGAGTCCCTTTATTGTCAGTTCATTTTTAATAATCAGTTTATTAACAGTAGCACTATACTGAATGCTTACTCTACCCAGTGTTCTGAGGAAATAACTACAATTCTACATAAGGCTATTGGGTGGGAATTCTTTTATTTTATTGGTGGCCAATTTGATGTACAGTAGATTCATATTGATTTTGTGACATGTATTGCTTTGTGTTCAATACATTGGTTCATATTTTTGCCCCTGTGTTTGTCAAACTCCTCAAAATGCCAGTTTCTCAGTCAAAATTACCTCCTAGACTCTTTCCAATCTGGCTTCAGGGCTGACCACTCAACAGAGACAGTCCTCCTTGCAGTCAGTCAGGAGCGGCTATTCTCTCCTCCACTAATCCTCCTTGACCTTTCTGCAGCAATATGCCGCTTCGAACACCATATCCTGCTGTGTTCCCTGACTACCTTGGGTAACTGTGGTACGGCTCTCAACTGGTTCTCTCTCCCATCACTTTTTCTCAACAGTTTTGTCATCCCATAGCCTAGTCTGCTGGTTCTGTTATCCCTTCCTGTATCTTATCACTGCGATCCTGATGACATGCGACTTTTCATTTTCGTCCCTCCCTAAGATACACTGGTCTCAGCAGACATCTCAGATTGCCTGCAAGACACCTTGACCTGACAAACCACTGCTTGAAGCACAACTCGGCTAAAATTGAAATGCCAGCCAATTACTCATTTCTGCTTCATGTTTTGCTAACCCTGGACATCGCCAGGGTTGACCTCTTCAACTGGAAACTCGGAGTGGTACTATACAACAATCTGTTCCTCTCCGAGAACATTGTGGCAGTATGTAAGGCATGCAGATTCTTCCTGTACATATCTGTGCGTTCCACACCACAAAATCCTCCCATCTATTGATCCAGGTGCAGGCTCCCGTCTACACTATTGCTCCGTCCTGGTTTCCTTTCCTCCCCTATCAGACCTTGCAGCTCATCCAAGATGCTGCTGCTTGACTCATCTACAATTTCCTGAGGCTCAGCCATGTCTCTCCTCTTCTTGTCCTTCTCCATAGGGTACTGATATCAGCTTGTATCAAATTCAAAACCTTGGCGGTAAGGGCGGCAGTTTAGTATAATGGTTAAGGAGCTGGACTTGTAACCGAAAGGTTGCAGGTTCGATTCCCAGGTAGGACACTGCCGTTGTACCCTTGAGCAAGGTAATTAACCTATAAGAAGTTGTGTAAGTTGCTCTGGATAAGAGCGTCTGCTAAATGCCTGTAATGTAATGTAATATAATCTATCAGGCGGATAAAGGGACCACACAGTTGTATCTTCAAAAGATCATCAGACCCTACACACAGGCCAGAACTCCCCGTTCTGCAACTCCCTTGTGCATGATCCGGAAGTACAAGCATGCACACTCCTCTCTGTTCTGGCCCCCCTGCGGTGGAATGAACTCTCCATGGCAGTCAAGAAAGCAGAGACCCTATACACATCTTTTGACAGAGACTTAATATGAACCTCTTCAAACTGTACCATACCTCCCTGGCCCTCCTTAGCTATCCGTTTACTTTTTTTTTGTATTTCCCTATGTGACAGGTAGCAATATCTGTATATGGGTAGGTTTAGCTGTGTATTTTATCTGAATTATGTTGTTGCTGTTTGTTTGTTTGGCTAACTTTGCGTTCATTGCAAATGCGCCTTCTGTCTTAGTGATATCACACTTTTGTATTACTGAGTGTACAATACTGATGTTATCCACTTTGTAAGTGGCTAGACAAGAGCATCCACTAAGTGAACACAATGTAATGTAGGCTAAATTCAATTTTGCAGCGTTCAAATTTAGCATTTTCATTTGACAAGGGATAGGTGTTGTAGGGCTACAGTATTAACCAAGGAACACATAGATTTTTATATG
The DNA here is from genome assembly GCA_022702515.1 of Ilyophis sp. 1 JC-2022. NCBI lineage: Eukaryota > Metazoa > Chordata > Actinopteri > Anguilliformes > Synaphobranchidae > Ilyophis > Ilyophis sp. 1 JC-2022. Next base: position 67,956,598 of record CM040400.1, read on the forward strand.
ACTGGAAATGGGGTTATCAACATACTGTAGCTACATTTTGCTTAACTAACATGTCGGCCCACTGTCTGATTTTAATTTCATGTCTTGGTGTTCTGGTACATGTTGGATTCGTGGTATATGGGTTGATTTGCAATGCATAGCATGGTTTTACTGTCAAATTGTGCATATATTTGTGAGCAAATTATGTATCGCCCTGACTGTCATTTGTTTAATTGGCAGAACATGGTTTGACATACGTAGTCACTGTATTAATGTGTGCATATACTGGTTAACTGACATATAGTGCTTACTGCATTGCATTATTTCGTGCATGATAGCACATTCATGCCAGCAAACCAAAAAATTTAACACATAGCAATACAATAAGGAATAATTACGTTATACTGTCAGTACCCTCCTCAATACATATAAAATATAATATTTCAGACCATTTCTACTAACCTTTCCCTCTACACTCCCAGGACGGAAGACACTTATTAGGATCTTATTTCAACGACCCCATTTGGAGACCTACTCAAGACCCCACTCGGATATGGTATTACTGCGACACAGCAAGGCGAAATTTCCGGCGTCACTACAGTGCACTCCAGAAAGTTCTGCACCGCGGCAGCGTATAAATAAAGCCAGCCATCTTTCAAGGAAGGGAAGCCAGCTGATACAACCAGTGTTCGAGGTGGGAACGTGGGTTCTACCGGCGTTTGATTTACTACCAAGGTACGTTTGTAAAGACGCATGTTGTAGCCTACGTTCAAAATATTTTTTCATTAGCTATAGGTAATAGCCATATCAGTGCTCTAAATAGGCAAATTACAGTTCATACGTTAACATTATAGCCTACATAGGCATAGCTATTCATTTACAGCATTGTATGACTAGCAAGGTCGTAACGTTAGGACGCTAGCTACCGCATATTTGTGGTAGAAATGTGAACGAAAAAAATGTTGTAGCCGTTCTATTCTATTTATGATCATTTATCTCACTAACGTTTGGTTTTCTAATCATTCTAACATGTAATCTAACATTAGCTGTACATTGATTACGTATTTCATTGTGTCTTTTTCAGTTAACGTTCAGATCATCTGCAGTCAAGATGGTTCGGGAAACCGGTTTTTACGACCTCTTAGGAGTAAATCCCAAAGCCTCTCCCGATGATATAAAGAAAGCATACAGAAAGCTGGCTTTGAAATATCACCCGGATAAAAACCCCAGCGAAGGAGAGAAGGTATGTTGCGTCGGTGTCCAGTTTCATCTGTAGGCGGCATGGCTCCTATAAGATTGACAGTGACATGCTGGGAACTTTCTGGAACGATTAGGGGTGTACAATACGCGCACGCCCGTGAGCATGCTTTGAATGCGAAATGTAAAATTGAAGTAAAAAATGAAATCGTGTTTAGCTCGTGTTTAAAACGAGAAATTCGAACAGTCTGTAAATGGGTAAGCCCTTCTTTTATTATCGACTATGTTCATCAATTTGCCATCATCAGCTAGGCCAGACAATGAGTAAACCAAATCAAGTGTAGCCTATCCAATAAAAACGTCAATAGTATTATTTAATTATGAAGGTGTATTTGCAGAGCCTGTTTTATTCATGTTGTTTGGCAACAATCATCCAAAGCATGTAGTCAGTAAATTCTCATAAAATAAAAAATAAGTTTATTCACTTTCTTGAGACCGCATCAGTAGGTAGTTGTCAAACTGTAATTACAAAAGAGACTGTCTTGGTGCATGTAAGTTATTTGTACAGTAGAACAATACTCAAAGACTTGTGCCTGTTTAAGGACCTGATTCATACAGTGTGAAGGAGATATTTCACCACAAGGCTAAATAACTAGCTTATATTATGTAGAAAACATGCAGCTTCTTTTCCATAAATGGTATATTATTTGACTGGTAAAATCACCTTCTTTTGTACAGTTTAAGCTCATTTCTCAGGCCTACGAGGTCCTGTCCGATCCAAAGAAGAGAGATCTGTATGACCAAGGTGGGGAGCAGGCTATCAAGGAAGGTGGAAGTGGTGGAGGAGATTTCTCTTCCCCGATGGACATTTTCAACATGTTCTTTGGAGGCGGAGGAAGAATGCAGAGAGAGAGGAGAGGTAAGGCTGTGGTAAAAGTTTTCCAACTCAAAGTACAAAAGGTTCCTGTCTCGGCTTAAGAAAATTGATTTTCTTCTCTAGTTTGACTTATTTTATGATGGAAAATTCTGAAACTTTGCTTTTGTTATATTTGTACATCCTGCGGTCCATGTTTTGCGATTTATTAAATTGGTTACTAATATTGGGATGGCAGGTATGCCATCCGCCAAGTTACGGCTTGGTGGGGCATGCCCCATACCTATACAGCACCGAGAGTTTGGCACTTTTCAGGGTTTCCTACAGAAGTAACCACAATGATCACAGACTCTCAGCCCATAAAAACATTAACTTATGTATGTTCTGACTTCATGTACCCACACAGCATTAACGTACAACTTCACACATCCACACAATAAAGCCCCAAACTTGGGTTATTTAGCTGTTTTTCTTCTTCTGCTTCCGCTTCTTCTTCCAATTTTTCCTGCCTACTCAGAAACCCTCCTGCCTCCATACCCTCAAACAATAATTCTCCCCATTGGATAAGAACATTGCATACCTGCTCTCAACTAATGGCTTGGTCTTTTCCAAGATGCTACTGTGGCCTAATGGTTAGAGTTGCTGTCTCTCACACAGAGGATTGGCGGTTCAAACCCAGCAGGAAGTTTATTTTAGACAAAAACAATATGCAACTGTTAAATACTTTTCATTTATTAGACTTATTATTTTAACAAACAAAGATATTTTTATTGCAAAGGCAAAAGATGTTTCCAATTAACTGTTCTATGTTTCTTTTGTATTTCACTTGTACTACAGCAAAATGGTGAAAGTCAGACGACACCACTTCAAGTAACGTTACGCAGTATGGGAAAAAAAATTCTATTTGCTGTGACAAATGGCCTATAGCCTATATCACGTGAATAAAGCCCTTTGGTGTACTGGTTACCGTACAGCCTTAGGATGTGAGAGGGATGTGTTCAATCCCCGCCTGGTGGCCTACTAAAGTGTAATTTCATTTTGGACTCAAACAGTGTGCACATGTTCTGGTTTTCTCATACAACAAAGTTTTATTTATTGCAAAGACATGTTCACAATATAAACTGTTCACTTGTAGCCTGTTAGTTAAACAATTCAGTCACTGGACAGTTATGCAATAGCTAATGTTATGGGAACAGGTATCCCATAGCCATTTGTCAAGCAAAGACAAATATGATGCAGAATATCATCTGGTTACCATCGCGTTGTTGCATTAATGTAAAAAATAAATAACTGTGCCATTGGCTACATGTTTTCATCTCACACAAATGCTGACAAAAAAAATGTGTCTGTGTGGAGCCTACGCTGTGCTCTTGCGGTCATGATTGACTCACTGTGGAAACCGAACCTCAACGCTCGCTTAGGCCAACATTTCTTGTTGCCTCCGCCAACATTGTCTCCATTCATTTCTTCACTTCAGCTCTGTTCAGTTTATCCTTTTCACAGATAACACAATGTCACTATAAAATGAACTACTGTTCTCTGGAAGCTCCACATTGATGAAAGTAATTGCCCTAAAAAGGACACAATTTCTTTACCATTAGCCTCTACCTGTGAACTATTAAAGTAACTTTCCGATCAAAAATCCCACTCTGATCATTGGTTAGGCTGTGGATCTAATGGAAAGGTGTGAAAATGAAGACTTAAGGGCATTCTATGGAAGTTGGAGATAAAGTAATACAAGTGCATAAATTAGGAAACTAGTTCAAAATAATACACAAGTCTTTGGATATCCCAGTGAGCACTGTTGGATCAAGTCAGGAAGTGGAAGCTGCATCACACCACTCAGGCACTGCCCAGAAAAGGCCGTCCTTTAAAACTCAGCATCCAAGCAAGAAGAAGAAGAAGACTTGTCAGGGAAGCCAGCGGACAGGCCAACAATCACTTAGTTCAGTGGCTGAAATGGAGTACAGGTGCCCCTGTCAACTATATCAAGAGCTCTACTGCACACCTAACACTGCCCATGTCTCAAGAAACACAATACCTACAGTGAAGTATGGTGGTGGCAGCAACCATCATACTTCACTGCATCATCAGCAGGGACAGGACATCTTGTTAAAATTGAAGGAGGAATGGATGTAGCAAAATACAGGGAAATACTGCAAGAGAACCTGCTTTAGTCTGCTAAAGAAAACTGAAGCTTGGGAGAAACTTCACCTTTCAACAGGACAATGATCCCAAGCACAAGGCCAATGTTCTACAGTGGCCCAGTCAAAGTCCTGATCTCAGTGCCATTGAGAATCTGTTATTTAAAATTGTGGTCCACGTCATCCAACTAAACTGAACAACCTGGCGCAAATCTGCCAAGAAGAATTTCCAAACAGTGTGCAAAGCTGGTAGATAAGTGACTCAAGCGGCTTGAAAAACGCGGCTCTACCAAATATTAATACATGAGGCTTGATTACTTATGCATGCCATATATTTCAATTTTAAATTTTCTTTAAAAACCTGCTGTCAAATAACTCATTTTAGTATTGCAAATTTACTCTTAGAGCATACAAGAAAAATACTGACTGGAAAAATATTTGTAAGTATTATTTGTAATCTAGAAAAATGTGATAACTTACAAGGGGTCTGAATAGTTTTGCAAGGCACTGCATATTAATATTTCTGGCTATGCTGCTTTGTGATGATTGTTGACCTTTCAAACTATTTTCATTCAAATCTCCTGTCAATCTTATAATTAGTTAATGACCATTTTTGTTATTTCTTCCTAGGGAAGAATGTTGTTCACCAGCTTAGTGTAACCCTGGACGAGATGTACAATGGTGCAACTAGGAAACTAGGCCTCCAGAAGAATGTTATCTGTGAAAAATGTGATGGTAAGTACTTCGATCATTTTTTGTTGTAGCTCATATCCTACTTTTCAGTGGTGAAGGAAGAATGAAGCTGAAACTATGAAACTTAAAAAGAGCAGAACTACTTTGCGGCTTGCTGTCTGTGACTTTTAAATTAAACCAATTGATATGTTTCGCCATGGAAAGCAAAAACCTTTGAGTCAAACAATTTACCTATTTTGAGGCTCATTCCTTTGGGGATCACATCTATGTTGTGTGGAATGGCTGGGCGCTCACATTATTGGTCAATATGGTTTCCTTCAGGTTATGGAGGGAAAAAAGGCACTTTGGAGAAGTGTTCAAGCTGCAAAGGGAGGGGTGTTCAGATCCAGGTGCAGCAGATTGGGCCAGGCATGATCCAGCAGATCCAGAGCATGTGTTCAGACTGCCAGGGCCAGGGCGAGAGGTTCAGCTCCAAGGACCGCTGCAAGGTCTGCAATGGCCACAAAGTGGAGCGCAAGAAGAAGATCCTGGAGGTCCACATTGATAAAGGTGTGCAGGTCCTGTCCGCTTAGACATTCAACAAACACTGGCCATCACATAGTATTTTGAGAAAATAGGAATCTTAAGAAATAGTTTTTTGCTGGATGTAGCGCATGTGTATAGGTCAGCCTTGTAAGGGTATTGACTTTGGGTTCTGCATGTTCATATCAGTATCAACACTTCTCCCTGGTGTTTGTTTCCATTTTATACTACCTTTTTTCCATATATGTTTGAAGGAATTGCAATCTCTAGTTACATGTGCATGTTATCTGATAATTGTATGAGGAGACATTGATTTATTTGCAGAGAAAAAACATTAGTGCCCTTAAAGTTATGCCTTAACCCAAGATTCATATGTATAATTGAATCTTGAATACTTGTAGTTATTATGAAAGAACAGCTGTACTTTTTTCAAGTTAAGTACTTTCAGGGAAAGTGTAACTGGGTGAAAAACATCCAGCACTGGCATAGCCAACCATGGATGTGAATTTTGGATTCACTGATTCACTTTTTTGGATTCACTTTTTAAAAATGGATAGGTATGAAAGACGGCCAAAAGATCACATTCCACGGGGAGGGTGACCAAGAGCCTGGGCTGGAACCGGGTGATGTCATAATTGTCCTGGACCAGAAAGATCATCCAGTATTCCAGAGGCAGGAGGACAACCTCATCATGAAGATGGAAATTAAGCTGGTGGAAGCGTTGTGTGGGTTCAAAAAGACCATCTCTACCCTTGACAACAGAATGCTCATTATCACCTCATCACCAGGTATGTGCTGAACTCCGTAGGTGAAGGGTTTTTGCTTCTTGTGCGAGTTGACTGGGCCATCAGCTGGCACCGTTGACAGTCCGTGCTTCACTCTGCCTTCTGCCTCCCGATGCAGGTCAGGTTGTTAAGCACAATGATATCAAATATGTCCAGAACGAAGGCATGTCTGTGTACAGGGACCCATATGAGAAGGGACAGCTCATTATTCAGTTCATGGTAAGTTCTTTCTTTACTCATCTTGAAAGGGGACCTTTGGTCTACAATTACACATAGCTTCCAAGTTAAATGTGGGCTCTCAGGGAGCCCAACCTGTTTAAATGTTTTGTAGTATAGTATGTAACATGACAGTCTGGTATTTGTACACAGTGTTGCTATGGAGGGGGGTTACAGTTGACAGTCTTGTCACTGTCTCATGCAAAAGGAACTCCTCTGTGCACTCACACTATGCCTGCACCAATTGCACATTAAGAACCTCGGGCTCGTTTCACGATGGATGCGATCAATTTCTCCTGCACTTTATGGAGTGTTTCACGTAGAAATCGCAAAAGCAGAATAATGACGCAAAGCGCGTTCATGTAGGCAATCCCTAAATCTGCAATCATTCTCATTCCCCTGCCTCGTTTTTTGTATCGAACTGTCAATTATCCCGAAATGCAAACTAAAGGTGGCGCTATGGATTACAGGGTACTTTACTGTCTGTAAAATATTCAAAATACTTTTAATAACCAAAATTATGTTACAATTTATAGTGTCTGACTTTAATACAACGTTATAAATATAAAAATATCATATTTAAAACTATGTTAATGGCCAAAGCACAATTCACATTTGCCCTCCAGGAAAAAATTTAATCAGCATCATGTGCTGAATGCTGAACACTGAACAGTAAGGATACATACAATCTTGCTATCGCCCTTCGTTCTGTGTGGGCTGGCCATGGGTGTAGCCAAGGTTGCAAGTGATATCTTGGGGAGGACAGTGGGGTGGGTTGAAAAATTCACCTTGCGGTCAGATTAAATTAGAATTACGCGTTGTAGGCTAATATAAAAATGTAATTTGAAATATTCATTTTATTTGAAGTAGGCCTAATATAGCCTACACTTTATAGTAACGTTATGCGTATTTCTATTTGTTATATTCAAATTAAACCTATTGTCACCTAGAAGCCATCCATCAGTAATATAAATTGCCATGTGTGCTCCCATTTAGTTTGAGGGCATCACATACAACTTGTAGGCAGTGTTTAACGAGTGTTAGGCTACTTTTCTACACACAGAAGTGTGTTCGTTCTCAGTCGATGCCCTGGTGGGAATTCGGTGCATAAACTTCTCCTTTCACTTGACATCTGTGTTTCGGGCTGAATTAAATCAGTAGGCTATTTACAAAGCGTAGTGCTGTCGTCACATTACAGACGAATTGGACGTTTCGTTGCTTATTCCATAACATTGTCCGACAACCCAGAGAAAGCTGCCGGGTGCCAGGAAGCGCAGAGCTGTCACTATTTGAAGCGAGACAGGTAGGGCCGTGCTCTGTTAAATGTTATGTATGGCCTAAGAAGGTTGCATAAGCGTAGCCTAATATTCCATTCCTTACAAAAAATAAGTTTATAAAAGAAGGCATAGCCTACACTTTTTATTAACTAAATCCCAGACGGTGTAGGCTACTTAAAGTGCACTTTCATTTTAATTTGCAGAAGCGGTTTCAAGTAGCCTGTAGTTCATAAATGGTAGTAGCCTATACATTTAGTTCCAGGAAATGCATAAATACTGGAAATACTTTAAATACATAGGGCTATTTAGTTTTATAAAGTTGTCTACGTAAAATATAGTCTACTTTAAAATAAACTTGATGTACTTAAGTATACATTTAAAAATGAACTTTTATGTAGGCTACTGCATTTTTTTAAGTGATCTTTCTAACAACTAATTTCCGTAGTTATCTAAAAGGTGGAAGCGATCACAAAGAAGATTCTGCCTCCGTCTCGCACAATCAAAGGAAACGCCATACTTGCGAGGAAAAAATGTTTTGCGAGCAGCCTGTAGTCATCGCACTTTTATTTGCGATTTGCGAGGGCTGCGCATGCGATGCATTTTCATGAAACGCATTTTGACAAGAAATTGCGATCTGCCAGTGAAAATCCTCTGATTTACTAAGACTTTTAGCATGTGCAAAACCTTTTAATACACGAAAAACCAATAACACGACCTATGATTGGTCATGGCATTTGTTTTACACCAATCATTGGTTGTGTTGCTAGTTTTGTGTGTGCTAAATGGTTTTGCACATGCTAAAGGTCTTAGTAAATCAGGCATTAAGCGTATTCCTTAAAGACCTGACATCTGCCACCAAAAGCTTAGGTGATCTTACAAATTATTCATATATCATGTTTGGGATGAATTTTTAATTATGGGAAATTGAGACTTCATGGGACTTCACCCCATGATGGGTGGAGCTATACTAGGATGTACATCTCACTTTTATGAACCAAAAAAAGATTGTATTGTTGACATTGTTCATGGATTGAAAACGCCACAATTGGTTGAAATCAGCAAGTCATTGACAGCAAATGGTAGTTCTACCCACTTTTACGTTCACAAAACCTTAGTCCCTCTTCATGAGTCAATGCCTGTCTGAGATTAAACTTCCAATACCTCTTCAATTCACTCCAGTGAAAATCCAGTTCTTATTTCTTTCATAAATATTACACTTCAATGTAATGCATTTAGCCAAACACTCCAGTTATGTTTAGAATTGATCAAGATTTCATCAAGTGTGCTCCCATTTGCAAAAGTGGTGATTATTCACCTTTTTTCAGGTGGAGTTCCCGGACAAACACTGGCTTCCCATTCACATGCTACCCCAGCTGGAAGCCTTGCTGCCCGAGAGAGACGACGTGATGATCACGGATGACATGGAGGAGGTGGACCTGTCTGAAATGGACTACGAGTCCCAGCGGAGGAGTTACAGTGGCGAGGCCTATGAAGAGGACGATAGTCCTCGGGGCGGGGTGCAATGCCAGACACAGTGAACGCAGCTCCCAAACAGAGCCCGCCATGTCTCACCCTCATGCATGCTCCTTCTCCATGTGTAGCCCTATTTTTGTAAATGATCAGTCCAGCTGGTAAAGAAATAATCCCTCAAGGAGCCATGCAACAAAACTTGCACACCTCCCTATTATTTTTTCTTTTGACATTTACATTACAAAAAAGGCCCTTGAGTGAACACAGGAACATCTATGCTTTCTATGAAGGTAACACTTTCATTTTGTGTACATGTTCATAATTATCTATGTATTTATTATGCACCCCAAATAAAACCATTTTTTGTAAGCCTAACTTGATTTATTTTAATTATATAAAGGCATTTCTACTTTATCCGTCCTCGTCTTCTCGGTCCACGCCTGACCCGGAAATCGACTGAGGTTCGCCATCTTTAAGGACATTCCAAACCGATAAATACTCCTTGGAGGAGCGAGGACACACAAGTGTAGCATTTGCGTGAGCCTTTTCTCAGAAAGCATAGCGTGTATATCCACCGCTCCACATCTCCCACGTTGCGGGTACACCCCCTGCACAATTGCAATTTAACCGTTCTCTTCCATTTATTATAAAGAGCTTTAATCCATAATGACACTCATTCTTTATGACTAACAAAAGCCACGATTATTCATGAAAAAAGAGGCTAAAAAGCACATAAGCATAATATGCTTGATTGAGCAAAGACAGTCCGTTTGCCTAATGTATGTTGCCTCGAGTCCTCATATCTTATCCTCGCATCCTCCATTGGGTGGAGCTAAGGAGGGAAAGGATGCTAGGAGTGAAAATAAGCGATTGGAATGAACCCTATGAGTGAAATCCAAAGGAAACCCAAGTGTTCCTCAGAATAATTTATGAGCCCTATCTACTGCGTCCTGTGTCCTGTATTTGCTGCACAGCGTTTAGTATGCAAAAAATATCGTCCATACTATTGTCAGCGAAAACCTGTAAAATAAGTATATCATCCGGGGTATTAAGTACATTTTGCCTACTTAACTTTCTCATCCAGTGTACTCAACAAGCATACTCAATAGTATGGAAGGGCGTAGATAGGGACACAGCCTAGGTTTTAGAGTCCGGTGTCCATACTTTGATGCAAATCCAAAACTTGCACACTACGAACACCACTTCGCTCCTCCATTGCTTTCCTTTTGTGGTAGTCACGTGATACACCTTTGATTTCAATGCGAGTGAAAATCGAGGCTTCATGAGCTTCCCCAAATATGAGGGGTTATATACAAATGAGAGATTGACAAAACAACTGAAAGATGTCTCCATAGCAAAACACAATATTGGTTCAATTGAAAAAAAGCACTTAAGCATTATTTATTTGAAGAGAATCATGAAGATCCTTTCCCCTGTTGTTAACTTCTATAATATGCATTGCTGAATAACAAAGGACGGAATGGATAGCACAACAGAAATAGCCTGTCATGTGACCATTTTATACAATTACATTCCCATACATTTCATTCATTGGAATTAATGAAAAAATGTCTTCTTAAGGCATTGCAGTCTTTAACGAACTTCAGCGTGACTGCTCTCCTTCAGTGCTGCTTTCTTCTGAAGGAACAACCTGAAAATAGAGTGCAGGGGAAAAACATGAATGCTATGGTGTGCACACACACACAGTGATGCAAGCTTCAAACAACATGCAGGTGAGATTTTTTTTTGAGCACAAGATGCATCCATAGAAATTATGGTGTGTAGACAAACATACAATTCTTGAAAAGCCCAATTTGTATAACATTGATTCTTGTCCTGAAAATGTTGTCTGACAGCTTTCACAGACAGGCTGTACTGTCAATCAAGACTCCAGTGAACATGTTAATGAATCCAGCAAGGTATGCTATTGGAGGCTTGGGCATGAAGATTGAAAACCTTCCCTTTCAGCTCAAAAGGAAAAGGTCAGGAAATCCTTCAGTTCAAGTAACCAATGGCCTAAAACAGACCTGCAGACCTGGAAAGACCACAAATGTTCTGGAGCATAACATTTTCCCTTCATCTGTACTTTAGAGATTAAATAATTATTATTTTTATTTATTATTTTTTAATTATTAATAATAATTCATTAATAAAAGTGTGGAACAAGTAATACACTGCAAAACTGTTCATTTGCATGGTCTTCTTTTCCGTAGATGCATAATGTGCTGCCATTTTAAACACCCCCCACTTACCCTCTGTAAGCCTGGCCTTTCCTCCCGTTGGCTGGCACAGTACGGTCGAACAGCCAACACACAGCACAACTGTCTGAGCATGGCTGAATACAGTTGTGATCTTATAGCAGCCTGAAGAAAATAGCATAAGCATATTTCAAATGTAGTGGAAACATTACACATTCAATTCCAAATCAAAGCATTAACAAATTTTATCAAGTCTGCATTATTGTTTTACAGGAAGCAAAGAAAAGGAATATTAATCTGTTCAAAAAAAAAATGCGTTGCATCGAGTCAACCAACTTCTGGCACCTAGAAACAGGTATTTCAGCCCAGGATGAATGAACTACATTCCACAGTTCCTGTGAATTTTTTGGTTTTGCATCAGAAACTGCATTTTTTATGTCACCCCACAAGTTTTCAATGGGGTTGAGGTCGGGGGATTTAGCTGGCCACTCCATTACCTCAATCCTTTTTGTCTGGAACCAAGATGTTGCTCACTTACTTGTGTGTTTGGGGTCGTTGTCTTGTTGAAACGCCCATTTCAGGGGCATTTCCTCTTCGGCATACGGCAACATAATCTCTTCAAGTATTTTGATGTATTCAAACTGATCCATGATCCCTGGTATACGATAAATAGGCCCAACACAATAGTGTCCCCATACCATGATTTTTGTGCCACCATGCTTCACTGTCTTCACAGTGGCTTGAATTCAGTACCCGGGGGTCGTCTGACGTACTGTCGACGACCACTAGACCCGAAAAGAACAATTTTACTCTCATCAGTCCACAAAATGTTACGCCATTTCTCTTTGGGCCAATTGATGTGTTCTTTGGCAAATTTTAACCGATTCTGCACATGCCGTTTTTTCAACAATGGTGATTTACTGGGGCTTCTTGCTGATAGCTTAGCTTTGATCAAACGTTTTCTGACTGTTACAGCACTTACAGGTAATTTTAGATCATCTTTGATCTTTCTGGAGGTGATGATTGGCTGAATCTTTGCCATTCTGACTATTCTTCGATCCGTTTTAACAGTAGTTGCACGTTTTCGTCTGCGTGTTTCGGGTTTTTGTTGCCATTTTAAAGCATTTGAGATCTTTTTAGCTGAGCATCCTATAATTTACTGCACTTCTTTTTACGTTTTCCCCTCTCCAATCAACTTTTTAATCAAATTACATTGTAATGTTTGGAACGGCCCATTTTACTTAGCAATTCAGAAGGAAATATATTTTATAACAATGTGTGAAACATTTTCTTCCCTTCTTCCTTAATAAAGGACAATTAATGATACTAGTTTTTTTTCACAGAATGAATGAATTCTCGAATTAAACTCCACACTGTTATTATTTTGAACACGCCCCTTTCAATGAATGAGTCAATTACTCAGAACAAGCAGCGTGCATGTCATGACAGTTGGGTCTGTTGTTTTTCTATTACACTACTACATCTACAAGTAAATTATTTGCCATGCAAAAATATCACTACTACTAATAACAGAGGTTCATCAGGTTACTGATGTTGTACTGCTATTTTTTTTAACACAACTGTAGTTTCTCCCCCACTCTGAATATCAACAATGGGCACCCCTTGGACTCCCCCTTTTGTAACTGCAATTGTCACTTTATTCGGTTTGGCGTGTTTGGAAATAATAAAAATGATCTTGCCAAACTTAAGTTTGTGAATAAATAAATGACACATTTCATTTCGAAGTCAAAGTAAAGAAACAATATTGATTGAATCCAGGCCTTAGTGTCATGGAGACTGGAGTACATAAAATAATATGAGCAAAGTGTGTTCATAGTTTTTTTTTGTTTGTTTTTGTTTTTACTTTCCATTCTACCCGGGGTTATTACAGGCACAAGCACAAAATAAAATAAAAAAGCGGTTTACCTTTTGAGAGAAAATATAAGTTGCAACATGTTCTATTCATTTTGATACAGTAAAATACTGCATTTAAATTTAAAGTGGAAAAACGTATTCTGTTAATAATGGACAATCTTTAATCTGAGATTGAAATGAATGAGTACTCTTTCTTGTCTTAAACTACATAGTCTAATGCAGGTTGAGTGTGCGCTGCATTTTATGTTGCTGGCCTTAGACTATAATAGGTATTATTTATTTGAAAACAGTTGCACTTTTGAAGAAAAAAACCCAGTTTTTTCTCAGGCTTTTGATCATGATTTGATTAATTTTTGATAACCATTTTTAATAACCTTTTTTAAAAATAAAAGGAAGAAAATAATGTACCAAAAATGTACAGAACCGAACAGAAACAGGGAAACCAAAACCGTTAACCGAACGTGAGTTTTGTGAATCGTTGTACCCTATTACTAACATATTTTTGCGATGGGCTGCTATGATTTTGCGTCCAAAAACAAAACCAGATAAAAGCACCTGCGCTAACTCGATCCTGTGCATGTAAGGAAACCATATAGGTCCCTTTAAATGTACCTGGGCATTTCACATCCATGAAGTACGAGTTGGGGCTCTGTACTAGCCTCTTCTTCTTGTGCTTCCTTTTCTCCAGATCAAAAAGAGGGTTGAATAAATCCAGCTGAAATACAAATTAAACGTGGCTGTAATATTTGTTTCCCTATTTTATTGCGCTTTTTCTATCAATTATTTTATGTGAGGACTTTACTGAAAAAGGTTGTAAAGCGTGCTACATGCCGTCATGCCTAGCTCCCTAGGTTAGATAGTAAGCAAACGGACACTTTTATATGGAACCCAAGACTGACGCATCGCAAACACTTCAATAGACTTCCACCTGTAGCCTAATTGTAAAACGCCATATGCTGAGTTAAGTTGTAGGTTATAGACCTACTGTTGCTCGCTTAAAACAAAATTCCTAACACAATGTTATCATCGGTGTTAGGTAACAAAAATGGACAAAGACATCAGCATTACTACAAATAAAATAATGCAACATAGTAGCCTATATCATTTAGGCAACTTCAACTGTAGCTTAGGCATATCACTGATGTAACTCGCGTGCAAGCAAGCCGGGGCCCTGTTCGCAATTACAATAAAACACTGTACGAGGCTTTAGAATTTATACCGATTTAAGACATATCCGCGAAACTTTCATTTAGGCTAACAGCGGCCTAGAATGTATCATGTGAGATAGGCTACGGAAGGGAAACCTTTAAAACACGTGTCGGCTACATTGTATTAGCAAGCTTAACATGAAGGAATAATACAGTGCCATACTGAGCAACTAAACAAGAGTAAAGCAGCGTCAATCACCAATATATGGACTATAACAGATTTATTGACTTACTGGCATTTTCACTGACTGTCAGTGACTGAGCTGCAAACGAGGTTTAGTTGCGATACGTAACTAACGTGAGCTGCAAACGAGTTAGGTTGCCAGATAACAACGGTAATCTCGACTATCGCTTCTTATTTCATTGGCTGTAGGAGTAGAACTTGGAAAGGATCATAACTCTTGTTTAAAAGGTGGGGTTTGAGAGATTCCCAGAAAACAATTGTCTAGATTTTGTACAGTATTTGGGAAGTGTCGTGCAAAGGTTTTTCACTTCCTTACCAACAAAATATTTTTCAACATTTAGTGGGTAGGAGAAGAATATAGTGTGTGTGTGTGTGTGTGTGTGTGTGTGTGTGCGTGTGTGTGTGTGTCATTTAACGATAGTGTAATATATTTGGAGAGATCAATGATTGCAGTATAATTATAATGCAGATGTGGGACACAATGAGCGGACAGTGAACTATATGAGCTACCTCCACATTCGATTCTAATTGTGACAATAATTTCCCCAATCATTCAAAAGAGACTAAGGCAACGCCTGTGACATCATTTGGAGTAAAACCCCCATACCCCTTCCCCCTACCACCACCATCCCACCTAAAACAGGATGTTATGAAAGATGCAGATTACCAACTAAGATGTTACTGTTGACACTGCAAGTTACAGCATTGCTGATATGGTTAGATTGAGCATACCCAACCAGTACATTAAGTAACAGTAACATACTCCATTTGCTTATACCTGAATATGTCGCAGTTGAATAAAGGAGCCCCTTTGTCTGTTTTTACTTTTGGTTAGGCCTACGTAAGTAATGATGCAGCAGTGGAGTGTACTAGCTTATGTATGTGACAAATCTATATGGTAAAAAATACTACGGAATATATTTCCACAAAACATGGTTCAGTAGTAGCATTCACATTTACACGATTTTATCGTTGTTTGGCAACCCGGTTGGGAAGTCTGCCAGTTATGTAGCCTACAACTGTATAACTAGGCTACACCAGTACAACTACATTTAGGACTACTGCTTCCTCAAATTAAAGAGACAGACATAACATCGTATTGGAATGGTATGCCTTGACAATTGTATACCTTGCGCAATGCATATTTGTCACGTGTCGCAAAGCATGCACGTCCCATTCGAATCTCATTAACATTAGTACCTTGTGCAAGTTCATGAATGGGTGATATCTTTAACAGGGTGCTCTGAATTTAGCTCCAAACTCGGTCCGACGCTTATTTGGTGATTTTGTCGTGAAATGTCATAATTTTGGCAGTTTGGAGAACATGTCGCACAGGGTTGGCGTCAGGGGTGCAAGGCCCGCCCACCAGCCTGCTGGTGCCCCCCTGACAGAACTGTCTCATGATTGACTACATTCTAGTCCTTTATCCATGTGGGGGAAACAATTTATTTAAATTAACCGGTAGACTAATTCAGATGTAGGCCTATTATGTTTTAATGTTTTTAATTTAATGAACATTTTTAATATAATTTTTTATTTGATATTCTAAAACTGTTTACACAAAATGCAATCACCTACAGTACTACTATGATTGAATTGCCTCAGAGCCTATCATCTTTGAGGTTTCAATAATTGAGTCCTCCCTCGCTGTTTGTGAAAACGGCGGGCTAATCACGCAGGTTGGCAAACTTTCAGTTCAACTTTGAACAAAAAATATAACTAGCCTACAGTAGGCCTATGATCGGACAGTCACTATTAACTCTATTTACTTTGGCCCTCCAGAGGCAAAATTAAATGTCAATATCTCAAGAAATATTCCCTGCACATTCATGGTTTAAAGTTTGAATTGAAGAAGAAGCTGTATCATTCAGAAATTTGCAACAGAATACATTTATTTCAGAATAGTTACATACAATATATATATATATAATAACCATAACATATGTTGCTTTTTTTTTTAAAAACACGTGTGTATTTACACAACAACAGCGACTCATTTCAGCCTAAGTGTGATGTGTGGTCGCTGTGGAAGTGTATGGGACTTTGGTGAAATATAACAAGATAAACTCTTCAGGGTTAATCAGAAAACAGCTGTAGCTGAATATACTGGTAAGTACTTGATTTCCTAAACATATTTATACAATAGATTTTTGAGAATTTTTTTTTGGTGTCTTCTAAACCGAAAGTGCACCAACGGAAAACGGCAAATGCTCATTTGTACCACATTAAAAAAAAACATAATTGTTTCTATACGTGAACATGATTTTCTTAGAGTGTATAAGCGGTGAATTTTATGCATTTTACAGTCTGTGGCTGTGGCGAGAGGAGGGTCGTAAGTGCTTTGGGATATTCATAGCACCTTCCTATTTTATGGCACTGCAGTGTTACTGGAGAAGCTGAGGTTTTCGCAAGCGGCTACCCTTTTAAAAAATACTGCGTCAAAATTTACGGGGTTTTCTTAAAGCTCTATAGTTTATAATTTCAGACAAACATGAATACTGCAATTGAGATGGATACGTCTCAACCACTAAGGGCAAAGTGTAGAGTTAAATTTAGTGAGCAAAAAAAAGTTTGTCGATGTCCTGCGGAGGTTTCAAACAAGCAAGCACTTGTCGCATCCAACTCTAGTCCAGCTGTTGATTGATTTTATGCTGTTTTATCCGCCAGCCTTGGTACAGTTTTGCTTATTTACCTTACGGTCTAAAAACAGGATTATTTTCGACCATGACCAATTTTATGTAGATATTGGAATTTTAGAAATGTGACAAAGCTCACACATTGAGGGTCTAACAAAATGAGAGTTATGCTATATGGTAATCTATATGGTGTATAGCTATAGCTACATATCGCTCGTGTTCAGAGTATTCAGTATGATTCTATGATTCTATTCTATTCTATTACACCGGGGGTATTGTTTTAGCTCCTGTCTCTTGCGTGTGTCTTCTGTGTCACTGTCGGAACGGCTCACTTTCTTTCAAATTGGTGAACGCTCGACTTCACAGCGCAAGGTCAAGCCCCAAGCATACTGTACTACATATGGTGCGGTCGCTACATCTCTCCGAGTGTTATTCTAGTTCTATTCTATTATATTCTGTTCTATTCTATTCTATATTCTTTGAACAGTGCTATGCTTCCCCTTTGCAAAATGTACTGTATGTATAATGAGTTTGTAAGTTTGGTCTCGGATTTGCCCCCTCTCCCCGTGAAGAAAACCCAGTTTCTTTCTCCCTGTGAAAATCGAACCCCTGCTTTACCTGTTGAGCTAGGCCATTTCTGAGTTGTTTAACACTGACCACGTCAAATGACCAGCTGTAGGCAGAAAAGAGCTAGAGGCCCATTTAAAACTTTCAATTGTTTTTAAAGTGCTTGACAACTCATCACTATGGCTGTACCATTTAAATTGAGCTACCTTCTCTCAAATAAATAAAACCAGATAGAATACAATGACAAGTAGGCCTAGTTATGTACTCACTCATTTATTAACAGCCATGATTCTTTCATCACCTATGCATATTTAATATTCACCATTTGACATTAGCCTGGCAAACCCGATTTGGAAAGCTCTGTGAATGTACCGTATCCACTACTCAGCATGCACTCTTAGGAATCAAAAGGGTGATGATGGCAGGCTCTCTCGTTACACACTCTGTCACTTGAACCTCTATAGATAACTTTACGTGCGAGCCGCCCGACATGCCAAGGTATTAATAATGCTTGCTTGGTGATTGTGAAAAGCACATTTTTACATTTGCATGATACAAGTGTAGCCTATAACTCTGGAACTAAAATGAATCGTTTTTTTTAATGACTATTTATCTACAGGTCTGTATATTCTCATGATAGTTATAGACATTAGACAAAGAGACATTACAGGGCGGGCTAGAAGAGTCAGCGATTTACCATCAAAAACTACACGGACCAAAACTCTGCTTGCGAAGACAGCTATTGACGTCATTGGTCTCACGCCCTCCTTTCCCTTCACTGTATGGATACTGTGCGCTACTCTGCCCCGCTACATTGTCATTATCAAGCGGAGAGAGCGGAGGGGGAAAATGGCGAAAACGTACGATTATCTCTTCAAACTCCTACTGATAGGAGACAGCGGAGTGGGCAAAACCTGTCTACTCTTCAGATTCAGCGAAGACGCGTTCAACACCACCTTCATATCCACAATAGGTCAGTTTTTATACGGTTCTATCTTCGTTGATTATTTGGAGTTTTAGCGAGCATGCTGGCTGAGTTAACGTTAGCTTGCTCGTAGGCTATTATTGCAAAACGATAAGAGGGCACTGACACGGGAAAAGGCCCCAAAACTAGCTCGCTCATGTTACAGTTTAAGCAGGAAATGGCTTTACTTCAGGCGTCAGTTAGCTTTCTTGCCCGTTAATTAACTTACATCTTGAAGACAACCGTTATAACGTTCAGTCGAGCTAATTTGAATATGAAAATCATCGATTTGACTGATCCTATTTCGTAAATTCTTAGCTATCTTGTTAAATTGACACTGCCTTGTCAGATGAATCTGTCAATTGGGCATTCATGTTTTTCATTCAACAACAATTTCATTGCATTTGACTTGTAGCTCAGTCGCGCCAAAATAATAGAGACAAATGCAAATAGGCTGCTCAAATTCTTAGTTGAATAATAGCCTAACGTTATATTAGGCTACATACTCTAAAGTTACACGCTTACTGTGAGATGCAGATAGGCTTTCAAAATAACTCCCCAAGACTTGTTGGATTGAGCGATATAGCATTTGGTTGATCCAGGACTAGAAAGTGTACTAACTGTAGGTCTACTAACGGTGCTTCCCATCAGTGTTGCCAAATGCCTGAATCCCCCCCCAAAATTCTGAAAATCCCCCATCGTCAATTGAGTCCCTTACAATGTTCTCACAATTTTCCCCCATAGGCCTACCTCCTTTTAAAATCCCCCATTTATCATTGACTCCCATCCATTTTTTTCCCCCATTCATTTTTAAAATCCCATACATTAGGGGAAAATCCCCCAGTCTGCCAACCCTTCTTCCCATTCCCAACCTTGTCGAAAAGGAGGGTTGCATGGAATTAATTGCGCAGGACAGTGTTCAGTCCTAGCTACAGCAGTGGACGCAGAGTAAACCCTGCATTTCAAACAGAATTTAACGCTATGCTTTAGACTAATCTAACATCACAACGTAGACATGGTTTACATTCCACCTGAAAGATAAAAGTTGTGTGTTACAGAGCATCTTAATGCTAGCGTTGGTATTTTATAGCATACTTTTAGGTAGAAAAGCTGGTTGAAAACAATTCAATGAAATCAGGTTGTTCAAACATCGGATGTGATTGTAGCCTACCTGTTCCAATCATATCCGAATGTCTGTTTATTTAGACATGTTGTTGCTAAGGTACCTAATGGTCAAATGGGCAGTTGCAGGAAATGTACAGAACCAAATGTGCTCATAGATAGCGCTTAATACAGGATGTAGAAAGCAGGAAAGTATGTTCCCTTGCTTCTGAGATCATTTGACAGGTCTTGTAGTCACTACATGCGATGGCGTAACGCATAGGCTATATGTAGCCTAAATGTGAGGCCGCCATGCTCCATCAAAGACCGTGTGGACTTTTCAGTGTGTTGAGTCGACACACATGTGCATGTTCCCCAATATGCTTTCTTTTACTTACTTTTAGTTTGTCAGTTTGTTGAATGAAAACAGAGTGCGGATGTAGCACATGGCTTTGCAGTGTGGCTGCTCTGGGTTCATGGCGAGCTTGTTGATGAGGCAACATTGTGAGAGTTTTGTGGAATTCCCAGGCTAGTGGAGATGGGGAAAGTCGGCAGTGATGTAAATGAGTTGCTGAAACAAACATGAACTGACTTTCAGTTACAGCAAGATTCTCAGATGGAAAGTCCCATGGAGTGCTGAGTGTTGATCATTTTTCAGTCTTAACTCCACAAAAGATTACTTTTTTTAACCGAAGGAAATAGTGTTTTCTGTAGACTACAACTGTCAACCCTCATTAAATTGTTATATCAAATGTATAGAGCAGTATTTAGTTTTGTATTGTCACTATGAAGCAGTAATTGAATAAGTCACCTTAGAATGGTATTATTTTAGAGGTTGTATATCTGTTCTTATAACTGCACAGTAGTAAAATGTTTCAGGAAGCTGACACTTAGTCTACCACTCAGAAAAACATGCATCGGTCACAAATTTTGTCAACTTTCGAATCCATGGCATGGCTTTCCTTCATTATAGCTGACGTCCACATAATATGTTTACAAGCCTTTATTTTAATTTATTTTTGTTCATGTTTCAAATTATTTGAGTCGTAGGCTATAATACAAATGCATAGTTATATAGCCAAAATATATCCTTGTAAAATGTAATGTTTACTGCATAATCATGGTAACCTGGTCTTGATGTATGCGGTAGCTGAGTTCTTTACCTTTAATTTGTCTGCTCCATGGTAACACCACTAGCAGTCTATGAACGAGCAGCTTTGAAATCTTCATAATTTCATGGATATAGCTCAGAATATAGGCCTATTAAAAATAAATTGGCAAGATTGATGATCATACACACACACACACACACACACACCTAATGTGAAATGGCCTATCTAAAACTTTCATTTTCATTTAATTCCTGAGGTTTTCATTTCTGCTCAGGTGTGTAGCCCTAAAAATGGAACTGCCTGTTTATTAAATTCAGGGATATTTTTGGCTGTAGCGTTATAACTGTAACATGCGAGGTACTGAAAAAACTGGAAACCATTGGTTAGATTTAAATCAAAATTGTGGTTAGGAGAATTTAACAGAGAGCTGAGTTCATTATCAGATTCCCTTGCAGCAATGCAGCTTTGACCCATGGTGATATCTTTGTGAGGAAACCATGGCACTCGTTGGTGTGTGCAAATAGAAGTGCATGTGAAACCATACACTCCATTGTAAAAAAAAAAAATATATATATATTATAATAATGGAGGATTGTATGAACTTCCCTCTTTTGTTCTTTCACAAAAGAGTGAAAACAATATGAAAGGACACAGAGCTGCTTCTCTTGTGACGGATTCATGTTTGAATTAAAATAGTACTGCTGACTGACAGCCTACGTGAGATGAGCGCTCTGAACGCAGTTTACAGTGAATTGGAAGACTTGGCCGGGGTGGGGTTGTGCATGGAGGCTGACACTGTCAGTACTGTGGTGTTGTTTTTTTATTGGCCTGGTCTGTGTGAAAGCTGGGATTGGGTTGTCTATGAAACAAATTCTTTCGCAATTAGAATGAGTCAGTTGTGAATGTTGAGTCAACAAATATTGCCATCTGAGGAGCGAACCGTTTAATTTCTCCTGTCATTTAAACGGTACAATAAACTGAAACAGAAATAGGAATGACCCATTTTTACTTGCAGCAGATGTGATATTTTTGTGAAGATATGCAAATAAACTACAAGGAGGACTTGGTATTTGATTATGAATTCCACCAGCATCACAAACTAAGCAGCTGTGTTTAATATCGTATCATACAGCGCAGCGGCACTAATATCACCTAATCCCCACAATAAAGAAAAATGTAAAAATGAAAGAAGGTTTTAAAGTTGTGCTGTAACTGGAGACGCATAAATGCCTTATTTGCTTAGCTACTGAATTGTCAGAAATGGCTACTCTATTCTGAGCTCATTGTTACAAAATAATGGCAGGAAAGTGTTTATTGCCATCTGGCTAGTCCTGGACATGAGTTAGCTGTGTAAGTATGCATCCATTTTACACTGTAGAGCTGGGACTAGGCTAGCTCATGATACCCCTTTTCCACAACAAGGCTTGAACCAGGCTGGCTCGTTACACCCCTTTTTGAATGAAGAGTTTTATTTAATTTAAGTACATTTAGACTTAAATTATAATTAAAGATTTTGCCATAATTAAATTGCCTTTGAGCGGTAGTGTTAGGGATGTGTAAGTGGCTTTACTCGCTCCTAAGAATTTGCAGTAGTAAGTCTGTTATTCACAATCGTGTTAAAAGTATTTCTGAACATGTCCTTTTTGATAAGCTGTTGTTTTATACTAACTTGTTCAACCGGTTCACTGTACGGTAGACATTTCCATTTTAGCCACGTTAACTGTCCTCAGGACCTTTTGTGTTGTTTAGATTTTTACGGCGCTCCTACTAATTATAGCTAACTTTGTGAATTGTATACTCTCTCCCTGCTATGTTTGGAATAACTCATACAAGTTTACTGCAGAAGAACTCCAGTGTAAATCTCGAGCAGAGGACACGATGTATTGCTTGGTATACCCACAGTGACTGTATGGTACCGCGCATCTATAATTGATAGGGGTATTTCTGTAACCGCCGATTCTGACTGACTTCGTCATGGATTGGCAATGACACCATACTTTTCCTGTCTGCCGAAGCCGTCATTGTAGAGTTTGAATTATAGACGGATAACCGGGATGCGAATGCTTAAGCGCGTCTGTATTTTAGCCTTAAATGTATAGAATTTTTTTAATGGCCGCAAATCGGAGGGTAGCGTTTGTACCGGAAATGGTTAGGGAAGCTTTGCTTGTCATATTACACGCTGATGAAACTTCTTGTCTTTTCTTAATTAAACTATGTAATGGCCAACAGCATATTTATTTCATACATTTCAAAATTTATGATCTCAGATAATGTTGTTATGTATGCTATATGATTTTCAAGGTCTCACACAGCTGTAATAAATTTCTGAACTCATACGTCTCTGTACACACAACACACTAAGTTTAGAGGAATAGGTCTGAAGTATTGGACTCTAAAAGCAGTCTTATGTTAGCTCGTAAAGAAAAGATGTAGGCCTAGCGATGTTAAACTTATTTTAAAAGTCAAAATTTCTAATATTTGTGTGTTGTTTGCATGATCATGTGTCATCCATATATAATTGAATCTTGCAAAATTAAGCACAATTCTGCAACTTGTTTTACCACATATTAGGCTAACACCAGCCAACCAGTGTGGTGGTGTCATCCCTTCTCACTACTAGTTTAGTATCAAATATCTAATGTGCAATACTCAGGCTGTTAGCATGTACTGCAGGCTAGTGTTTCCCATGAGGGAATTCTAGTTCATTTCATATGCGTTTTATTTTCCATAAAACGTGGGCAAACAAATTCATTTTTGCCAAGTTATTTTAGAAAATGTCAGTTACATTTGATTTTTTTTTTGTGTTATTCCCATTTGAAACTAAACTAAAACACACAGGGGACACCTGCACTGCATTTCCCCTGTGGTGTTGATGGCAGGTGACTGAAATGAAGCTAATTGGTTGTGAACTGTGTCATGTCCAATAGAGTAGAAGTGCTCAGCTGGAACTGGCTTTTTGTTTCCAAGGCACACGCAGAGTCAAAATGTTCCCATACGTTTTTACGTTTTTAATCCCCGTATATTTTTATTCTTTCCAATTTGTAGTGCCCAGTCATTTTCCTACACCCATCCCATCACTGAAACGTCCTCTCTTTGATGTGGAAGAAAGCTGTGTGTGTGTGTGTGTGTGTGTGTGTGTGTGTGTGTGTGTGTGTGTGTGTGTGTGTGTGTGTTGCCAATTGCCAATTGCCGGATCGTCTCACTCCACAGTACTCCAGACTCATTGTGTACAGTCTTATGTAATTAGCTTGGGACAAACCTAATGACCAAATCCCAAGTGATGCCAGTTGTGCACTACACTGTGAACGAGTGCTTTAGGAGGCTGTCCTCTCTCCGGTCCTGTGTAGATGCCTCTTGTGTAGAGGCATTTTCCTTCAGTAGCTCACTTGAATGCAGAAGGTATATTACCCAGGAAACTCCATAGCTTTGAGTGCAGTTCGAGAGACAGAGGGCTTTCCTGTGCTGCTCTGCCCTGTGGGCCTCAAGATTCAGGCTAAACCCTTGCAACGTCACTCAGTCATTGAACCCCCCCCCCCCCCCCCCTTTTTTTTTTCTCTTGATAATTTGTCATTTCTATTTGTGTCTCTTGAGTTATCTCTGTGCCAGAAGCTACAGCTGAAGTGTGTGCAGTCTCATAATGGAGTCACATTCAAGCCACTACACTACAGGTTTAACACCACGCAGTGCTACTGGAGGACTAGCAGGGCGAGGCATAGCTCTGATCGACAACAAACGTGTGGGCATGTGGCAGGGCATTGGGCACTAATGGCAAGTGCTTTTATGGACTGAACTGCTCAGGACCACGTGGCCACTCAAGGTTTGATGTAGCTGGAAGCGAAGGTCAAGATTTTCCAGTTGGACGGAAGTTAATGAAGAGTGGTTCTGATCTCTGTTTTTTTGTATTGGTGAAGTGCGTGCTGGGATCGCGGTAGCGCCACTCCCTCCCCGTGTCCGGCCCGAGGTGACCCGAGCGAACGGAAAGCTTTCTGTGAGGCCCTCCTGGGTCTCGTGACAGTCTGCTGTTTGGGTATAGAGGGGAATTGGGTGTGGGGGGGGGTTCCTGAATTCTTCTGCCAGCTCAGAACTGTGGCAACATCACTTCCTGTCTACCGAGAGAAAGGTCAGGGACCCTAGGCCCCGGCCACTCTGCAGGCTTCCCCAACCGCCACAGACAAGCATCTCCATTCCACTTCCTGGAGTTTAGCGAGAGTGCAGTCACGTCGCTCACGCTGTTCCTCTCCAATCAGAACACACACACACACACACACACACACACACACACACACACACACAAGCGTGCATACACACTGAGAGATGCGGCTTCCTGTGCTCTACAGTGGAAGGCCCTCTCCTCTAGGTGCAGGGAAATGTAATCTTGGTAATCCGAACCACGCCCGTTGAACCGTTTCATGAACACTGTGCATTTGGTTCAATTACAGCATTTGTGAACTGCGTCTTTGTGTCCTCTTCACGCAAAAGAGAGCACAGCGAATCATATGCTATCTACAGAAAACATAACATTTAAAAATTCCGTATAATTTTAGTTAGTAATAATACAATTAATTCAATATATTTGGCTGCTTTTCAAAGAAGCCCTTCAGTGAACATTCCACCTGGTTTGACTTTTTCTGCTTGCTGGAGGTCAAAACGGGGAAGGTCTTGATGCTGTATGTTCCACCCTGCTCCTGCTCCTGCTCTGTAACCATACTCGTGGTGTCACAGGAAACGGGATAAGGCAGGCGGTGCGATAGCCGCAGAACAAGCGCATGTACAGAGGCCTGAGGCGCGTCGTCCCGGAAACGCCGAGCTGCCGGGGTACGAGCGTGCTCAGAGTTCACCGTCTGTGGTGCACACCACTTCCTGTGCGTCTGTCTGTCACATTAGGCTAAATAACAAACAAGGTGTATTTTGACTTGACCAGTATAAGCTTTATCTGTATTTTATATTTAGCAAACCTAAATTTGTTTTGTCTCAACAAAATGGGTGACCTGTAGGCTGACTGTAAGACCTGAAAGTTGCCCCATTCTTGGTAATGAAAGTTTTATTTTTTTCTATTCTGTACTTTTCCATTCTATTCTGTTCTATATCGAAAGTCACACCATTGGGTCAATCTGCACTGTTTGCTCTTTCAGGCAGCTTCTCAAAGTCAAAACCGCATGCCTCGTATCACGTCTGCCCTTTTCACGACTCGCTGTGTGCACACTTCGGGGGGTTTTTGATCCTCAGAGAGTGCTGTTAGTCATCATGGCAGCTTTTCAGGACATGGGTTAATGTTAGGAAGGCAGCAGGGGTTTTTCTAGCCCTGTGGTGAAAGACAGTTGCCTGGGAGGGAGGTGGAGATATGAATAAACAGGCAGAGGCAGCCGTTGCTGAAGTTTATTGTCAGGGATGTGTGCTTTCTCTTACAGGGTGCATCTAGTCAGAAGGATGTTATTTCAGCCCATGCTTTATAGATTGAGGCTTTATGGCTTTTGCTAGCAGCCAAGTTTCAGGGCAGGTCAGCTCATTGGACTGGTCCTGGTTTAACCTAAAACAGGGGTACTCACCCTGTTCCTGGATGGCCACGGTGTCTACAAGGCACTCAAAGTAGCTGCAGGCTTTGGTCCCATCTTGGTTTGGCAGCTTGATTGAAGTTATGGGCTGTGTCTCAAATGGTCCACTAACTTTTTCCTATATAGTGGACGAACTAGGGTGTCATCTGATTCCTAGTTAGTCCACTAGATAATGAATTATGTGAACCATTTTAGACACGGCCTTGGTCTTAATTGAAATTTTAGCACCGGTGAGCTGGAAAACCTGTTAGGCTGCTGGGGAAGTCCTTCATGAGAGAAGTTAAATGGCTATTATTTGGCACACATGTTGTGTGGATCCAGGCTGGGTCCTTAATGGGCCTGATTTGAATGCAGTGTGGGCATACCGACTGGGCTGTAACAGTTTCCCGCTCCCTTGGCTTTTGGCCGTAAAATCGAGACTGAAAATTAAAGTAAAAGACGTGCCACTGTGACGGAAATATGACTGTTCGAACAACCAATCAGCAGTGGGCCTTTGGCTCCTCGTTGTAGACAAACGTATGCGGAGACACAGCCAAGGTGACTGAAAGCCAAAGCTGGACTGTAACATTTGCTATACTGCGCCTCCCCGGTTCCCCTCCCCCGTGCCTTGTAATCTAATTCAGCCCAGGCAGTAAAACTGCAGCGCTGAAGCTTAAACTGCATTAAAGAATTGGAATGGGGGGGGTACAGACCCTAGGGCTTGTGTGGTTAATTTTCTCAGGCGAGATATTTGCCACTGTTGCATTAGCCATGGCAGTGTGCAGGGTCATTTCTGAATAATCGCCCAACTGTTTTTGTGCCAATCATCAAGCGCTGCTCTCAGAGGTCAGGGATCAGCGTCTCACTGGGAATTATTACACAATCTTTCTTTCATAAAGAAAAGAGTTTCATTGCCACTGTGTGTCCATCATGGATCCATGTAGATTCAGGGTGCCCTTTGGCAGTAGTCTATTTTACAGGGTTTTTTAATAAAGCCGTTGTTCAGAGGCTTGTATGTAGGGCTGGGTGATTATTGCAACGATAATTATCTATTTCAATAATGGCAATTATCACCATGTGGGGTATTGTCTTTTCGTATTTTTGTCTTTAATTATACCTGATGCGGTAGTACTCTAAACTTCAAAGCCCACGTGAAATTCTTCCGGGGAAAATAAAGTAATCACCGTCTACTGGGTGTTGATAAGTCGGACAATCAGCAGAAAGGCGTTGCACCTTTCATGCGATTGACAAAAACACGTCATATGATCACGTGGAAGCTGCACGACCTTGCTGCTGATTGGCTGTCTTATCAGCACTCGATAGATATCGTCTGTGATGTTTTTTTCTTCCCGCAAGCATTTCACGCGGCCTCTGAAGTTTGGATGTTTACTGCCGTTTATCGGGTATACTCCAAAAGACGAGGGAAAAAATGTGCCCCGCGCGGTGTCGACGGGTGTTATTGCATTTGATAATTATGCTGTATATCGCCCCGGCCCTACTTGTACGGTGCTTCCAGCTAAAGAACAGGCTCTCGACACAGTGGTGCGCAGCGTGACCTGGAGCTGAATCCTGACTGTGCCAGTGCCAACTGTCGCAACTGAGTGCCTTGGCCGCTACAGCGCCACAGTGTTATGGATCTGATTAGATAATGGGCCGAGGGGTGTTATCTAATCAAATCTATAGCTGTGCTGGACAAAAGCAGGCTGTGGTGGAATTACCTTCTCGGGTTCTGCACGCATTTCACTGGATGGTCATGTGAAAAGCATTGACACACTTTCTCCCCCTCTGCTGTGATTTCAGGGATTGACTTCAAAATTAGAACGATAGAACTGGACGGGAAGAAAATTAAGCTTCAGATATGGTAAGCGACATCCACAGTGTAAACTGTGTCCTTTGAGCGTGTGTGTGTTTCTCTGTGTGTGCTAACTCTGGTATTATCCTAGCCTGTCTAGCACTACAAAAAAAACTATTTTATGGAAGATAGGCTCTTCTGGGACCTGCAGTGGCACACATCCAGATTGTTTTTCCGTGGTCTACGAAATTGAGCAGCGCTGTTTGAATAGAGGCACAGGTTAGGGGTGGAGCTGAGTGAATCCAGCTGTACGCTACGCTTTAGGTTCATCCCGCTGAGGGATTCTGGGACAGCTTCAAGAACACAAAACCCATGACCCACATTTGTAACTCACAGAGGAGTGGGCCAGTGAGAATATGAATGTGCAATGTGGAGCAATATGCAGTGACTGTCAATGTGGAGTGACTGAAGTGAGAAGCAGAGGTCTGTTAGGGCCTGGGGGAGGGGGGTTTAAATCAGTCCTGTCTGACAGGACAAGTGTGCTCAGCAAGATACAAATATGTGCTTTGCTGAGGAAAGCAGGACACCAAACGGTTTTAAAATGAAAGCGTCGATCTGGATTGGATTTAAACACGTGCCTTGTTCGTCTTTCACGAGGACAAGGAATGTAGCTGGGGTGAATTTAAATCTGTGTTTGAGTCTTATCACAGTTTATAGCCGGAGAGGTAAATGAGTGTTTGTGTCTATCAGAGTTTATAGCCGCAGTGGAGTTACATGTGTGTTTGTGGCTTTTTCACAGTGGCAGTTTACAGGTGGAGTGTGTGTTTGTGGCTTTCAGAGAGAGATGATAACTGTTGTCGTGTGTGTTAGCTGGAGCAGATTTAATATGTGCTTGTTTGCTGGATAAGTTCAGATGTTCCGTGTCTTTCACAGGGACACGGCAGGGCAGGAGAGGTTCAGGACCATCACCACAGCGTACTATCGCGGAGCGATGGTGAGATGACTCCCGCCTTCACTGATCCACCTTTCACAGAGGCTGTGGGAGCCCCCTTCGCTGTTTTCCATTGGCTGCGGAGGACACCCCGCCCACATCAGTTTAATAATGTGGCAGGAATCCTGCACTGAAAATCAGTGTTATTGTGTTTTTTTGACTGAGTTCAGAGTGGGGATCGGTTCAGGGGCGATCTGGAGTTTAACCCCCTGTACAAAAACAGGGTACGTCCCCAGGAAGGGTGGTGTTTTTTCTCAGTGCCGTGAGCAGAGAGCATGATGTCACTAAAATGTACATCAGAAACACGTGTTGGCCCAAAGGAAAGGCTGCACTTCAGCCTTTTTCCATCGCTGTTCTTATTGAGCACGCTGTCCATTGTTCTCAGTGGCAGTCACACCCTTGCTGAGCAGGGTAGTCACCCCCCCCCCATGCTTCCATTTTTACTGTAACCCTGTCCGCCTCAGGCTTGAGAAAACATTTTGTCTTCTCATAGCTTGGACTTGTTCTAATCTGATTTTTACCCTCCCTTCTTTTGTTCCACACATTCTTGTAGAACGTCCATCTCATATCCTCGTCCTCTGTTAAATCAGAAATAGAATCCGAGCATTTTTCTTCAAAGCGTGAGCTCCCAGATGCCTCATTTTTTACACTAAGCAGCCCACCAGTTGAGCTCTGTAGTCATTGTGTTGGAGGTACACACTACATGCACACATAACACTTCAGGCTCCCAGTTGACCAGGAGACTACAGATTAGTTTTAAAAAATGGAGGGAAAAAAAGGAGCCAGATATGGTCCCGCTCCAGCTGGCAGGTTCAGACTGCTCTGATCCAGCTGATGTCCGGTAAAGCGAGCCGATTCGGCCTGTGCAGAGATTTTGTGAAGTCTGTTAGATTGAGTTTGGCCTGTATGATTCACAAGCATACTGTCACTGACACGCTGACCCTCCCTCTTGGTGCTCAGGGCATAATGCTGGTGTATGACATCACCAATGAGAAGTCCTTCGAAAACATCAAGAATTGGATCCGGAACATCGAGGAGGTGAGCCCAGGGTTGTCTGACAAGCCTCCAAACTGTGACTTCTCTGCACTGTTTACTGTGAGGTTGTACATTCCATTCTGTTCCACCACTCAGTACAGCAGGCAGATGTTTTTAGTTACCGTGACTTCAGGGGAGATGTAGTGGTGATTCAGCTGTAGTAATTAAGAACAACAGCTATATACATATTCATGAAGCCTTTATAATGGGCTAATCAAATCTGCAAAGTGACGCTGTTGAGAGCTATCATCATTAGGCCTAAAGACATTAAGAAAATAAATAAATAACATCAATTTTTAGGGTGAACCATCCTGTTACATGGACAAAAATTTTGGTTGATGCAAATGCTGCACATTGTGTTTCAGGTTATTGTCTAAATGTTTTTAGGATAACAAGTCATTTTGTATGCCATTACATAGGGATGCACGATAATATCAGTACTGGAAAATAGCTTAAAAGGAACTTATCGTTATTGGCCTGACGCAAAGATTATAACTATTATGACGATACAGCGTATATGCACCATTTAAGCTCTTGCTTATAAATAAAGAAAGCAAGTTGAATTATTTTGTCATGCAAATCAAATTTGTTCCATTTGTGCTCATCTGCTTCTTCCATGAAGGTGGAAATCTAGTTGCAGTTTGCATCTGCGCTCTAATGTAAACAGGGAGGCATTGGCCAATATGGCCAAACAAATATTGATTATTGATATCAACTCCAGAAATTCTACATGGTGCATCTCACCAATTACGTTTTATATTTGTTGTAAAGAGGACACAGACTTTTTGCAGTAAAAAAGTGAAGTAAGACTTTCTTTGGTGTCACCCACATTATTGCTCATATGCAATTTCTCCTCTTGTTTGTTTAAAATAAATGGAAATATGATGTAATTAAATGTTTTAGTAATATAAGCTAGTTTACAACAGCATCTTGTGACATAATAGGATACTTAAATTCTTGAGGTTTTTTGTCGTTTTATTTTGGGGGTGTTGCATTCACTTCAGTTGGTTGCAAGTGACTAAGCGGTAAAATGAGAAGGTCATGTAAGTTTTATAGCAAATGCACTTGCACAAAACGCTTAATGAAGTATTACTGAGGTACATGCTGGGAAGAGAACCAAATGCTCCATTATTCAGATGCTTGTTGAGAAATGACCTGCATTAGTAGTCTAATCCTTTCAAGTGAAAAGTAATGATGTTTCATTCTCTCACACTAGTGGTTGTGGAGGGGAGAACTTTAGAACACAGATTAAAGGAAGAGATAAATCCCTCAGTCATTTTTCCTCTTAAAAGTGTGAATTGGTACAGATCTCTTCTTGTGTCATTATTTACACAGACAGAAATAATCAGTTGCTTGGGGGTAATAAAAATATTAGGTTAGGTTATTTAAATGTTCAATCTTATCAGTCACAGAATATTTGAAAATATGAACGTGAATAAATGAATATGTAAATCAGTTGGGATTGCAGCCATTTGCCTGTGTCAGAAGTAATTGTTCTTCGTGTTCCCAGCATGCATCGTCAGATGTGGAGAGGATGATCCTGGGGAACAAATGTGACATGAATGACAAGAGACAAGTGTACAAAGAGAGAGGAGAAAAGGTAGGCGGGATTTCCTGGTCTACCTCCTCCAACTGCCATTTTCAGTATCAGTTTCACTGTAAATTGACAGCTGTAAGCCAATCAGATCCAGCCAATCAGACTGGTACGATCGGTAAACCAGATTA
The DNA here is from genome assembly GCA_022702515.1 of Ilyophis sp. 1 JC-2022. NCBI lineage: Eukaryota > Metazoa > Chordata > Actinopteri > Anguilliformes > Synaphobranchidae > Ilyophis > Ilyophis sp. 1 JC-2022. The sequence continues at coordinate 67,988,674 of CM040400.1, forward strand.
TGAAATATCCAGGGCACTGATGAACAGCCTATTCTTTATATGTGGTGTATATTCTCTCATCTGAAAGATGAATAACATTCTGTCTCCTTTGTTTCTCCCATTGTCTTTTTTAACAATGATATATCAGTATAGCCATCTGCTATCAGTGATGACTGGTAATGTTGCAAATCTTTTTTATTACAGTTAGCAATAGATTATGGGATCAAATTCTTGGAAACCAGTGCAAAATCCAGCATAAATGTGGAAGAGGTAAGGGAAATGCCCATGACTTTCTGATTAGGATTGATTTAATATTGTCATTGCGCTGTGGCACATTCCTAACTTAGATACTTGAAATGTTAAAATTGGAAATGACATGGACTGTTTATATCAGTATCTTAAATGGTCTTTGTCAATTATAAAGGAGAAGTTCGGTATTTAGCATGTTACGCCCTGTTAAAAGGTTATTTACAATCATATACAAAGGTCCATATCAACATTTTGACAAACTTTGCAGTCTTGAGATATATTTACCGTTTAAAGATTTATCGAACTATTTTCAGTAAACTTCTGCCTGAAATTTTGGGAAGTCTTGGCTGAGTTTGAATTTTATCGTAGATGAAGAAGAGCCACTTCCGGGTCACCAGGTCGGGGTTTGCTTTGCAGCTAATCTTTCATCATTAGTTAGTTACTCTTCAAAAGGATTCATTTTGCTAAATTAGTTTATGCGACTGATTCCTTCACTGTGAGCGCACAAGACCGTTAGTGAGCAACGGAAAACTACAAACATTCCAAAACAATTAAGAAGCATTTCCAGTTTCCGGCTGCGGATGTATATCTAAACCTCCGTTGGTGTCTATACAAGTCAATGGATAAAATAAAATGATAAATAAAACCCGATACGAAGCATACTTTGCCAGCATACTGTGACCACTCGGTGAGTTTTCCGTCTTTGAAAACGAGAGTTTGTGGTGTTTTTTGAAGGATTTTCTATTATGCACGTCCACAATTTTCTATTATGTAAGTTAGCTGTGACATGAGCAATAAACAATATATCTCAAGACTGCAAAATGTTGATATGGACCGTTGTATATGATCGTAAATAACTTTTTAACAGGGCTTAGCATAAATATCGAACTTCTCCTTTAAGATGTTCTGTAATGTTTCATAATGTGTTTATTTTTACCAATCTTTGTATCTTTTCAAATGAAAATTGCGGTATATTGATAGCTATGCAATTCCGTTATGTCTAATGTGTCGTAAAAGAGAGGGGTTGCTCCCTCGCTTTGCAAATGGGTATTATAATATACTTTGTTGTCGCACTGAATCATTTTACAGGCCTTTTTCGCACTCGGGAGAGACATCATGACAAGACTCAACAGAAAAATGGTGAGTTTGTGTTATTGGCCAATCATTGTAATTTGGAAACTGAATGTGGGCAGAGGACAAAATGTACCGTCCTGTGAAATCAGCCGTACCGGAGGCTGTAAAATGGCACTGAGCGGCATTTGTTCCTCCATTACATGTTATTTAAACAGAGCCTTGGGTGATACTATTGAGAAAATAGAATCCGGGGAAAGAAATGCAGTCTACCACTAATGAAAGACCCCCCCCCCCTCTCAACCCAACTCAATCCCATCACCCCCCACTTCCATTTTCTCTGGCAGAACGACAACAATCCGTCAGGCGGAGGAGGACCGGTAAAGATCACGGAGAACCGATCCAAGAAGAGCAGCTTCTTCCGATGCGCGCTGCTCTAACGGACTCCTCATCTCCGCGGACTTGATACAAACCTCTTTTCTCTGCTTCCTCGGGAGGGCGCCGTGCCTCTCCCAGCCGTAACCAAGGATTCTCAGCTGAC